>OX421445.1:60137885-60150385 GCA_949126865.1 Montipora capitata
TTCCGGCTTAAGGAAAAAGAGTCTATTGCAAGATTAACGGTGACACAATGGAAGCCCTTCTTATGTATCGCTGTGATAAAAACACGAGTAAAGACAGGGGTTGAAATTTGTAATTCCGGTTTAAATAAAAGAGTCTCTATCACTGGAGTAGTAAAAATGTTTATTTTTGAAATATATATCCATCTGCGTTTAAAGTTTCTTTAAACGTACATTGAAAGTTTCACTCTTTTAAAATATAGGGAAACATGTACGTACCTTTCTGGAAAATTGCTGTAAATAACTTTTTAAAGGCCTTAATGCCTTAATGCATTAAATAGCCTTAATGCTGGATTAACGAAGTCGGTGTTTCCAAAAAGCCCGAATATGACACTCATGGAAAATGGGAAAAAAACCTTTTCAGAAAAGCTAACTGAAGGGTTGCTTTCGCCATGTTTTGAATTATAGAACCATATCCACCCATTTTACAATCCTGAAGAAGGAAGAAACTTCTCAATTAACAGAGATCAATTTTCAAAGGAGTTTCATGATAAATCAATAAACTTGATTTGACTTGACTAATGAAAGCCTCCAATGGCCGGGAAGTCCCAAACATGTTCACTGTCATGTTCACGTAAGCGTCACAATTTGAACACAGTTTCCTGTGCCACCAATGACCAACCGCCGTCCATCTTGTGACACATCTAAAGCTTGGACGGGTTTGCTTTCATTCTCAACACTGGAAACTACCTGTTAATGAATGTAAAATAGCAAATAATTAAATCGCTTGTTATTGGCCTAAAGGCCAGGGCAAACAGTTTCAACATTTGCTTCAACATCCGTTTGATTTTGTTGAACGATGTTGACTGCTGCGGTGGACAAACGGTTTCAACACGTCAACATTTGCTTCAACAAAGCCTTGTATTTAGTCCAACGTTGCAGCCGCGGTTGTTACTATGGATACGGATATGGACACGTCATTGAGAGCCCAATTAGTGCGCACGCGCATACCCATCAATGTTGAAACCATTCTCGTTCCCAGAGCTGCGATCCTCTTGGCCAGCGCCTCGGATCGAGAGCTCTGGCCGGTTCCAATCCGTTCTCGCCACTGATTGGTTAGATGGGAACACAATAAAAATGATAACCGGAAGAAATCGGAAGAGAATGGCCGAAGGGATTCTATTTTCTGTTTGCCGTACTTGCAACAGATATATTATTAGTAACAACCATCCTTTGGATTTATTTGGTGAAAAGACAATTAGGGAAGGAATCGTACGGAATTGAGAAGAGTTTTCTGGTTTGAAAATTTCTGTCGACGATGGTTTATTACCATCGCGAATATGTAGATCTTGCTACGTTACGGTCACGACATTTCAGGAGTTTATAAAGACGGTAGTTCACTCGAAAGCTCAGCACGAGTCGGTTATCCGATCTAAAAGAAGGAAGTCTGTGCAGCAGAGCCCGTCCTTCACCAGGTGTGGGACGCGAGAAAAAAAGGAGCAAGGTCAGCTGGTTATATGTTACGCAGGATTTTTGACTAAGCTCGATCGATTCATGTGTTTACGGTGTAATTATTGTTCATGTGTTAAACAACGCAAAGCCTTGACTCCTTTTGAATATGTCCGTGGTGAGGAAGAAAAGATTAAGCCAACAGCTAACCCGGTTATCGCGTACTTTTTTGTTACATTCTCTTATTGCAATAATGAAATTTGTAAGTATATTTTCTTTGTGTAATATCGCATTAAAGTTGGAACTTGATTCCTTCCATGTCCAGTTTGCATTAGTTATAAGAAAATCATACAACTAAGGTTGATACAAAAGGCTTCAGTTGAGAGCAACCCCTGATGAAAAGGGACTACAGCCCCTGATGAAAAATGGGGATAAAGGGGGGAGGGGGGCTATCCAAAAAATGGATAAATTCCTGTCAAGTTCAATCTCAAGTGATCTTGACAACCTGCATCTTCTGGATAGTTTCTTATCCAGAGGAGAGCTTGAAGGATTCTCCTGCTGGTACGCAGCTACTGAAAAACAACTTTTGGGTTCTCATTTTCAGAGGATTATTATGGCCACAGTAAATGGGGTACCTGTTGGTTAACTTTCACATCGCTGTTTTGGCCTAGTATATAATTTATTAAACTGGTAAATTGTAGGGTCAGAAGAGCTTAGCCAATAACCTATTCTTTGACAGGCGTCAACACTTGGGCTCACGCATGAGGGATAAATTGTCTCCATGTTACATTGATTGCATACAGTGTCACGGTTAACAGGAAAATTTGGTTTTATCACATATTTTGATAAAGGTGGAATTACCACCATGAATGATTTGGAAAGCTGACGTTCCGAGTGTTAGCCCATCGTCAGAGCGAGTGTTTAGTCAGCTAAAAAGAGATCAACATAATTCAGACTGTCCCTGTTTGCACCATAAAAGAGAAGCCCCACATGCATTTTGGACTATTTTGCCAGATGCACCCAACAGGCAAAGGCTTGGTTGAATCTGCTTCAATGGCTATTGCTTAATAGAAAACTGCCTTCTGGAAGTGCTTCTCTTGAGATAAAGCAACTGATCAAAAAGTTATATTTTGTTGTGTTATTTAAGCAATAGAGGACGTTGTCCATGTTTACATAGCCTCATCTAAATGCCAAGCGCAGTTGGGAGAATTCTTGACAGTTATGCAAACCCGAGACACAGTCGAGGGTTTGCATAACATACACACCCATATTTCCAACCAGCCAATCAAAAGGTGCATCTCACAACACATAACCAATCAAAATTCATGTGATGTCATAGCTGTGTTTACATACTCTCATCTAAACACAGCTATTGACCGATATTAATGGGAGTGCGTTTACTATCCTAATTATTTTATAATTTAGAATGTGCAATGATATTCACACACAAAATACAGTGTCCCTGTTATTGGCAATAATAATAAAATTATGATAACTCTTAGAACAACAAAGTTAGTCATTTATCTTATTACTTTCAATAATTTGCTCAAACCAACAAACTGAAGATGAAGACCATGAATAATAATTTGTGATCAATCGTTGTTAAAATTCACATTAAAAATCTTAATGGTATAATCATTTGTTAACTGATATTAACGACCAGTGCAAGAAGCTGTGCAAAAAGAGTGATATAGTTCCTCAGTTTTGCTAGTGCCAAGATGTAAGAACAAGGTGTCCAATGATATATATTTTCTAAAAATGTGTAAAGACATTAATATTTATGTGAAATTCAGGCAACTTATATGACTTCATCCTGCATGTAGTTACATTTTGATCAAGATTTGTCCCCCAACATCATTATTTATCATCAGTAGGTTTAAAATACAAAGGAAATTATTGGGAATCAAACAATAATTATTTAGGTTGGATTCATTTTAACTGAAATTTAACCTTGAAGTTCAACAGTTACAGAGTAAATTAACTACTGGGTGCAAATATACAGATTTGATCCAGTCAGTCAGGGAGCAGGGGTTGTGCAGTGGTAAGAGCACTCGCCTCCCACCAATGTGGTCTGGATTCAATTCCCAAACTCAGCGTCATATGTGGGTTGAGTTTGTTGGTTCTCTTCTATATTGCGAAAGGTTTTTCTCCGGGTACTCCGGTTTTACCACATCCACAAAAAACATATTTGATTTCAGTTAATTTCATTGGTTTCCCCAATTAGTTCTGTAGTGCTAAATCCATTGACACTTAAATAAAGTAGTGTTTATTATGATTATTACAAGTTGATAAAAAAAGTATACATAATTCCTAGGCAACAGACAAAATTGGTAACATTAGGACCATTAGGCAGGCTTTTAGCTGCAAAACATAAGAAAATAATTTATTACCAGTATATGTGATCATTTATTTTTAGTAATAAATGCTAATTTCAAGGTTGTTTACTTACGCATTATAATATTATTGTCTCTACTTCAATAGAGCTTAGAACATTTCACATGCGAAATTATTATCACTCGGATGTATTTAACACGTACAGCATTTAATTCAGTGCAACTTGATCCCTGTCGTCAGCTCCTGTCAACCGAACCCTCTTTTAAAATTCAGTCCTCCCTCTCTCATCTTAAAAATTTGATCGTGTATTTGAGGTATTTAACGGCGAAATGATAAGCACAGATAGCTTCAAACCCTCGTACTTCTTTCCTTTCAATGTGATGTCGCTTAAATCTAGAATTTCCATTCCATGATTCAACGCCTCGTGTAAGAGACTTGGCTTGGTCCGCCATTTTGAAAAAAAATCGAGACTGCGCAGAACGATCGGAAGTCCGTGAATCGCGGACTGTCAAATTGGAACCTGCCAGAGCTCTCGATCCGAGGCGCTGGCCAAGAGGATCGCAGCTCTGGGAACGAGAATGTGTTGAAACATGAGGGAAAACAGTTTCAACTTCACTCAACATTCACGGTGACAAAAGAAATATGTTGCAAACTTTCTAAGGCACGGGCAAACAGCTTCTACATTTGCTTCAACATTCGTTCGATTTTTTTTAACACGATTTTAAAACCGATTGCCCACCCGTGTTGAAACATGCTGAATCGAAGTTAAATCGATGTTGAATGAGTTTAAAAACGTTTAAACTTTGCTTCAACATTTCTTTTGGAAATGAAGCCGTTCCCCCCACCCCCCCCCCCTCCTCCCCAAACCCCTTTCAACAATTTTGGGTGCGCGCGTGTGCACTAATTACTCTCTCGATACACACCTAATCGGCTAACTCAATGTTGTACCAATTCAAATTTCCCGGGATTAACATTCTATTTGTATTTGCATGTATTTGATTGTATTTGCATGATCATGTAGCATTTATATTTGAATGATATGGAAATACCTGGAACAAAACGTTTTATTTCCAAAGGGTCTGAATAGGGCACAACATTGAGTTAGCCGATTAGGTCTATGACGTATCTGCGTTGTTATCCATAGTAACAACAGCTGCTGCAGCCTGGGACTGAATGCCGGGCCTCTCGTGAAGCTCTGTTGAATGGGAGGCAGTGCGGCCCAGAGGTTAGGGCGCTTGCCTTGAGATCCGGAGATCCCGGGTTCAAGACCCGCTCTGACCACTCATTGAATTTGATCCTGGTAGTCCTGGTTCAACTTCCCAGCTGCACTTGTAAATAGCCAACTGGTTTGCCTCCAGCCAGTTGGGATTCTTAGCAGTTGTTGTTCTGTTCCGTCGTTTCATTGTGTTTCATTGTCCCTGAAAAGCCCCTATGGGGAGCGGTCAATTAAGTATGTATTGTATTGAATTGTATTGAATCACATGTCGCAGTCAATATCCCTCAATAAACTCGAATGGATGTTAAAGAAAATGTTTCCCTGGGCCTTATAACGCTTTTAAACTTATTCAACATCGATTCAACATGTTTCAACACGGTTGAAAGGGGGGAGCAAACAGTTCAACATCGCCCGGCCACTTGCACGTGATTCCACGGTGGACTGGAGTCAATGAAATCGCACAATAGAAAAACACGGCGATTTGTGACTACGATAAAAAAATAAAATAACACGAAATTCGTCCGAATCTTTAACACGCGCTGCCTACGGCATCCCGCGTAATTAAGTATGCTCTACAGACAATTTTTGGTCACGAAGCTTTGATTTGTGTTGTCTAAAAGTAATTCCGCGGTTAACCTTCAGTTACACAGCAAAGAGAGTAGAGCAATTAGTAAAACTCACAAAATGAACAGCACTTAAGTGACAGAGCGCCTTTAAAAATTTGTTTTGTTTTGTTTGTACCTACAGTCCATTGTTTTTTGTCTTTATTTTTTGTTCTTATTGACATATGAATCCTTTACACAATCGAGTGTACATTTGACCTGACGGTGAGAGCCCTCGCTTCCCACCGATGTGACCTGGGCTCGATCCCCAGACTTGACGTCATATGTGAATTGAGTTTGTTGAAGAAAACAAACAGCGGTTACAAACCTTTTCATTTTATACTTGACGTTTCGTATGTTGCAACATACATCATCAGAAGTGACGGTTAAAACTGTTACACAAAATTTTGTGTAACAGTTTTAACCGTCACTAGTACTTCTGATGATGTATGTTGCAACATACGAAACGTCAAGTATAAAATGACAATGTTTGTAACCGCTGTTTGTTTTCTTTTCCTGCTGAAATTGAAATGGCCAAAGGACAAAAGTATTTATGAGTTTGTTGATTCTCTACTTTGCTCCGAGAGCTTTTTTTCTCTGGGTTCTCCGGTTTTTCCCATCTCCTAAAAAAACAACCTAAAATTTTATTTGCCTTGATTTGATTTCTTTACAGAGTCATCAATTAGTGTTCCAGCGCTAAATACAGTTCACACTTAAAGTTTATTATTATTATTATTATTATTATTATTATTATTATTATTATTATTATTATTATTATTATTATTACTACTACTACTGCTACTCCAGCTTACCCCTCTCCTCAAAAACCAACCCCTGATTTGATTAAAGTGCCCCTAACCCTTCACCACTTCTTTTTGTTGGTAGCTTTTGACATGTTTCAAGAACTCATTTTCGAAAAAATTTTTCAAAAATATTGAATCCTTATTTTTTTACGAGCGCTTGAAGTTAGTGAAATTTGTATTATTTTGCGCTCTATAAGCCCCGCTGGACAAATTATTCTCTCGTGGGCTCGTTAGGAACTAGCCAATAAGAAGCGTCTGATATCTGACACATTTTTAGCTGTGACGTAAGAAAAGGACATCATTCCGAAAAGTATAGTGCAAGTTCGTGTGAAAGCTTTCAATTGGTATGAAAATATGTCCTCTTGCGAAGAGTTTTCCGACTCAAGTACGGAAGAGTATATTTCGGACGATTCAGAATGCCTGGACTTTCAAGAAATAGAGACGGAGGAACGAGTAAACCAAGAACTTCTATCAGAAAGTTCGACTGCCGACAAAGAATCAGATAGCGAATTGCAAGCCTATATGGACGAGCCTCTCGCTGAACACTGAACACTCGCGTTTTATATGATCGGTCGGATCGAAATCACAGAGTTTTAATTGGACGATTAAATGTTCATTGTTTTACTATTTAGCATTTGAATGCTAGAGTAGAGACCACGATTTATGTTTGCTTTCTATTGGACGATTACTTCCTTTGTGGTGGAAATTTTGGCCGCTGGCGTGGCTCTCTGGTCAAGGATGTCAAACTACTTTTGCTACTGAGTCGGTTACTATGGGTTTTTTAACACACGAACAAAAAAGTAAAATAGTTAGACTTAAAGCAAACGGAAAAGGTCCATCGGAAATTGTTAGAATTCTTGCTGAAGATGGCGTAAACATAAGTCGTTGGAGCATTATCCGGTTCTTAAAACGATTCAAGGAAAGACAGTCGCTTGAGAACGCAGCCAAACCTGGACGTCCATCCATTGACGTTACGATCGACGTGATGAATTTCATTGACGCCGAAATGGAAAGAAATGATGAAATGACATCACCGGAACTGACAAGAAGAATCCTCCTACGGTTTGGAACCCAGTTCTCCCAAGATAAAGTCAGACGCCTAAGACGAAAACTTGGCTGGGTGCAAACAGGCACAAAGTACTGTCAGCTAATTCGAGAGCCAAACCGAGTTAAGAGATTGGAGTTCTGCAGCAATTGCATGCAAGAAAATGAACAGTTTAATAACGTGATATTCACGGACGAGTGTTCCGTTCTCCTCGAAAACCACAGCAAGCTTAGCTTTCATCGCAAGTGGGAGCAACCAAAGCTTAAAGGCAAACCGAAACATCCTGTCAAAGTGCACGTGTGGGCCGGAATCTCCAAGAAGGGGCCGACGCAAATCACAATATTCGAAGGAAACATGGACGCGCAGTTTTATGTCTCCGAGATCCTTAGTAACGGGCTGCTTCCATTTATCCGCGATAACTTCCCCGATGGTCACCGCTTTCAACAAGACAACGATCCAAAGCATACAAGTCGCCTTGCTAGAAGCTTCATGGAAGATAATGGAATATATTGGTGGAAGACTCCCCCTGAATCTCCAGATCTTAACCCAATTGAATTGCTTTGGCACGAACTAAAGCATTTCCTTCGGAACCAAGTTAAGCCGAAAACAAAAGAAGAGCTCATGGATGGTATCGAGAGATTTTGGAGTGATAGGGTGGATGCGGAGAAGTGTTCAAGATACATCGGGCATTTGCAGAAGGTGTTGCCAGTCGTTGTTGAGCGGGAAGGAAAGGCATCCGGCCATTAGCAACTAAGAACTGTAAAAGTAGAAACGCGTTTTTATTTTGACATGTATTTATTTTTAAGTGCAACTGAGGTCGTGTAAGAAATTATCGTTAATAAAGATGAACACTTTGTTGCGCACAAGTAAATGTATTATCAAAAAATAGGCAAAAACAATCTCATAAGGTAGTTTTCTTTGAATAAAAAAGTCTCAAAAATACAAGACTTGAAGCTACATGTAGTAAGATAAAACAAAACAGATTCGTTGACTTTCGACGCGATCCACCGACATATCGTCATACGAACATGAACACCGACACAAAAAATCATGTCAGCGAATATCACGCCTTTCCGGGCACAACTTTTTCTATGAAGTGAACTGATAGAACAATTCATTCCATATAAGTTTTGGGGGCACAAAGTGCAAAATACCCTGTCTAACTAGTTTCTGTGTGAATACACGGCAGAGGGCTAATTAAATATTCAAGTTGAAATCAACAACGCGGGGCGCAAAGCGGCCGATCGATGATATCGCGAAACTTACAACACTGGGTATACATTTTTTTTTTCAAAAGCACGCAAAATAATTCAATGAAGACACTTACATGCCTTGCCAGAGTTTCTGACGAACGCGAAAAATGATTGAAACCAACAGTAAGATAAAATAAAAGCCGTATAAAATAGACAGAAAGAGACGCGTGAAAAATTAATCACGCGAAAACTCCTTTGTTTTCTCCACTCGAGAGTCTCGAAAATTGTCTCGAAAATTTCTCGAAAGCCCTCGAACGTCTCGAAACTCGACTCGAGCCTCGATCCTCGAAGTTTTCGAAAATCGAGGATGGAGAATCGAGTTTCGCGGATCGAGCTTCGAGGGACTGTCAACTTACATTTGCACGGTACTGTACATTGATGTAAATACATCAGTATTATTTGATCAAATAAAAACAGGGTTCTTTCATGAATACAATACAAAGATATATGTTACTTCAGTTGGACAGAATCCTGTCTATTTACAGTTATTTACACTATTGAAGGGGGGGGGGGGGGGGGGACTCTGATGTAATGAACATGGATTAGCCTAAAACATGTAAATGTAGAGAGATGTAGAATAAAAAGATTTTCCCATGGCAATGGTTTGATTTCTTCCTCTACTTTTTACTTTTGGTTTTTTGGACAACTAGTCACATTCTTGTGACCTTTAAGAGGTTCTTTGCATGTTCTGCATCTTCGTTCCTTTCGTGCTGTTGTCTGGGCACCTGTTCTTCCCTCAGGTTGTTCCACAGGAGCTGAAAGCAGAAAAATTAAATCATATTAGCAAACAGAATGCCTGAGAATAATATTATTGTTTTCCTGGTTTGCAAACCAAGAACAAATGAAATGGCAACCATACTGATTCTAGTAGTATTTTCTTTTGTTTGATTCACTCCTCATTGTATGAGTGAGAATTTGACTAGTACACCAAAAAAGTGAATTTGCAATAAATGTAGTTATTTACTTTCTACTGTAGGAGGGACCTCCTTTGTGACCATTCTCTTCCTCTCACTTCGCTTTTGTACAGCAGCTTCCTTAGGCTGTTTGTCAAACATTGACACCATTGGTTGTGGGGTCATCTTCTTGAGCTCATCCACAGCACTAGCCAGGTCCTCCTTGCTGGATTTCAGATAAAACTGGTAGAGCTCCTCAACATAGTCTAAAAAACAGAATATGCCAGATTCACCAATGAATAGAAATAGGCAGGGCAATCTTTGTTTGACTATGGCTGTGTTCACACTAGCGCCAAAACATGCTTCTAACATTATCTCATCTGTTTTGGCAAATTTTCAATTCTATCTACTCTCAACGGGTGGTTCTTTATGGTCGAAAGTAGGTTTTGTTGCAAGACTTTCTCGAAGTTAGGAATGTGGCAGCTTTGATTAATAATGTTCACGCTGCAAGTGTGAACACAGCATAAGATACATGTCAAAAAGAAGACAAACTCAGCAAACCAAAATTCTGTTCTATCTTGACACTCCTGACGCTTGCTTCTCCATTCTTGTATTTTGGGTAGCTAACTTTGACTTTCTCTGCTCCATCTGGATTCGTCTTCGCTTCTCTGCGTAAATTGTAATTGAAGTGAAGTGCAGCTAGAATATGCCTGGAAAATATTTTTAAAAATTACACAATGTTTGTACCTGAAAAGTTAGCAGCCAGTTGGGTACCATTATTTGCAGAGTGGAGTGCACGATGATAACAAACATCATTTTATTTTGGCAACTGTCCAATGTAAGTATACTTTAGAAAAATATTGGGAAGGAAAGGTGTTATACAAAGCTGTTTCTGAAGGAAGTGCACCCATTGCCACCCTCCACTTGATATGCCTGTATTATTCTTAACTACCTGCAAAACATCCCAACATAAGAATATGCTATCAGCTTTGGGGCAAACTGGTTTAAGACAGAATGGAACCCCTCCAAGCAATCTGTTTGGTCGATTGGCAATGCCGGTTGAATCCCCTTCCTCAGGCTGTTTGTTGTAAGCACCTTGCATAATCTTTCATAGGCTTTGTCATCTGTTGAAGACAAAAGCACTCACTATTTAATGATAAGAAATGATAACAATGTATGTATGAGTAAAATTTGCCACACTTGCACAGAAGCAAAGAATGAGGCATAAAATAGGGAAGAAATCAAACTTGACTGCTCTTAGTTGAAATCAAACCCAGCTTTTAAAAAATTGACCATCACAAGTGTTAGAGTGGGAGATTTTCTCACCTGTCTGAAGCCATGTCCTATCAGTAATATCTCCATGGGCACATTTATTAAAGAGAGGATCTGGTAAGTCCGAATGTTTGTTGACAATGAGGCTTAAGAATGATTTAAACTTGGCCCAGATGATTTTTCCATTTCCACTTGGTGTTGATGTAGCACTCCAGTGAAGATGATTTGTGCATGGCTTTATCCAGTTCTTAAGCTGTTCATTGTCTTTCTCTTTTGCAAGTTTTGAGATAAGCTTCTTGATCTCTGTTTAAAAATTAATAACACAAAAATTATTGATTTGCTAAGAAGAGTTGTATGCCAAAGCCTATTTTGCCTCTTGCTGCTGTTATTATTACTTGCACAGCTGCTACCCAGTACTGTACTATAATAATAGTGTGAACTGGACATGACATCTTCAATGACTAAGTCATACTGTATGCAGATGTTACAATTGTGTATGAAAACAACCCTTATAAAAGCAAGGGAGAAGTTATTAGAATATAGAATACAATTCCTATGCCGTTAACGCTTGACCCGGAGGCCTTCTGTAAGTTTTCTCACAATTTCTAAGTAAGGCATATTGCTGCTCAAAACACAATGGAGATTCGTTGGAATCAGGGTAGATGACTGAGTCTACAATGTACATTATTACTCTCACTTTTCTTTAAATGCCATAGGTCAAAGTACTGTGTGATGTGTTTGAGGACTGTCTTGAAGTAAGCTGCAATCTGGGTGTGACGGTCTGAGATAAAGGTGGTTATTACAATGCCACATCCAGCAAGGAAATTCATACACAGCTGAAAACCCATAAACTCCATTGCCGGGCTGTTGCCAGCTTGATTCCTCTGAAAAAGGAGAATATCAAAACAGGTTTTGTGACCTTAAGCACTTCACCATAATTGCATGTGTTCATAATCCTTTGAAATTTGCTGTGCATCTGAGAATGTAAACCTTCATGTAGCTATTTTTTTTGGCTTTGCTCAAAAAGATTATTATAGCAATCCATGTTGTGCATACATGTACCTGTACAAGTGCAAAATGGATTATGGAAGGGATGGCTGTACAACATAATATGGTGTATGCACCAAACTTGGCACAGTGCCCCATACTGTCGTGACGCCCATCGCCTGCAAGTACAAGGCCAGTACCAAGATCCTTCAGCTTTGTCAGTAGCTTGGTTTGATAATCTTTCCAGAAGAGGTGCACAGTAGGGAACAAATGACTCTAGAAAGTATGAAAAAATGAAAGACCAGATATAGGTTGCACCTTTACAAATTCAGACATAACTAATTGTATTTCTGGTTTGCAGCTGACATCACGGCGGTCATGTTGAATGACAACAAAAATATATCTTTCGACTGGGAACTAAACTCTTTTTTCATTTATCTTCTGTAAAAAGAACATTTGCTGTTGTGTCATCTAGCATGGCGGCTTTGTAATGTGGTTGCAAACCAAGAATTTTGGTTCTTTCCTAGTTTCCGCATGTCACAACATCGGGTAAATGAAAATTTTTAACTCACTCTTTGCTGTTTGAAAAAGGTGTTCACTGATATGCATGCCAAACCCATATGGTTGAAGATCTGTCTTATTTTTGTTATTGAACCACCAGCAAACAGGA
>OX421445.1:60155385-60185385 GCA_949126865.1 Montipora capitata
AGCCCACAGTACAAGAAAACGTGCCTAATGTGACAAACGCCAGCAGGCTGAGGAAATCTGCCTTCATGACAATTCACGTCTACGTCTTGTTTTTGGTGTGCTATCTGCCAAATATTTGTGCTCTGGGGTTTATCAGCCTTTATCCTAGTCTCGCTGCAAAAGCATTTCAGAAATACACTAATACTCTGTTGATGTTAAATTCATCTCTGAATCCAATAATTTACTGCTGGAAATTGAGAGATGTTCGACAAACTGTAATGAACATGCTGCTAAACGCTTTTTCTAGCCACAACTGAAGCTCTGGCGTCTTCAGGGATGTTGAGACAGCCCAATGGATATCAGTTGGGGTTGATGATATTGACTTAAGCCAAAAGGAACGATAAAATCCGACACGACACCATTGTCTAAGTGACTTATGCTCCATAAATTAATTGTAAGAAGTATTTAAAGGAGGGTAAGGCCTTGAAGAACGCTATTGTTCGTACCTTTTACAACTGGTTAGACGGGAAATTATCGTGGCAATAAAAATGCATCACTGAAGTTATTTACATTAAGCACGAAACACACTTTCATGAAGTTCGTACAATGTTTCATGGTTGAAGTTGAGGATAGACATAATAACCCACTGAAATTACAACAATGGAAACTCGTTTTGAGGGTTAAAGTGTCATGGCAGAAAGAAATACCGAGATCGCAGCAGTTGTCTTAAAAGGCTTTTTGCTTTTGTTCAAGGGATTTATAGTTCACAGAGGAGCATGCAAACGCTTGGAACGTAATGTACCAAATCAAAAATTAAAGTCAGTTACGAAAAAAATTGAAAACGGCTCGGCAGTTGCCCAAATCACAGTAGGTGATGAAACAGGAAGGTTCCTCCTCGAATCCACCTGAAACACCAAAAATCTCACTTTGGAGGAAAAAAAAAACAAACAAACGCGCTACGTACAGCGTTATCGAATCGCGCTGGTACGACTCAATCTACGCTTGCCTATTTCTATTCCTGAGAAATAACTCTAAAAGAGGATTTCCGAAATCTTTACAAACACTAAAGAAGTTTTTTTTTTCATTTGCGTCCTGACATAAAATGTTGCAATCGAGTAAAGTTTACAACGACCCAATTCTTGCACCGAAAAAGAAAAGCAATACGGAGATATGATCGATCATAACCTGTTTAATTAGGAAACAAAATTATTATTACCTCAAGAAAGCAATATATTCTCACAAAGAAGAAAGTTTTTGGACAGCTAATTTGACATTAAAGTAGCACCACTTTTTCATTTAGTAAGGATAATGTACGCCAACTAACTAAGCCAAATATTTGTAGCTCCATTTTTCTTTTCCATAGTTCTTTTTTTTTTTTTTTTTTTTTTTTTTTTTGAGTCTGTGAGAGAAGTCTCTGGATGCGATTACCTTTATTAAGCTTTTTAAAGAACTTTTAATACTTGTATTTTCTGCTTCTTTGATAATATCACAAGCGCGGTATGTCCAGGTTGAAATTTGTCGTCAAATTTAAAGGGGCTATGACACGTGATTTTACTGAGGGTGTTTAGGGGAAATCTCTAGTTAGTCACGAGTTTAAAACTGGAAAATGGTAATGTGGAATCCCTTTACTGATAAAATTATCGTTATATCATAAACAAATTGATTCTGGGCAAAACGGCATATATAACATGTACAGGCGATTTGCCATAAACTTGAAAAACGTCGCGCCGACTTTTTTCAAGATTACCCACATGCAGTCTGTTTCAATCTTGTCCATTTGTGTCCATCCATGCTTCTCTTTCCTTTTGCTGTTTCTTTTATGTTGTTCAACAGTTTTAAGTGGTTATTGCAATGTTACATTCTACCTTTCGGGCATTTTGGGTGTCATGAAATTACATCATTTTAATTGACATTGATTCTCTGGTTTTAAGTCACTTGTTTTGTTCTTTCCCGTTGAAGTACTGACAAACTGCGTGCGCTTTCTTTACCGATTAGGATTGACAGGGAATAATTGAAATATGGTTTTGTAAAAGAACGTGGGTTCCGAAAATTTCCCAAAAGCGAAAAACCGCCCGTAGCCTGCGAGCAGGCTCTCCGAGGGACTGGCTCACTCCCACCGCGAAGAGAGAGTCTAATCGCAAGCATAACCGCCCGGAGAAGCCTGGATACGACTGTGCTGCCGCTCGGTGGCCGCGCGCACTTTTCGACGCTACGAGGACGTAACTGTTTCACGTCGTTCCGATTCTGAAATGTGCTCTAACTCTCTAAAAATAAAACTAGAATGATAGGGAGAAACGTATAAAGAGAACTGAAATTAAGCGACCTTATTTCAAATTTGGTCATTTCATATACGACGGCGACGTCGATGAAACGTCACCTCAATTTATAAGTTTCCATTATCGTTAGTCTTTCGCAATAATTTCATCTCGTTCACGTCATACAATGTGAGCCAAGTATCCTAAAAATAAACCGAAAGACTTACGATAGTGCAAAGTTATGTTTTGAGGAGGCGTTTTCGTTGATTTTTGCAGTTGGCAAATATCCCAATAAAATGATCACGAGGTAAATAACCAATAAAGAGGCTACGCAAGGACGACCTCGACGCCAACGTGAATGTTGCCTAAAAATATTGTTTCCCGTTATTGTAAGAATTTTGTGATAACTCCAAGTCGTTCGGAATGGAAAGTACGTATCAACATTGCAGGAATATAACTGGTAGCAACGGTGTGGTTGTTTGGGAACAGAATTAAAATATTTCGTCAGGTTCCCACGTCCTCTACACAACCTCAAATTTGGTTAATTTACGTCGTTGTCAGGACGACGACGGCAAAGAAATGTGCCAAAATGAAAAGCGCATGTGCAGGGCGTGCAGAACCTTTGTTTTTGTTCATTAATATCTCGTAGCCGTAGTCGTCACTTTGGGTAAGCTCCCTGATAGGGCGCTTTAGCAACACTAAAGATCTCCAAGTGCTGACGTCCTCCATAAAACCTCAAATTTGGTGATTTCACGTTGTTGTTTTGCTGACGACGGCAAAGAAATGGACAAAAGTGAAAAACGCAGGTGCGGAGCGCGCAAAGCTATTATTTTTTCCCGCTAAAATACAAATCTGTGATATTCTTGTTGCCGTCGCCGCAAATCGTTGCTAAAGCTCCCTAATGATACAGAAGGGGGTGTAGGGGTGGGGAAAGAGATACGGTGGAGCAACTTACGGTGCGTGTCTTTCTGTTGATGATCTTTAAGTCATTTGTTCCACTGCCTCCGGCAGCTATGACATCTCCTGTCCCACAAAACCGACCAACATACAGAAACTCCCCATGCTGTGCAGAGGGAAATGGGATCATTTCCAGCAACCGACCGCTACTAAAGTCCCATATCTACAAAGAAAAACAAGAACATAAGCCAAGGAAGAGCCCCACTAGGGCGTAGTCCGTTAAATATGAACTGAGAAGGGAGGAGAGGGGAGAAAAGGGGCGGAGAAGACTTTTAGCACATGTCTCTTTTTTCAATGCGGAACTTAAGCAAGGACGACTGTGACGCCTATGAGAATGTCATGCATAAAAAGAAATCGCGTTAGAGCGTTTTTCAATTGAGTGTCGTAAAACAAATACCAAAGTAATTACTTCGAACAATCACAGCAGGTGAACCAATCCTTCCGTGAAACTTGCTCAAAGCGCGGGAAAAATCGCGCGTGCAACTCGCGATTGGTTTTGGTTTTCCGTGTCCTTCTCATTGGTTGATAAACTGGCGCGAGATTCTTAAACCAATCACTAAGCGTAGCAATTGCAATGGCGTAATAACTTTCGACAGTCATTTAAAAACTGCTCTATTCTAATCACTTCGCTATACACCTTATTCCAAAATGGCCGCCATTTAGATATTCTTTTGTTTTTATTCAAATTAGACCTTGATGCCTCGTTCAAGGCAAAATATTCTTTTGAATTTTCAGCTCAAGAACGAGGCATCAAGGGTTAATTTGAATAAAAACAAAAGAATATTTAAATGACGGTCATTTTGGAATAAGGTCTATTATTCCAAGGCTTTCGGCATGAAAAGTGTGTGCGAACTCTCTTGGAACAAAATTGGTTGAACTGTGAAAGTTTGCAGAGCAACTTGAATCATTTACACTTGAACAACAATATCATTTCCTAAACGAGGAAAAATAATCCTGATGCAGGTGCAGCACGCATTTTGGCACACCTATTTGCGATGCTGTACATAAAAAAGACGTAAAATCACCAATGATGAGGTTTTGAAGACAACGGGAGTGTACAAACATTCTGAAACCACTTGTACCAATTTATTTTTAAGATACTTCGCCCACAATGAACAACGCGAACAAGATGGACTAATCGCGAAGAATTGCTATAGTGCAAAGTTATATTTTGAAGTGACGTTTTCGTTGCTGTTTTTAGTGTGGGTCCCATCCCCTATTCACAGCAACGGACGACTAGGACGCACACTAAAAACAGATGTGAAGGGAGCTATGTTGGACCTTTTCTTTGACGTGGTCAGAAACAGCCCTCAGAATAAGAGGATAATCCAACGAAATGGTTGCGCCGCGAGCCGCGCACTGGTGGCTCAGTTGGTTGAGCACCGGGCTGTCACGCGGGAGGTCGTGAGTTCTATTCCGGCCGGACCAACAATCAGGGTCTTTAAAATAACTGAGGAGAAAGTGCTGCCTTTGTAATGACATCCGCAAATGGTCAGACTCTCTAGGCTTCTCGGATAAGGACGATAAACCGTAGGCCCCGTCTCACAACCCTTCAATGTTCATAATTCTGTGGGACGTAAAAGAACCCACAAAACTTGTCGCAAAGAGTAGGGCATGTAGTTCCCGGTGTTGTGGTCTATGTTGTGGTGGAGCTTTGCTCCGTGGAGATACCCCGCCCAGTGGCAAAGTTTATAAATTCAAAGTCTTCAACAGACAAGCAGTCCAACAAGATCATTTTTGTTTTCATCTCAAATTGAACTGGTAAAACAAGCCTTTCAAGACCTTTGAATCCTTACAAACCAAGTTGAGTTGCAATATAGAATCATTTTTAGAAATTTGGTAGCCCATTCTTTTGGAGATATTATAGACATGACCAATTAGTAGGTTAGAATAGATAGACTAAGAAACTGCATATCACAATAACAAAGCACAGTACTTGCAAAGCATTATGGGCTACCCAAGATGCTGACAACACTACATCCTCCCAGATATCAATACCATCACCACAGATGTATGGGCCATGAATTGCACGCACTATTTGATCAGCACGGACATCCCACACCTATACAAACAAAAATAAATGTTGGTTAGGAGGGTTCCAAACAACCTTGTTCCAGGGTCTCTCTTCTCTGCCTCCATTGTCGCTGTCTATTCTCGACAACAATGGAGGCAGAAAAGAGAGACCCTGGGAACGAGGGTAAGTTGCAAAGTGGCTTGCTGGGGCACTGTCATTGCTTAGTTTTCCTACTTGCTAACTTTATGGCGTTTACCCTTCAATACTATTTACCCAGTGTTCTAAGCACATTTACAGTGTTTCACTGGATGTATTCAAGCCCATCATCCTGAATCTGGATATCCAATTAAAACAGAATGTAGCAATAATAATTTTCTTGAAAGATTATTATTACTTTTATCATTATTTTATTTATTATTGTTATTATCATCATCATCATCATCATCATCATCATCATCATCATTATTATTATTATTATTATTATTATTATATTCTTTTGTAATACATTGTTTTAGGAAAATAAAAAGAAGACACCATTGAAAAGCTTTGCTGTTGCAAAGCTATCACTGACTTGAAATCACTAGCGGTTATTTCTCCTACCCTCCCACCTCTATTTTCCCAATGTTTTAATAAGTGTGTTTTAAAACAAAAGCTCTTTGTGTGAATACAAAAAAGCAACCATTACGTGTCACAATTAAGCGGAATGGCAGTGCCCAGCATATTTGAAAACCTAAACAAGTGTTTTTTAAAGTTGCCTATTTTGGATACAAACACTTCCATTTGAAAAAGATCAAAATACTGTAATTTTGTTTGTAAACATTATTGTTTGAGTGGAGGTTCCTAGAGTGTCAACTTTAGGTTCAAGGAGAAGACTTGTAATGACTCCAAAAGAACATTAAACATTGATATCAAACACACCTTGATACACCGATCCCAGCCTCCAGTTAAAAATATATTGTCATCAAATGGATGAAATCGAAGGGCAAATACTTTTCTTCCATGTCCAGCTTCAGGAGTAATGACATGTTCTCTACAAAAATGTACAAAAAACCCACCAATTCATTGCCCGAGATTAGCGGTCATTCGGATGTCTCAGACAACCAGAGAGTTTACCGGGCAACTAGTTTTAGGTCAAATGAAAAGGTTGGTTGCCTGAAGAAAAAAAAAACAGACAACCCAGCCAAAAGTAGAAAATGTATTACATAATCAGCACCGACTCATTCGACAGTTTTTTGTTGTCAATGTCTGATAGTACTAATTAAGTAGCATGAAGTTAACATTAATTTGCCGCAGTTGAGCATTCTCCTGTGTTTTGAATATCTGTGGCATAGACAGAAAATTGTCACATAGGAAAATTCACACGAGCTAGCAATGGAGATCGAAGACCACCCCACTTTGAAAATGCTAAAACTTAAACCCAAACTTCCACAAAAAAACCAAAGGCACACACTTAGAACTATGGGATACTCAAGCTCCAACGCCAGGGGATTGCATCTCAACATGGCATGCAAATTAATAGCAGGGGATTTTCCAAAGGACAACCAAGCATTTTTCAATGGAGTGCTTAAGAAATCATGGAATGCTTTTATTTTGAATAGCTATAATGCTTTAGTGACGCCACATTCAAAGACATAAGCAAAACCAACTATTGCTTGTAGAATCAATAACAATATGACTGAAGTGGTTAGGTTCTAAAGGAGTGAAACGTTGATAAAGGTTAAACTCATCACAAACAGATGAGCTTGGGAACTGGTACCTTAAAGGTTAGTGGGGTGCCAACTGCAATGTGCAGAGAGAAGGTTTCCAAGGCAACCCTGGAAGCGGGAAACAGCCCCCAAAAGCAGCCACTAACCGGCACCATCACACTGACAGATTCAATGGAAACCATTTAATACCAGACAACATACTTACCAAGGGACCAGCATACCAAGAGGGAGGGACAGTGGAGAGTGTAAGAATCCACAAATATTATATTGCTTGAAAAGGCAGCAATAAATGAACCACAAAAATCAGCTGTTCACAAAGCCCCTTTGAAACCCCTGAAGGCCACCCTACAGGTCACTGTGCAAATGGTTAAGGCCGCTGGACAGGTTTGTTTGACTCAAATTTTGCCTATATGTTATTTAGCCACATTAAATAATTATTAACCACTGTAGTAAAAACTTGTGAGCTGACATTTCAAGCGTCAACCCTTTGAATCCGCTCTGACGATTGCAACAGATCACTGGCCACAATAATTACTACTTCTGCTTTGACTTGCCTTTGCCTTCCATATTTTCATGAAAAAAAAATTCTACAAAAACGTACCGTGTGAATTCAGTGGGATCTGTTCCTCCAAATGTTAGCTTAACTTGTGAAGTACTGGTGTCATAAACGCGTACCCTTCTGTCCTAGTGTCATTGAACGTAATATGCAAGAAACAAAAATAGCAAAAATTCAAGTTGACTTCAGTTACTGGCTTGTCATCTCTAGGTTTGGCAAAAAATTAGTCCCATCATAAGTTCTTAATAAGTCTGTGTCTCGGGTTTCCCTGGATAGGCCCAGATTTGGTAGTTGGTATCAATTTGGAGTGGGTTATATGAGAATGCAACCAGGCACTGAATGCTGAAAATCTAAGTAATACATCTCAAGGAATGACTTAGATAAATATGTTAGTCGAGGTGCAGATTTTACTGGGAAAAGGTCAATGTGGAGCATGCCGTATAGCCACTTGCAAATGAATGTGGGACTCAAAATAATAAGAAAACTTCTTTGTTGCAGTCTCACATCTGCAAAACATTCTGTACTCCAGTGATTCAGCGAAAATAAATGAACCTCTCAACTTTTCAGAGTTACACGTAAGTACAATGAAGACGCCGTGATGGTGACCTTAATTGATCATGAGGAGCACAAACATGGCAGCAGGTAGAGGGAAAACAGCTCAAATTTACTTTAACTATTTCAAACAATTTTGTCTCACTTTTGAGCTCCCTAATACCCACATGGGTACTTCTCCAATCATTTTGACAATTCAAACATCTCGTATATGACATGTTCCTGAACAAATCTCTTTGTCCTGTAGTGCTGTGCAAAAAGTATCATAATCAAACTGTTTGATAATGTTATAATACATGTATCTTTCACATGATGAGGTAAAAAAAACTGTTTTCTTTTGAAAAGAAGGAAGAATTCCTCATCTCACCTTACCAGCTGTTGCGAATATCTTGCCATCATGCGAGAAGTCAAGAGCACAAATCTCATTGTGAGCCTCATCAACAGTTTTGAAGACATTCCATGCTTCCAAGTCCCAGCATGACAGTGTTCCATCAGAGCCTGTTCAAATTTCAAAGTGTTACTTTGGGAAGCAGGGATGGTGCAGTGGCCAGAGCATCATTAACAACAGTAGTAGTAGTAGTAGTAGCAGCAGGCCAGCAGCAGCAGCAGTAGCAGTAGTAGTAGTAGTAGTAGTAGTAGTAGTAGTAGTAGTAGTAGTAGTAGTAGTGGTAGTAGCGGTAGTAGCAGTAGCAGTAGCAGTAGCAGTAGCAGTAGTAGTAGTAGTAGTAGTAGTAGTAGTAGTAGTAGTAGTAGTAGTAGTAGTAGTAGTAGTAGTAGTAGTAGTAGTAGCTGTAGCAGTAACAGTGGTAATAGCAGTAGTAGTAGCAGTAGTAGTAGTAGTAGTAGTAGTAGTAGTAGCAGTAGTAGCAGTAGTAGCAGCAGTAGCAGTAGCAGTAGCAGTAGCAGTAGCAGTAGCAGTAGCAGTAGCAATAGCAATAGTGTTCCAAGAAAAAGAGTTGCAAGTTACATGCTTCAAGGTCATGTGCATCTGTAATATATTAATACCATCATGATTATCATTAATATTTTATGGACAATAATACATACCGGTAGGCTCTATTCACAGCACGTTTAAAAAAAACCCACATATTGTTTGCAAAAAGTGGGGAATATGTACATAGTCTAAGGTGGTGTTGGTAGACTGGTCTTAAGCCCTTTAAGTGTGTGGTGCAAACCATCCAATGAATGGATGAGTCATTGAAAAAATGAATGAATGAAGGAACAAATAACAAAATATGAATGAATGGATGGTGGAAGGAACAAATAAGTGAATGAATGATATTAATTGATGGGTTAGCCTGCGTAGCTGGAGGTCCTTTTTGGAGGGCGAGAGATCTTGAGGGGCGCAAGAAGGCTGGGAAAAGGGTAGAACCCAGGGAAAACTGCTCGAGTTCACTTGCATTCCCCAACAACAGAACCCAACAGCTACCCAGGCTATTGATGGGTGTGACAAGCACTTCAATGAATGAATGAATGAATGAGTAAATGGAACGTGATGAATGGAAGGATGGTGGGAGATGGTTGTCTTCTGGTACTCCAGTTTTTGTCTGAATACTCCTGCTTTCACCACAGTCCTTACACACTAACAACCGTAACTGTAAAATTTAATTAAATTAATAAACAAATTATTATTATTTATTTACTTTTATTTTATTTCTAGAGGGTTGCAAGTTAGAAAACAGTGATAGCTTAGTTATGCTACTCTGCTAATTTTTTTTATCTGTGAACAAATTAATGAATGAAACATATTGTTGAACTGAGAAGGTATATGAAATTATCTGTATGATAACATGGGTGACAAATTACTCCTTAATTTTGGTGCTACATTTCAGCGTTAATTTATAATTTTACATGTGAAATTACAATGTTGCCATGGCAACTTTTCCTACAGTGCCAAAATGGCATCCAGGTTTGAAAATAGTCAGCCTCTTATGGACGTAATTTGTCACCCATGAGATTAATAACTGTAGCTATTCAAATGTTATATTCGTGAAATGAGGGAATAATTTCACTTGCGTTCTGTCCACAATCAAATAATTTCCCTCACCTTAAGGCTCAGAAAATTATTAGATTTTGGACAAAACGAGCGTGGAATTATTCCCTAATTTCAGTTGTCACCATTTGATTACCCATACTTATTGCAGCTGACATTGGCAAGGTCTTAAAACTTATTTTAAAAGTTAGACTGAAATGCAAAAATTTAAAATATACTAATCTTATGATATCACACCTACTTGCAGTTATAAGCTCATTATCTTTGAATGGGAAAAATTTGAGCGCTGTGATGGGTAAACCATAGAGAGAACCATGTTTCAGAGGACGTCTTTTTCTTTTTGTTTCACATGAATACACCTTGATGAAAGGAAATTAAGCACTTGTTATCACAAACACATTGTTAATACCTTAACAAATATATATTGATGACTACGTAGTGAAATATAGACATTATCCATGCTCGCACGCACGCACGTCACACAATCTCATACTCACATCAATTATCATTTATATGATTTACAAGTCAGTTGTCATGTTGTCAGTTGTTGCCATGGCAACCCTCTGTTGCCTGGTTTCTTTTGTTTTTCAAAGAACAACCATCTTGTTTTAATTTTTTTTTCAAAACAATGTTTAAATAACAACAGAGACCAATCGCAGCCATTCAGTCGCAGCCATTCAGTTTTTAGGACTGTCCATCTTAATTATTACGGAAATAACAGTTACCATAGGGATGACAAGAGCAAAAGGCTTTGATAAAATATAACAACAGAGGGAAATCACCTGAATAGAGCCATTGCCACATCCAGCCACCATGCATTGTGCATTGTGTGAGAAATTAACACAGTATATTCCCATTACATCCCCAAAGTCAACTTTGACAGATGGCAGCTCCCTTAATATTAATGCATAAAGTCAAATTAAAAAATACTGTAAATTTGTTGTGATATTAGTGAATGAAAATGACCACAAGAAAACAAAGTAAGCTTAAACGTAAGCTTAATATGCACGGTGTGCTAAGGATACGTAAAATACAAAGCTATGTACGTCTCAAAATTTGAGAAGATTAGTTCTAACATTTAAGATCACATATAACTTTGCCATAAAATTTACGTCTTTTCCTGCTTTGGTGCAGTTAAACGCAAGTTTGAAATGCAGACTGAACAATACGACGTAGAGAGGAGCAGGATTGCCGTAAAACTAAGTCAAATTCAGTTTCTAAAAGACCCGCCAAATGCAAATAAGATGCAGGGTGCTTTTCTTTGGATGGGTGGTGGGGGAAATCTCCATTAAATGCAACACACTGTTACGTTGCAGAGATCTCATCCTGTCATCGGGTAAACCATTTGCATTACCGTAAAACCAAACCTGACGTGTTCAACATAGGAGAACATAGAGAAACGAGGTTAGTTAATGGCAGCACACAACTACTGAGCATAAAAAAAGAACTTTCTCCCCGCACTTATTGCTCTCCCGGCTTTCGATGTCTTTTCCAGCGTGCAGAGCATCTTCGAGTCTCCGTCTCGTTCCAGCGGACATTCCCACTATTTCAAAGTGTTTGTGACGACGGAAGCTTTGTAAAGACAGGAGTACCCAACGAACACTTTTTCTGAATTCATCTGCTATTGACTTACACGATATGTGGGCATCCATTAAGGCATTTTTGGTTAATATTTAACTACCCTGGGAAATAAATATCCGCTCTTCAGAGCCAGCTAGCAAGAATTTATTTTCCGAGTTGGCCAGCCAGCATCCATTATTTTGCCTTTTCCCAGCCAGGAAGGTATATATTTCGCTGTGGGCGCCAGCCAGCGGCTTTTATCATGTTGAAACCCTTCCCAGCCAGCGAAAGTTATTGGAAATTTTGGTTTTGCCAGCAAATAATGGTCTTACGCCCCCCCCCCCCCCCCCCTGAAATACCTCTGGACAAGAAATGAGAGAGCAAATTTTTATGTCATTAATTAATGATTAATTAATATTTAATTTACGGCATAATTTTTCAACGTTCCTTTTTTCTAGATGAAAGGTAGTTCAATTCACCCCCTTGTGAAACATTTCAAAATAAATAAATATAAATATGCAGTAAGTTGTCATTCCCAAACGAGAAAACCTAAATTGGGGCCGCCTCGAAATAAGTACTTAAGTACTTCGCTCAAAAAAGCGTAGCACAAAATAGTCGAAAATTTAACAAGCGCGGCGCTTATCCATGTTTTTTGTGTTTAAGGCGAATGGCTGGCCCCCCAAGAGGGTGAGTGCAATGGCCGCCAGACATACCATCCACTCCGTCAAACACAACGGTTCACCTTAAACGGGGGTGTACCAACACGCCAAACTCGCCGAGGAATCGAACCTCGCCCCTACAAACACAAGAAAAAACGAGAATAACAAATAGACAAAAAGGACTCAAAAGATAACAGTACAAAAATAAAACAGGCATGACCTAGCACAGGGGCAAAGAGGGGCCCAAAAGGGCCACCCGTCAACAGACTCATCCAACGCCGAGACGTTGGTTCTGGTAACGACGAAAGAACAAAGGAAGATAGAACCGAACACAAAACATTAAACGTTTCATAGCATGGACAGCATACGGACGAACGCCCCGAAAACGAAAATCATTACGGCCACCCCAAATACAAAACTTGCAAACATTAATAATATACGTAAACTAAAACCTTGGGGACCGCAGACAACTCATCAGCAGATAAACCAAACAACAAGTGACGACGTAGGATAGTAGGACAAAGAAGAGAAACCTAAAACACGATAGACTGAAGCCAAGACAGAACACTGATCGCTAGAGGACAGTAAAAAACAAATAGCTGAAGCGATTCCATAGGATCAGAACAAAAACAGGTAGTAGAAAGAGCATAACCAAAAGAGGCAAGCCATTCGGCCGTGTAAAGGACCCTGTCAGGTGCACTGTCTTTTCGATGGACGAAGTAGGAAAGTACTTGAAATGCCAGTAAGGCATAGTCATTACTGATGAACTACGCATTGAACTGAATAATCAAAAGCCCAATATAGGGCTTGTGGACGCCACGCACAAATGAACATGCAATCTTGACCGAGGAGACGCATAAATGAAAATGCCAATATGGCACGGTCATTTCGATGGACGACGCGCACAATTAAAAATGGAACCATGGCATAGTCATTTCGATGGGCGAAAAGAGTAATTGAAAATGGCAACAAGGCACAATCATTTAGATGGATAACACGCATGATTGAAAATGCTAACATGGCACAGTCGTTTCGCAAGACGACAGGCACAAATAAAAAGGGCAACATGGCATAGTCATTTGATGGGCAAAACGTATAATTGAAAATGACAACATGGCACAGTCATTTCGGTGGACGACAGGCGCACTTGAAAATGGCAACATGGTCCAGTCATGCCACGCATAATTGAAAATGCCAACATAAAACATCCATGTTGATGGACGCAGCAGTGGGAGGATAGAACGACACTCGTGGAGAAACCTTTAGATCATGTGGAAACGACGTTAGAAAGATCAAGGAGTTCCAACATTAACTCTGCTCTTAAGCGTGGTGCATCTTCGTAGGTCCAGGTAAATGAATTTGTTATTCCGTTGCAAATATCGCGTATCGAGCAAATGACAGCCACGCCACAACTACCACAGCCAGTTTTTGATGCGCTTGAGCTATCCGGCTGATTCGGCATGGGAACTTTAAATCTTTTTATTTGGCACCATTTCTTAGGATGGAAGTTATCATTGCCTGTAGCTTGGTGGATAAGCCTGAGAATTTCTGAAGCGTTAGACTTTAGGTCCTCTGGTATTGGGCAATGGTACCCATCATCGAAGAACACTGTGTGTTCTATGACCGAGAATATAGCCAGTCCCCAGTGGCATTCGTCAGGCATGTAAACGGGCAAAAACATGTTGGTCACTTTTTCCGTATCATTGTAAAGGCAGATATTCGTAACGACTGATTCAAGGACAAGTCCTGTAGAAAGAAACGACGGTAGCAGAATGTTTTGACATGATTGATGTTCCTCGTTTGCTCTGTCACAGTATTTTAAAGCCAAAAGATTGAGCACTTCGTCTGATAGGTACCTTTCCCCACACAAAAGAGACAGCTCCTGTGATGTTATTCTGTAATTTCCATAGGAGACTAGATAGGTGCCTTGCGGGTTCCATCTGTCAAAGAGAGCGTGTCTTACTTCCTTTTCAAAGGGTGTGTTTTTAAATACCTTATTTACCCATTGCTTTTCAAACGAAACCTCTGCACGCAGACGCTTGAGACGGTGAAATCTTTGCAAGGTTCTGATACCGTTGATGTCGAAAACGCCATAAGACAGAATTTTGACATTCCCTTGGGCTGTCTGTTCAGGGGACTGTTCTAATTCTTTTACGATGTTATCAAGCACAGACTGAGGAGGCAGTGTCTTCACTGAAATGGAATCCGTCAGCTTACATTTATCAACAGACAGGGTATATGATGTAAGGCTGCCGTCTATGTCGGGGAAGTTTGTCTCAGCCAGCATTCCGCGAGGATACCTGAAATTATCGTGTTGACGCAGTACTTCTGAAAAGACACCAATTCCCTGTGGTATTTCTCCTGTAGGAATATCGTCCACATTAATTACAGGCACGGTGTCCCTTTTAATTTCCGAGAACGGAGTACTTGCAGTGTATCGTTTTGCAATGGACGCCTCTGATGTCTCCAAAGAAGCTGACTGCGTCTCGTCTGATGAGTTGACGTCGAGATCAAGACTTGATGGTAAAGTGGAACGGAAAGCTTTCCCTTTGTTTCTTACCCTGCATTTCTTTTTTATCTTTGTTGCTGTCTTCCTACTTCTGACTTGACCTTTTTTGGAACAGACTTTCTTCTCCTTGGTAGAAGCTGTTTTTCTACTCTTGCCTGGAAATTCTTGGGCGGCATCGGGATCGATCTTGTGCTTTCTCTTCCTGCCAAACTTTGAAAGGGACTGGAAATTCATTGCCCTATTGAAATATGAAGCTGGGAGCCACATGTCTTCTTCTGAAGAATATCCTTTAAAACGAACTTTGTATTCGTACGTGAAGGTTTTCTCACAAAGGCGTCTTTCCAAGACATCATCTATTTCATAAAAGTCCTCCGGGAGCTGATTTTCACTGTGTTCTTCCACTGCTGTCTCTAAACCAGAAGAGGCTGTATTTAGTTGACATTCTCTTCTATCGACATATCCCATATCATTCAACCGCTTCTTTGATGTGTCGTGCAGTCGATAGCAGCCTGGAATTTCTTCAGAGACGGGAATGAGTTCAACGGGTCCCAGTATCGCGGCAGGTGATCTCCAGTGGGTTAATCCAAGAGCAGGGTGCGCAATGTATGTGTCACCAGTTGATGACCGTTGATACAAAGAAAAGCGAACCCTCATGGTAGAATCACCACGCAGCTTAAAGCTTGTTACGTTTGACCCATCTTTGGAAGACTGGATTGCTTCAACACGAGCGATGTCAAACACCTTATTTCCCTTAAGAGGAGACTTCAAAGCAACATGTGAGAACTTTATCACATCATGTGTCGGATCCAATGGCGCTTTACCTGGAAGGTATTTTGCGGCCCAGTGGCGCTTTTGTCGACATCGTGCGATGTATTCTCTTGGAAGAATAAGTTTAATGGCCTGTTTGATGTGGATGTACGTCATTCTTCCATCAACAAGTTTTGATATTTTCCATTTTTCTCCTTTTTTACCCTTTTCCTCCTCCACCTGGCCAACATCCTTCTCCTCGACTAGTTCATCTTCCGGTTCGTCATCAATTTCCTGTTCTTCAACACGTTCACTCTCCCTGTCTCCATTCTCTTCAAAATCACTTTCCATGTCATTCTCAGGGTCATTAAGATTGTCTTTGACATTGGCGTATGTCTTGTGTAGCATATTGTAGTGTTCAGGCAAAGCACCTTCCATTAGCTGTATGCCAGAGGGATGGTCATACGAGTACTGGATTTCCCAATAGCTATTTCGCTTAAGAATATCAACGGCTTCAGCAGGCATGTACTTCTCGAACAGTCGCTGTCCTTCCTTCACTCCTCTGAGGTGTGCGTGCTTCTGTTCCTCTTGAAAATCTTTGTAATGAGATGGATACTTATATGATCCTTCATCTCTTGACATGTGCTTGGAAAATGCAAAGGCTCGTTGCCTTCTGTTGGAAGATTGCCTCACTTTGGCACCAGCTTGAGCCAAACGCTGCTTTGCATTGATGTTAAATTGCACTCTTGTGCTCTTATCAAGCATGTCTGCAAAAGAAGGTTGGGAATCAAGGGAACGAATCTCGTTGGTTTTCCCCTGAAGTTCACTAATTATTCTTTCCGTTGACTTTGTTCCTGTGTTGTAAAGAGAACTTCCAGAAAGACCGAGGTGTTTGAAATGCAAGAACATTGCAAGTTGGTACAATGTGACGGCAGAAAAAAGTATCTCTGCAGTGGTGTAGCATCCACTTGTTAAGAACTTTCCCCGCTTTGCTGGATCAGACTTGGCGCCTGGTTTGGAATGTAAAGGCTTCTTTTTTAGTTCCAAAAGTCGTTTCCACAATCGAAGAATCGTGATACCACTTGAGGCAGACTCTTGCATGTCAGCAGGACATCCAAAGTCTATTTTTCGAAATGGATCAATCAACCTGCATACTGCGCGAATGTACATGCTGGTTCCTGCAGATCCTGGTACGTGATCATCAAGGAGATCGGCAGTTCGGGGTGTGAAAAGCCTCTCACATGCATCAGAATTCTGATCGCAGAAAAAGATGAGCAGGAGGTCCGTAGCGTTGAAACCACAGTCCAGTCCTAATTTCTGGCAGCGGTACTTCAAGTCGTGAAGGTGGTTAATTGTTGCCAGTCGGGTGATCTTTCCATTCTCTTCCCAGAATGTTAACTCTCTTGTCTCGTATTTGAGGTTCTTTAGGAACAATCGCTGTTCATGGTCATAGTCGAGACAAGCTATGGAAGGAAGATGCCAGTAGTACGGAGCAAGGTATCGTTCGCCTTCTATGCCTAATCCTAAAAATATGACACCATCTTGTACCTCTTCCTTAGTTGGACTCATCAGTTTATTTGCTGCTGACAACGAGAACCCAGCCGAATCAGTTGAATATGTTAGAAGATTGATAGGATTTTCGCGAACATCCCCTGAAACGGTGTAGTAACATAGTCCCCTCAACTTCTCCCAGTATTTTAAAAGATGGTTTGCTTTATATCCTTTATCCACCGTTGGCCACAAACAGTAGATTAGGGATGGTTTGTCTATGGTCGCCAAGGCTGTAAAATTATGGATGGAGACGTTCTTTGCTAATTGCTGTTTATTGATCACTTCATTGACAAGGCGCTTTAGAGCATCATAATCATCCTGGTCGCCTTTAGAGGCATCTTTGCGAGGAATCTGAATAGTCTCTTCAGTCCAGTTCTCTACATCTGGATTCCAAGCTTTTCCTAAAAGAACAACTTCCTCAGAGTTTGTCAAACGAGGTTGAAGATACCTCAAACTTCTTGCCCCATCGCTTGCTTCGTTGACCGGAAATCCTTTGTAATGACCTGCCGCTTTGTCAATTACTGTCTTGTTTAAGCCTGCGTCAAGCCGTACTTCTTTTCCATGGTTTGATGCAGTAGTATTGCTTGCCAGACCAAACATATCGGCTAGTAAGGAATAGTTGGTTGTGCCAAGTTCATTTCTAAAAATACTGCTGATGTCCTTTATCATTTGCAAGTAATGATTGTTGTTTCCTTTCGACAACTTTGCTGTTAAATTTCGAATCACCATCATCTGAACTGGCCTTGTCTTTGACACTCCCATTTTGAACAAACGAATTAGGTCAAGAATTAGTTTTTCGTCGTCGCAACTCAAGTATGAATCCATCAAACTTCGTTCCCATTCTGATGTTGTTAGCTTTATCCTGGTAAGCCGAGAGAAGTTTCGTTCCGCCTCTTTCCTACGGTTTTGTTCTATGTTGAGCGCACTTTTTATTTCCAGAGACTTCGCGTAACGCTGGTTAAAGCCACGAATTCCTATTCTATCTTTCATTCCGGCCAGGGGCCCTTTCTCTCTGTGGCGCAGGATGTCTTTTAAATCACGAAGCTGTTTGACGCAATTGGTACAAGAAAAAGGATTTTCGCCGTAGGAAACTGCCTCGCCAGTACAAGGAGGATGAAGACTTTTTATACTACCGTCGACTTGAACAGTTTTACCGAGTGGAGTTATGATGCACTTCATTGGAACGAATATCGACCTGTGGCTTTCATTTGCTTTTTTTATGTTTTCTTTTGCGTCAATAGGATGTTTGGCACACCAGTGTTGGTAATCGCAGCAATTCTCGTGTCCTTCTATCGTTTTAAAACAACAGAGTTCTCCGGAAGCAACTTGATGTTTAAATAAAGTCTTCGCTGTCCATCGTCTGATTTGGCAGTCAGCTTTGAAATGCTTAACGACCTCCGGATCCCAAAGGTGACAGCATTTAACTCTTTCCAGCTTTGGTGGCTGCAGATGATCCAGAGGTCGCTCGGCGTTTAAAGGACAGAAAAATTTACGGATGGACTGCTGGTTGGTTGACTTCCTTTTTAAATTTTTAGAATCCTCGTTAGTGGTAGTGTCGTCTACGGCCTTAAAGAAATCAACTGCCTGCTTATGGCATTCAGAGTCGGCGTGCTCTTTTACTTGAACGAGGCCAGAAAACTGCAACGATGCTGTACCTCTAAGTATGGCATTAACAGAAGCTTGCGTCCGGAATCTCAGTTTTGCATGTGGTTTGCCGTTTTCCATGGCCCATTTCTGAAACGGTATGCATACCTCGCAATAAAAATTACTCTTTCCCTTTTGGCTGAACTGGGGGAAAGAGTCTCCCTCAAATGTGACAGGCACGTTTCTTCCCGCTATGCCACCAACCGTGACAAGAGGAAACGAGGCAGCTAACAGAGCTCTTAGTTTGTCATCATGCAGACCATTGGTTCCACTGCAACGTCTTAAAATTTCTAACCTTTTTTCATTCATGCAATTTTTCCTTTCGAATATTACGTTTAGGTATTCTTTAAAACTCTTGGGTTTTCCGGGGAGGTGAGAGGAAAGTAATTTATTTAGGTTACGATGGAATCGTTGATATAATTCCTGTGGCCGAAATTCTTGGTCGCAAACATGTGACTCATTCCGCGGAGGTGAATCCACAATTTCGTGTGGACAAATTTCATCATCAAGGGACGCAGCAACGAAGGTTTCGTCGTGATCCTCACTAGTTTCCGAATGACTATCAACCTCCTCACCAAAGCTCTGTATGTCTTGCGTTAGCAGATCAGGAAGCTCCTTGTTGCCTGTACATTCATCATCAGACACGACAACAATTTCATCTCCATCAAAAGTTTCCGTGATCTTTTCTTGAATATTTTGCTCGGTTTCATTTCTTGTTACTGTGTCGCCAACGTTCTGTGCTCTCTCACTGGTGCACTTGTCACTGGTCAACAGCTTTTCTTCCGTGATGTGACGTTTAATCTCACCGTCAGACATAATATCAATGACGATAGGTTTCGCTATATCTTCTTCGCCTTGTGCTGGGCTCTCGTTCTTACTAACGTCATCAAAGGCGGATTCTGTTCTAGATTCTTTTACTTTCAGGCCAACGAAACTCTTTTTCTTCGTTGACACAGACGAAAATGGTCCTTTACCAACAACAGTCTGTCCGAACAGTGATAGAAAACGCACCCGATCACCTTCTGACAGAACGCCACAGTGTTCTTTAAAACAATCTACTACTGCCTCTTTTGTCAAGATATCATTCGAAGTGCCTGGCGCTAATGTGGAATGTGTCCAATCCATGACAGTACGCTTATTAAACTGCGCTACGTTTGTTTTTAGAGCTACACCCTGGTACCCAACGTTTTTACTAGATTTCTTCACAGCAAACACATTGTCTATTTTTTGTATAAGTCTTCCAAAAAGGCTAAAAAAAGAACCCTTCTCAGCACTGGACATGTCTGGAAACTTGAAGCAAAAGGACTTCCAAATTTCGTCCTTTGCAGTGTATTGATCTTTAACAACCAAGACGTTCTCGTTAAACCACGCCTCAACATCCTTTGGAGAAAGCGCCATCTGTATTCGTTAATAATAGGAATGAAGGGTAACACGTTTTAATATGCCTCCCGAAAAAATGTACTAATAAGAAAGTATTATCGTTTACTCTACCACTTTAGTCTCCCTTCCACTTCTAAGCACGCTTCTATAACTATTCTAAAGTTAACAAAGTGTGGGAAGGGTTTAAACGTGAGCGATGGAACGGTCACAAAACTGAATTTGTGCTAGTATGCGGAAACAGGTGTCTTGTATACGCTAAAAGGGCAACATCCTGACTATTTATTTCAAAAGAAAGATTTTCCCTGGCAGATAAGCAAACAATTTCTTAACACAATTGAGCGCGACATGCAACTCGAGAGAAATGTCTTAACCTCAGAAGGAGGGCTGTAAAATTACTGAAGCCCTTCAATTAATCAGCATAATTGGCAGCGTAAAACAGCGTGTTCATTGCTCGAAACGGACGATCATGTGATTTACATCGAAAGAAAGTGCATTATTATTGTGCTGTCATCACACTATGAGTAACAGACACCAACGCAAGCTCATAAGAGGTCACATCAAGGTAGTCTGAAACCAAGGCAACAAGGGCACAATAATAAGACAGCGTGTTCATTTCTCGAAACGGACGATCATGTGATTTACATCGAAAGAAAGTGCATTATTATTGTGCTGTCATCGCACTATGAGCAACAGACACCAACGCAAGCTCATAAGAGGTCACATCAAGGTAGTCTGAAACCAAGGCAACAAGGGCACAATAATAAGACAGCGTGTTCATTTCTCGAAACGGACGAGCGTGTGATTTACTTGGAAAGAAAGTGCATTATTATTGTGCTGTCATCGCACTATGAGTAACAGACACCAACGCAAGCTCATAAGAGGTCACATCAAGGTAGTCTGAAACCAAGGCAACAAGGGCACAATAATAAAACAGCGTGTTCATTTCTCGAAACGGACGATCATGTGATTTACATCGAAAGAAAGTGCATTATTATTGTGCTGTCATCGCACTATGAGCAACAGACACCAACGCAAGCTCATAAGAGGTCACATCAAGGTAGTCTGAAACTAAGGCAACAAGGGCACAATAATAAGACAGCGTGTTCATTGCTCGAAACGGACGATCGTGTGATTTACATCGAAAGAAAGTGCATTATTATTGTGCTGTCATCGCACTATGAGCAACAGACACCAACGCAAGCTCATAAGAGGTCACATCAAGGTAGTCTGAAACCAAGGCAACAAGGGCACAATAATAAGACAGCGTGTTCATTTCTCGAAACGGACGATCATGTGATTTACATCGAAAGAAAGTGCATTATTATTGTGCGGTCATCGCACTATGAGTAACAGACACCAACGCAAGCTCATAAGAGGTCACATCAAGGTAGTCTGAAACCAAGGCAACAAGGGCACAATAATAAGACAGCGTGTTCATTGCTCGAAACGGACGATCGTGTGATTTACATCGAAAGAAAGTGCATTATTATTGTGCTGTCATCGCACTATGAGCAACAGACACCAACGCAAGCTCATAAGAGGTCACATCAAGGTAGTCTGAAACCAAGGCAACAAGGGCACAATAATAAGACAGCGTGTTCATTTCTCGAAACGGACGATCATGTGATTTACATCGAAAGAAAGTGCATTATTATTGTGCTGTCATCGCACTATGAGCAACAGACACCAACGCAAGCTCATAAGAGGTCACATCAAGGTAGTCTGAAACCAAGGCAACAAGGGCACAATAATAAGACAGCGTGTTCATTTCTCGAAACGGACGATCATGTGATTTACATCGAAAGAAAGTGCATTATTATTGTGCTGTCATCGCACTATGAGTAACAGACACCAACGCAAGCTCATAAGAGGTCACATCAAGGTAGTCTGAAACCAAGGCAACAAGGGCACAATAATAAGACAGCGTGTTCATTTCTCAAAACGGACGAGCGTGTGATTTACTTGGAAAGAAAGTGCATTAGTATTGTGCTGTCATCGCGCTATGAGTAACAGACACCAACGCAAGCTCATAAGAGGTCACATCAAGGTAGTCTGAAACCAAGGCAACAAGGGCACAATAATAAGACAGCGTGTTCATTGCTCGAAACGGACGATCGTGTGATTTACATCGAAAGAAAGTGCATTATTATTGTGCTGTCATCGCACTATGAGCAACAGACACCAACGCAAGCTCATAAGAGGTCACATCAAGGTAGTCTGAAACCAAGGCAACAAGGGCACAATAATAAGACAGCGTGTTCATTGCTCGAAACGGACGATCATGTGATTTACATCGAAAGAAAGTGCATTATTATTGTGCTGTCATCGCACTATGAGCAACAGACACCAACGCAAGCTCATAAGAGGTCACATCAAGGTAGTCTGAAACCAAGGCAACAAGGGCACAATAATAAGACAGCGTGTTCATTTCTCGAAACGGACGATCATGTGATTTACATCGAAAGAAAGTGCATTATTATTGTGCTGTCATCGCACTATGAGTAACAGACACCAACGCAAGCTCATAAGAGGTCACATCAAGGTAGTCTGAAACCAAGGCAACAAGGGCACAATAATAAGACAGCGTGTTCATTGCTCGAAACGGACGATCGTGTGATTTACATCGAAAGAAAGTGCATTATTATTGTGCTGTCATCGCACTATGAGCAACAGACACCAACGCAAGCTCATAAGAGGTCACATCAAGGTAGTCTGAAACCAAGGCAACAAGGGCACAATAATAAGACAGCGTGTTCATTTCTCGAAACGGACGATCATGTGATTTACATCGAAAGAAAGTGCATTATTATTGTGCTGTCATCGCACTATGAGCAACAGACACCAACGCAAGCTCATAAGAGGTCACATCAAGGTAGTCTGAAACCAAGGCAACAAGGGCACAATAATAAGACAGCGTGTTCATTTCTCGAAACGGACGATCATGTGATTTACATCGAAAGAAAGTGCATTATTATTGTGCTGTCATCGCACTATGAGTAACAGACACCAACGCAAGCTCATAAGAGGTCACATCAAGGTAGTCTGAAACCAAGGCAACAAGGGCACAATAATAAGACAGCGTGTTCATTTCTCGAAACGGACGAGCGTGTGATTTACTTGGAAAGAAAGTGCATTATTATTGTGCTGTCATCGCGCTATGAGTAACAGACACCAACGCAAGCTCATAAGAGGTCACATCAAGGTAGTCTGAAACCAAGGCAACAAGGGCACAATAATAAGACAGCGTGTTCATTGCTCGAAACGGACGATCGTGTGATTTACATCGAAAGAAAGTGCATTATTATTGTGCTGTCATCGCACTATGAGCAACAGACACCAACGCAAGCTCATAAGAGGTCACATCAAGGTAGTCTGAAACCAAGGCAACAAGGGCACAATAATAAGACAGCGTGTTCATTTCTCGAAACGGACGATCATGTGATTTACATCGATAGAAAGTGCATTATTATTGTGCTGTCATCGCACTATGAGCAACAGACACCAACGCAAGCTCATAAGAGGTCACATCAAGGTAGTCTGAAACCAAGGCAACAAGGGCACAATAATAAGACAGCGTGTTCATTGCTCGAAACGGACGATCGTGTGATTTACATCGAAAGAAAGTGCATTATTATTGTGCTGTCATCGCACTATGAGCAACAGACACCAACGCAAGCTCATAAGAGGTCACATCAAGGTAGTCTGAAACCAAGGCAACAAGGGCACAATAATAAGACAGCGTGTTCATTTCTCGAAACGGACGATCATGTGATTTACATCGAAAGAAAGTGCATTATTATTTTGCTGTCATCGCACTATGAGCAACAGACACCAACGCAAGCTCATAAGAGGTCACATCAAGGTAGTCTGAAACCAAGGCAACAAGGGCACAATAATAAGACAGCGTGTTCATTTCTCGAAACGGACGATCATGTGATTTACATCGAAAGAAAATGCATTATTATTGTGCTGTCATCGCACTATGAGCAACAGACACCAACGCAAGCTCATAAGAGGTCACATCAAGGTAGTCTGAAACCAAGGCAACAAGGGCACAATAATAAGACAGCGTGTTCATTTCTCGAAACGGACGATCCTGTGATTTACATCGAAAGAAAGTGCATTATTATTGTGCTGTCATCGCACTATGAGCAACAGACACCAACGCAAGCTCATAAGAGGTCACATCAAGGTAGTCTGAAACCAAGGCAACAAGGGCACAATAATAAGACAGCGTGTTCATTTCTCGAAACGGACGATCATGTGATTTACATCGAAAGAAAGTGCATTATTATTGTGCTGTCATCGCACTATGAGCAACAGACACCAACGCAAGCTCATAAGAGGTCACATCAAGGTAGTCTGAAACCAAGGCAACAAGGGCACAATAATAAGACAGCGTGTTCATTGCTCGAAACGGACGATCGTGTGATTTACATCGAAAGAAAGTGCATTATTATTGTGCTGTCATCGCACTATGAGTAACAGACACCAACGCAAGCTCATAAGAGGTCACATCAAGGTAGTCTGAAACCAAGGCAACAAGGGCACAATAATAAGACAGCGTGTTCATTGCTCGAAACGGACGATCGTGTGATTTACATCGAAAGAAAGTGCATTATTATTGTGCTGTCATCGCACTATGAGTAACAGACACCAACGCAAGCTCATAATAGGTCACATCCAGGTAGTCTGAAACCAAGGCAACAAGGGCACAATAAGAAGACAGCGTGTTCATTGCTCGAAACGGAGATATCCACGGAACTCGAGCCAATCTTTTATACTGTGTTTTCTTTAAAATTACTATCTCTAATAACACTTTGTGCTATGAAACCCCTGAGATAGGCAACAGAGAAACTGAACAGACGAACATCGCGAAGCGACATCTAGTAGCCGATACAGTAATCGAAGAGCAAAGATTTTTATCCTAAATTAGACCGTCTGCATTTTAACAATACTAGGTTCCTCATGTTGTGTATGCTGAGAACCCTACTTTGGAGTAAGGAAGAAATAGTAAAGTATGTTCATATGAAACTGAAAAACGTCGGTTTTTAGAGTTTTAACTTTAGCCCCGTTTGGAGATGAAGGGAAACGCTTATCCATCTTTGGTAATCAATGTCACGTCGATGTGTGTTGATCGTTCTGGTCACAGCCTTGGTGGGAATTTTTTCCCCGTTTCCATCCTGTTTCGGCACAAGTTCACCTCTAACCAAAGAAATAAGAACAGCCTGATAATTTAACCTTTCACGCAGATGTGTGAACATTTTCATGCTGAACTCTGTGTGAATTTATCTTTGCGAATAATCATTATAGGTCCTTTTTTTCATCATCTCCGCCCCATTTTCATCTTCCTTTTTCTGCTGCAATACCACCAATCCAGCAACATTAGGGTCCGGACGCACTGGACTGACAAAATTTGTTTGGCCCTTCCAAAAATCTCGACAAAATTTGTCTCTGCCAAATTTTCAATTTGTCAAACGGGGGCGCACTGATGAGACACAGCAAAATATTTGTTAACCACAAGTGTCAATCACACGAAAATAAACACCATCGCTTGCGCTTTGTTCGCCGGAAAGGTTACATGAGATCTCAGGGGTCATGGGCTTATGGTGATCTTTAACCGCTTCGATCGAATATGTTCCCTCGGCATATTATTGCTTGCATACTATTTTTTTTCATCCTGGAATTCGTTCAACTCCAGCAGAGGCAGTTGCTACTTCTATTATGCCAGTGGAGGTTTCACCTTGTATGACTGCAACTGGTTCTAGAATACCACAACAGATTTGTCCGTTGAAGGCCGACTGAAATACTCCGACTAAAAATAGAGATCAAATTTTTCCTTCAAATCATGGCGTGTCTGTCAGATTTCACGCCTGACAAAAATTTGTCCTGCTCCGAGGCAGGACGACGGCGTCTTTGAAGTTTGGTAAACCTTGACAAAATTTGGTAGATCTAAAAGTCACCGGGCGCACTTGTCTCAGGGAACTGGTGACAGATTTTTTCGCAAAATAAACAAAAATTTGCCCAGTGCGTCCGGAGCCTTAGTGCGGTCAGAATTCTTCGTTTTCACGTGACGTCATCAAAATTATCAATCCTTTTGAGATTTTAGTTTAGTTAGTTATTATAACAACTGAAGACTTATCTTTTTACAAATTTTCAGTTCGATACGGTTTTTCGTCTTGTGATAAGCAAGATTGAATTTCTAAGCTTTTGCGTGACATGATTAAAACTGCGGCCAAGAATGCTGTCACGTAGGTTAAAAAGTGACGTATCCCCTGAGATTTTTTAGTCTTCGCATGTTGAATGGTTTTGATGATGATGTGACAGTGCCCCGGGATCCCCTGGAGAGCATCCTCGTAAGATACCCCAAGGGTCAAGGGAAGGACTTAATGCTACAATATTTGCAAGCAAACGAAGTTTTTGCGTTTCATATCACTATCGCACTCTCTTTGGTCGTTGTCTCACTTCACCATATTAAACAACAATGGTAAAAAAGGTACTTTGCGCCTATATCATTTTAATTGTTTCCAGTCTCTGTGATGAAAATACTCAAATTTCCCAGAGATTTTACCGCTTTAGAAATGAAATACATGCACGTAGTTAAAAACAATAAATTCTGTGAGTTTTTCAAACATTTCACTGCGACAACAACATGGTTTCTGGATGAAATTTCTCCGATCCGTTTTCTGTAGCACTTTCTCTCTCTCGTCCTTCGTCGCCTAGGTCTGTTGTCTATTCTTTCCCATAATCGAACGAGGACAGACATGCGAATTCATACTTCACACTTTTCCAAGAACTCAATCAACACTGGTTGACTCCACGTTTCCCAGAAAACTTTTCAATATTGATGTGCAGCATTTTTGGTTCTATTGTTTTGTAATGAAATTTAGTGTTCTGCGATATTGAACTGACACATCCTAACCGTGAAGACGCGTAGGAATTCTTTAACCGCAGACTGGAATCAACGGTCCGTGAAGTGGGCTGCAAAAAAAACCCTTGTTACACGGACGTCTGAGATCACATTCAAATGCTAAACCAAATCACGCTTATCCCGCCCGGCCAAGAAATATTTCTAAAGGAAAGAGCAGGGAATCTATACAGTGTCTACAGCTTCCTAGAGAAACTGTACCCCACAATCGACAGTTTACGCGGAGTATGCGGGATCTGTGACAAACGTCCTCACGTAAATTGACGATTTCTTTTCGTGTCCCTTCATTTGTCACTTTCACGGTTATGAAATGACAATCACGCGGGGCGGCTCAGGAATTCGATATAACTCACTCCCCTTAACGCCATAAGACCATAAGCTGTAGTACTTACTCGAGGCTAGGACATTGAATCGGTCAAGAAAAACGTTGCATTTCGCGCAAACCAACACTTGGTAATTTTGCTTTACAAAAGCATTGAACAGAGGTTCAGAGGTTGCTACTCTCCTAACACTGTTGCTGGACCGTTCGCTGTTTTGGAAAATTTGTTTAATTGAACGAAAAACGGGATTCAGGAAAAGCCAAACGTAATGATATTTTGTAAAATGCATTTTGTTGAAAGCCTTTCTTCAAGAATTTTTGTCCCTAAAATCATCTAACTTCGGAACTATTCCCCATCACCCGCCTCTGTTTTCCGCCGGCTAAAAAAACATTGCATCTGCACAACACAAGCAACCTTTGTTGTGCGCCGATGAGGAAATGCCTGTGGTGCACAAGACTTTCAATAGTGTCGCTTACCTTCCCTCTCGCCAGGATTTCGGAAAAAATGGAGGATCACCAGGAATAATTTACAGCGGTTATTAGTTACACGCGCCCCTCAACGACTTTATTCATATTTCCGACTGTAAAATTTAGGTTGACGTCAATCAAATGCTTCCATGACGATACTCCTGTTCTCTTGGTGGCAGTTGAATCCGTCATGGAAACAGTGATTGACGTCCACCTACATTTCATTTGAGAATATGAAAAAACGTATCGTTGAGGGGCGCGTGTTGCTGGTAACCGTTGTAAGCAAAATTATCTTACGCAAATTTTGCTGTAACGAATCAAAACATTAACGCCGTGCTGTTTTCGTATCGTATTATTTCAGCGGTAAAAGGAAAGATCGATTCCAAAAATTTCCCGATGCAAGTGTATGTTTGCCAAGTTCATAGCGTTCACTGGAATCAAAGCTTGCGATGATCGCTCAAAACAAAATTGGCATCCGGTTGGCGGCCGCCTCTAAAAGCGTACGTGATATAAAGGCGTGAAATTAACAGTCCTGAAGTCCAAACTACAAGCGCGGATCTTTAGTTGACAAACGTTTAACAGTTTAAGTGGTAGATATTTTAGCCAAACTGAAAAGGTCACGGTTGAAACTAAGGCTTACCTCCCTCCGGAATTATACTTAATTATGAACATTAAAAAATGGTTTCGTAGTTTCAATTCTGCTTGGCATGACCGGAAAAGCAGCAAAAGCGCCCACTTTATCTTAGAAGGAAACGCCAGTCTCCTTGGCGCGCAAGTACCAAGCTTGAAACGTACAAAGTAACAGAGAAAATTTCACGAACATATGTAAAATTGCTACTAGTTAAGTGACATTGTAAAATAAACAAGAGATTCTAAAATATCCAAACTATCATTCAGGTCTTAACCAACAAAAAAGTATACAGTTTTGCACAGCTTGACATGTATCTGTCATAAAGTGAAATAAAACTGCTGTAACTCGTAACTGGCCTTTGCTTCTGAGGGAATTTCGTACCACAACCAAATGGTTAAACCCTGTGAAATCATCAACTTAGCCCGATTACTTTGAACGCAGAATTCAGACAAGAGGCACTGTTGCGTTTGCGTTTGCACCAGTGTTTTTTACGGGAAAAAAGAGATGCGCGGCTTGTTTAAAGAAATTAAAAGGAAACTAATTAAGTTCTTGACTTTACAAATTTTCCCATTCAATATTTCTTTGTACGCTTACTATTCCTCAGTGATTTCCTCTTCTAGTTGCTTTGCAAATGCACGGTTACATGTACATATCCAGGCAAGCAAAGTTCGAGCAATTTTTTGCTATCTTAGATCTCAGGGATAGTCAGGTTAGTGTTAAATCGATATTGGCGATGTTATAAACGGGTCAACCAAAATGAAAAAAGATGCATGCATTGAGAGACAATTGTCCTTTTCAGTTATACTCATTCACAAAAGTTGATTAAGGGAGTAATCATATTTGCAGCTGAAGGGAAACTGGAAAAAAACAGTTGCGTTGTACTTTGAACCATCCCATGACCATGATCGTAACAATAAAAAAAATGGAACAATTCTATAACAACCGTTCACTGACAAGGTACTTAAATAGACTGCCACCATGGTCCTTACTTGATGAATGAGAATAAGGAGAAAGGTTGAGATGGACTACTACCGCGGTGCGCAGCCATTTATGGATGAATAAGAATCGATTTTTACCCTGGATATCTATCTGCCAGATCTGCGAGTGGCTGAAAGAACAAGCAATATATTCTGGAGAGGTTGTTCTCAATTTCGAAGTTTTTGTTAATTCACATTAGGGTTTGGGTAGTTTTACGAAAAACCATGGAGCGCGGTGGCAGAATTTTAATCAACTCCATTTCCAACGTCTCTCTTTCTTATCTTAAAGTGCGGTGGCAGAACTTTGACAAAACCCCGAAAGGTAAACCAGTACTTATTCAAGAAACGATGGCGATTTGTTTAAGGAGAGACAACGATAGGTAAATTCAATATTCAAAATTTAAACATTAACAGTTCCATGCGAAATTTTAGCCCACGGTACCTTTCTCGCTTTGTGTCCTTGATGTTGTCCAAAACGGCGGTAGACTAAAATCCGTTCGGTAAACACTGAATTGAACTGCAACGGACGGAAGTAAAATCAAATTCTACGATCATTCCATAAGGACTTTTCCACAATCTGATCAAAGTAAATTCTACGAAACATCCTGCTTACCT
>OX421445.1:60212885-60215385 GCA_949126865.1 Montipora capitata
CATTGTCCCCCCGCCCCCCTCCCTCCCCTCCAAACCAGTACTTCCACATCAGCCATTTATGCACCTGCTTGAAAAGACACACAGCGCACGCGAATGTGGAGCAAAGTTTCTCCTCTGTAGCACTTGTGAAATGGTGAATGAGAATCGATGACAGTCAAAGATGCCCCGCTACTGTTGAAACTCTATCCTGTTCCACGGAACATCACGATAATTCGTCTTGACGGATCATCCGTCTTGTTTGCCCGTATTTATACACAGACGAATTATCTGAATCACCGTCCTTTGCCCGATAAGGGAGGATCTGTGTCCGGTATAAAGTGAACCTTGAACTTCAGAGTTCGCAATTCAAAGGCCCAGTAATTTGGTTGTAATATTCATATGTACGAGTCGAGTTGTACAATCTTTGAATGGCTAGAATTTTCTTGTTACCTCATCTCTTGTTTTGCTTGTGTTTGTAGGGGCAGGTGTTATTGAAACGTCAGCTTTGGTCGGTGTTCCCGGCAACACGACGACTTCCAAACGACTTGGCTGTATTTCCAGCAACTACAAAGAAACAAACGTATTTAAATGCAAACAAAGCTCTTGAAAAATCAATTCCGTAAGGCTCCTTAATGCGTGAAGGGGTAGTTTCTAAAGAAACTGTGGTGGTGCGTCGGTGGGGAAGTAGTATACAAAAATTTGGTTTTATCAACGGAGTTGATAAATGTAAATTGGCCACCGTACAGAGATTATAAAAGCTGACGTTTCGAGCATTAGCCCTTCGTCCTTCGAGCGTTAGCCCTTCGTCCTTCGCTCTGACGAAGGGCTAACGCTCGAAACGTCAGCTTTTATAATCTCTGTACGGTGGCCAATTTACATTTATCAACTCCGTTGATAAAACCAAACCCTTAATGCGTGGCTTGTTAAAACAATAAAGAACTTAAGCAAGGACAACGCCCACCTGGCATAAGTGACATCACGATTGACTGTGAAGGAATTCCACTGGAAAAAGTGACTCATTCGGAACTGGCGCCGAAATGTGAAATTCACCCCAAAGTAGTATTTTTTGCAGACTGGAACTCGTATTATACGCTTAACCTCGTATTATGCGCTTGTTCTTGTTCTCGTACTCGCACTCATTGCCGATGCTAACATTTTCTAATGAGAGCTTAAAAAAGCCCCAAGTAATCAACAACAACATTAATGACAGACATACACGTATATTCCTACGAAATAAAATAACATCAAATATGAGAAAAGAAGCAGCAGCGAAACAAACAACAGAAAAAAGTACAGAAAAATAGACATACGGAGAAATTCCAAAGGGATAAAAAAAAAGCAAGCTCTTCAATTCTTAACAGACCCATGAGTCATGCAAGCACCGAGGAGACAGCAAAGTCCCAAGACCGGCGACAAAAGCAACCTCGTTCCCAGGGTCTCTCATCTTAACGTCTGGGGCGAGCGAGGAGAGACCCTGGTAAGGTCTGGTCACGTGTCTCCCAGAATCTGGGAGATGACAATTTATCCAATGAAGGGAGGGGCGGCTTAGTAAGAATTTTGTCTATACCGAGACTCGCTTTGAATTCGACAAAGCTCAACGCGACAAATTCCTTGTTTAGAGAGGACCCCTCCCTAGTGTTTTCAATTGTCACGGAAGCACGTGACCAGACCTACCAGGGTCTCTCTTCGCTCGAGAGACCCTGGGAACGAGGTTGCGACAAAAGCTTCGCCACTTCCCTACTCGCTTGACTCAGGCTGCGTTCCAAAAACTGAAGAGCCTGTGCACAGGCTACCAAAAACGCAGTTTCATTACTTTCATCAAACGGGAATAAGATAATTTTCGCTTTCCATACCAAGATTACGTTCATTAGTGCAACAGTTCTTCAGGAAAGAAATTCGGGATCGTTCGGCCACGATTTCATGAAATGATAAGAAGTGCGAAAAAATCACTCGCTACATTTCTGCATAAATGGTGTACATTCAATAAGGATGTTACCTCGTAACTCAGAAAAGCTTGCAGACTCTGAGCTAGAAACGTTCTCCAATCTCTTGTGTCAGCATTTTCGGCATCCAAGACGTCAAGTGATAAACGGACTGTGGTAAGGTCATCTGAAAAAAAAGACATCACTTTTGTGCAGGTATCTTCAAGTGAATACTTGGCTAGTGTTAGGATGGTAAAAAAATTAACAAACACGTCCGCGAAACGACTTAAAGGGAACTTCCATTTCAACAAAAAAAATAACTTTAAATCACGGGAAAAAACAGTTACAGTCAAGTCACTGAGTCAGTCTAAAATATTTTCAAAGAAAGTGTTTGTATCCGAAATAAATAACTTTTAAAATCGTCTATTTTTGTTTTTTTTAATTTCGCGGGCGCCGCCATATTAGACAAAAGTTCTCTGTGTCACAATTATTCAAGATGGCGGTGCCCGCGAAATTTGAAAGTGAAAATAAGCGATTTTAAAATTCACTTTTCTTGATATAAACACTGTTTCAAAAACAAATTTCGAACAAATTTGTTT
>OX421445.1:60220385-60225385 GCA_949126865.1 Montipora capitata
TGCGCAACGTTCTGCCACTAATGTTTCAGTATTCAAAAAAACATAATAGTCAACTTCCATACTTTCTTAAACCCATTTTCACAATTCTGCCAAATACTGTAATCGCAAAACTGCATTTAAGCTTCCACCCATCAAACTTCCGAACATCGCAGGGAAGACTGACTTCGTCTTTAATGTATTCAATCTTATAGCTTTAGTTCACAATTCGACTATCACAAGGAAAACCACCTTTCTCTAAACGTGGTTGAAACAAGATCGGTTACTTTCGTTTCCATCGCGGTGTTTCTGTGAGAAATGCATTTTTTAAAGCCGCCAAAACGGCCAAGTGTAGTCTGACGTGACATCTTGACCTCGCTGACTGCAACCAAAAGCGATGAAGCACGTTCACAATGTAACGCGATACAGATCTAGACACCGAACACTTGTAATTGATACCCCAATACATTCTTAAACGATTTGTCATTTAAGAATACAAGAAAATGCTTAAAATCGGCAGAAAAATAAGAATATGATTCAGCCTAAGCGGGAAATGACTGCTGCCGCAGAGCCGTGGTGCCTTAGTCGTCTTAAGGTTAAATTGAGTCGAGCTCAATGACCGCTGCCGCAGTGCCGTGGTGCCTTAGTCGACTTAAGCTTAAACTGAGCTGAGTAGAATGGCTGGTGCCGCAGTGCTGCGGTGCTTGCCTCATGGATTAAAGAACGAGGTACCGGTATATCCAATACCACGACTGCGGCACTGCGGCAGCAGTGCTTTTAGGATTCATTTCCTGTGGCCGGGTATTCTGCAATCTAGCCGCGTTTCCTTTAGTTTCTGTTTCGACTGGTATCCATTGACTTATGCAAAAGCTGCTCCGTTTGTAAATGGCCACTCCTCAACCGGGGCCCTGGACACATTGAATTCCACGTACAACTATCCTTAACAGCGGGGGCAGCTGTGGTGTCAACTATTACTAATTCACTTAGGGCCGATTTACACGATACGATTTTGTCGCATGCGACAAGCTCACGACAGGCCTACGACATAACTTACGATTGTCGCAGCGTTTTAAAACATGTTTTAAAATGCTACGACACTTTTTCTGACGTACACAACAATTGTAAATCATGTCGTGGGCCTGTCGTAAGCCATTGTCGCATGCGACAAAGTCGTACCGTGTAAATCGGCCCTTAGAGGCTGTTTATTTATTTTTTGTTGTTCGTGGCGCAATGCATTCTGGTTGAATGCAATGCACTCTAGTTAAACGTAATGCATTCTGGTAAAAAATGGTGAATTCGAGAATTCGTCGCAGCTTTCATACTTTTCCTTAAATCCGGATTATTTTGCTGCTCGCTCGTATCGCAGCAATGAGATTTTTGTGGTTTTAAATACCAAATAGAAGTCTGCCATTTTCCCTTAAAAACAACAGAGAAGCTCTACAAATAGCAATAAAAGACAAAGTACACGAAATAAATGCAGCGCTTCCAAGAGAACGTTGCCATTTGATTGAATTTGTTTCTCTATGAAAGGAAAATACCGTACACAGGTGCCATTTCCAAAGCACCTATTTCTCCAAAAGAAACAAAGTTCAAAATAGAAAAAAGTGCTTTCAACACGATGCATAGCCCGAGAATTTAGCTTGTCAACGCTCACCATTTCGTTTGTCATGTCAAATCAGTAAAGGACATTTGAACGGTTTCGTCTGTGTTGTTTCCTCATTCGCACACGTCTAATTCTGCAATAGACCATTTCCATGTTCACGAATGCCTCCTTTTCAAAGCGAGTCTAAGTGCGAAGTTTTTCTTATGAAAATTAGTTTTCATTCATATGTAAAGTGAAAAATTGAAAATTATGAAAATTAGTTTTCATTCATATGGTAATTATACCATGACAAAAACTTCGCACTTAGACTCGCTTTGACGAGGAGGCAGACATGAACACGGAAATGGCCTATTGATACGACTCTCCGTCAATGCAGGAAGAAGCCAAAATACTAGAAATTGGCGTAAGGGTGTAATTAAAAATCCCTTATTGAAAGGTTTACATATCTTTAATGAACTCTTCATACCTTCTTTTGGGTAAGGGCGAAGATAACTTTACTAGAGGTCCCAAAAGCCCTCTTATGCTTTGCTATCACCTGGATACTCAGTTCATCTGGTACTGGAAGAAGGAGGAAAATACACACAGGTGAAGGGTTAGAGGGGGTTACACCACTGTGAATAGGGGTTACACAGGGTTACACGATAGTGAATAGAGGTTACACAGGGTTACACGATAGTGAATAATTGTTACACAGGGGTTACACGATTGTAAACAAGGGGTGCAAGGTTGCACGATTGCGAATAAGGTGAACAAGGTGTTAGGAACAATCATGCGCTCCGATGGTTCTGGTTCTTATCAAGGACATCCAGTCACTTGAAAGCGTGCAGTGGTAGAGCAGGGTGCCACACTCAACTGGTCCACTTGATCTCAACGCAGAACGTACATGTATTCATGTTCAGTGGAGTGTCTATCATTATTTTAAAATTTGACGAATTTTTTTGAACTTACCACTGTTAAGTCCACAAGAGCCAACCAATTTACCATAGTTAATAAGAGTTGAGTGTTACAAACACTCCTTTAATCAGAATAGTTAAGTCATGGAATGGTCTACTAAGAGAGATTATTGGAGCTGATAGTTTTGGGCTATTTAAATCTAAGCTAAAATTAAGGTCAAACCTGTCTAAATGTCTAATAAAATATTCTGCATCTTAAAGACAAGATCAGAACATTACCCGTTATAGGACAAAAATGGGTCTTTGGCTTAAATGCATCCTCCACACCACCTACGCAACGGTCTCCAACTACTTTTCTGTACCTGGGGGAAAAGATCAACACCAGACAATTTAAAATATAATTTAAGGGGCTATGTCACGTTATTTTCGGGTGTTTAGGAGAAATCTTTAGTCAATCAAGAGTTTAAGACTCGAAAATGGTATTGTAGAATTCCTTTGCGCATAAAATTATCCTTACATCACAAACAAGATGATTCTGAACAAAACCGACCTTTACCCAGGCAATTTGCCATAAACTTGAAAAACGTCAAGCCGACCTTTTATCAATATTACCCAAATGCAATCCTTTTCAAACTTGTTCATTTGTGTCCATCCATGCTTCTCTTTCCTTTTGCTGTATTTCTTTTATGTTGTTTAATGTCACACACAACTGGAGACGCAGTATTAGTGGGAGGAAAAAGGCTGGGGATAAAGAGTCGTCCAGGACCCGAGTGCCGACTGGTGAATTTTTTTCCTTGTTTATTTGACCTGCGGAATGTCTGTAGAACTGTGAGATTGCGTGACGATATCGGTAGACATGAAAAAGAGTGATTTTGATTTATTTATGAATTAAATATGTCTGTTAATTTGACAATAACGTCCTCAAAGAGTTTCCATTCTCTTTTCATTAAGAAAATCAACAAAGGCAAAAAAAGGCGACAAGTGGGCCGCAAACAAACATCATGTGTTGTCATTCAAAAAAACCGAACTTTAGTTTCGTAATTCATGCACGCGCTGCAGACCTACAACTCAAGCACTCACTCACTCAGACAGCCCGATGACAATATGGTAGTGCATTTATACTACGTGCACTACCACAAAAACTGGGTCCAGACCCATTACAAAGTTGGTAAGGACCATACATTTTTGCGGTGTAAACTATCTGTTCCATGTTTTATCATGTTTTTATCATGCGGAGCCCCTTTTTTTGGGTTTTGGGGCCATAGCCGGCTATGGCCCCAATACCACAAATACCCGAGCCTGGACCCCTTTTTGCAGGTCAACAGCACTGTGTAACGTATCTCGGCTCCAACTCAAATATAAATCTGGTCCGGACTCCGAAAATCTGCAGTGTAAACAGAGTGCCAAGAACTAGGTTTCTCTGAGTGTAAATGGCCCTCTCTCGAACACTCACTGCCAGTCTTCTTCAGGCAATAAGGTAGAATGGCTTACAATTATTATCTACTAGTATAAATACACAGGTGATTAAACAAAATCGCGTGCTCTCATTGGCTCGCTATCTCGGATTATCAGCCGATAATCACCTCGACGGACAAAATGGCTGCCAGTAGTCGTTTTGCCACTGTAAAGGAAGATGATTTCGCGTTGAAATGTTTTTTTTTTTCTCTTTTTTGAAATGATTACCTGTGTATTTATACAAAAACAATTATTCGCCTTCGTCTCGGTGAATATTCACCGATAATCACTTCGCCTTCGGCGAATAATTGTTAACTAATTTCAAAAAGGTCTACTTACCCGCTACTGTGCTTGTACGTTTTACCCTCAGGGCAGGGATTAGGAACGAGTTCAACATATGAAGTTGGAAGACATACTCCCTCAAAACCAGGATCCTCATACCCAAAGTCACTGAAATCAACACAATGCAGAGAAAAAACTTAAGTGCCCCTGTGACCAAAATAAAAATTCTTATTTTTCTTTGGATTTCAAAACTATGTTAACTGAACACTAAGCGACCAAAGTTTTAAGCCTGGATTTCAAAAAGATATCTGTTTACTTAAGTGGGGTTTTCCTATTTAATGATCCGCCATTACTAACTTTAAGTTATTGAGAAAGCTGGGTCGGGGAGAAAATGACGTCAAAGGCTCACTAGTTTAAGAATGCAATGCGTGTGTATGCCGCAGAATTAATATGCAGCACGGAAGTTTTGGGCTTTCAGACTTTTAAACTCGCGTTTTGCATATATAATAAGATGCATTCACACGCTGAAATTTTAAGCTAGTGAGCCTTTGGCGTAACTCTTACCAGGATCCTACCCTCTGAGGTCCAATCGGTCATGGACGTGAGCAATGGCGGACCGTGAAACAAAACTTACACTCAAAGTAAACGGCCTTTGGACAAAAATCAAAGCTCAAAATTTTGCCAGTCAGGTGTTAAGCAAACACACTTTCAAAATCTGTGACTTTTTTATATCACAGGGGCACTTTAAAACATTGAATACAAGCTATTGCAAGACATCATGGGTAAAGACC
>OX421445.1:60232885-60237885 GCA_949126865.1 Montipora capitata
ATAATCAACTCCGTTGATAAAACCAAATTTTTGTATACTACTTCCCCACCGACGCAGCACCACAGTTTCTTTAGAAACTACCCCTTCATTACTGAAACCCAATCGCATTAGGCAGAAAGTTTCTCTATTTAGGTAGCAGTACCTCATCATTAGGAGACCAACGAGTGTAGTTTTCTTGCTGACACTTTTGATTGAGAACAGTAGTGAAATTCAGCTTTACTGAGAGCCACTGGAAATTCGTTTGGTCATACTGACCAAACAAACTAAAGAAACAAACAAAAGCATGCAGTTATCTTCACAAGGTTTCACAACAGCAAGAACAAAATCAAGGCCAGTGCCATCATTGCTGCTGCCAACCACGTTTTCCAAACCCAATATCAATCTGGATTTTGAGGACAAATAATAATAATTAACAATTAGACCTGTAGCCCGCAAGGGAATGGGCTATTGACCCGTGGCCCTTGAGGGCGAAGGGTCTAATTGTTTTAGTATCATACAACTTGTTGGACAGAAAAGGCAATAATAAAGTTAGCAAATGCAAGTTGAAGAAATATTTATTTGGCCGGAATAAAACGAAAGAAAGCGTCATGCTTTTCGCTACTCGAAGATTATTACTAATAGACCTCCAGTAGTGTAGCCAATCAAAATGCAGGATTTGCATTAGTCCACTAGTTGGATGATACTTATTATTAATAGCAACTCAATGAAGGTGCCACAACTAATAATTATTATCATTCCAGTATACAATGATGATGGTGACCGTATCAACAACATCAAAGATGATGACAATGGCTGGATTTATATGAAAGGAAAGGAAACTAACTTTTATTTCAGTATAATAATTATAGTCTTCTAGCACTGGAGCACTAATTGGGGACACTGTAAACTCAAACAAAATAAAATATTGGTTTTTGAGGAGAGGGGAAAACCGGAGAATTCGGAGAAAAACCTCTCGGAGGAGCATGAGTACAGAACAACAAACTCAACCCACGTTACGCAGAATCTGGGCATCGAACCCAGGCTACAAGGTGGGAGGCGAGTGCTCTCACCACTTCTCCATCCCTTAGATGCCAAGATAAATTTAATGTGTGTAGATGAGATGTCTGTGATGTCCTCTGGTGTAAATAATGCCACTGGCAGAGAGGTGACAATGATAATACGGTAACAGAAATGAGCACAATAACAAACAGAAGCCTGCATTGTTTAACAGAAGAAAGGTGCCTATTTTTGATACAGGATAAAGCATGAACCCTTGAACAAAGGTGACTAAAACAATCTTGATGAGTTATTGAATATTTGCTGACATCATTGTTTACATTAATTTTGTCTCATTAACATACATGTTTGCTGACAGGAGGCATCATGCTACATTTGTATTCACAAATTGACTTCATAAAGTAAGAGAATGTGTCAAACTTCGTTAAACTTCCAGATTTAAGCCATTTGGTTTTGAAAACGAGCGCGTTATTGGGCATCAAAAACTTATAAATTCTTGGGAGGCAAGAGCACTAGTTAGCCCATAATTTGCAACTTCGTAAAATTTCAAATTATTTTTCAAAGCACCATTACTGAGAGATTATCTGGTAAATTGCGCTCAAAGTTTCAGAGATAGCTCATTATGCAATGTACTTTCAATATTCAGCACTAATTTTTTGGCTGATAGATTAGAAAAGGATGGGATTATGCTAATGAGCGAAAAAATGTAAACAAAGATTCCTCTATAGTGATAAAACCAATGGAGAGTAGCTGTCTACCCTTCGAATCACTGAATCCAGACTACTGCTGGGAAATACAAGTATTCTTACTTGACGATAAGTTTTGTTTCTCCTGGTTCAGTTACCATGCCATATACTCTGACTTGGTTATCAAGAGGGATGGACTTCCATTCTTTCCCCTCTGTACAACTGTACCTGTTTTAAAATAGTATTGAGAACAAATAGGAAGTGATAGAGTTTTGGGGAAAACAAAAAAAAGGAAAACCGACTCAGGATGATTGGAAACACTTACCAAACTTTTTTTGTTCCAAACCAAAGAGAAACTGCTGCAAGAATTCCACCATGATCACCAATCACAAAATCATAAAAGCGATCAAATTCCTAAAGGAAACATATACAGTAGTGACTTCATTAGAAACTACATGTAGCATTAACATCTAACTTGTTATCAAAAGACAGCAAACAATAATAATATCGCTAGAGGTACAATACACTATAGAGAGGGTTAGAGCCGCTTTGTTGCTAGGACTGGGGGTGTTGAATACATATTACATGGAGCCTCCACTCCAACAAAAAGAAAACCCACAGGAAAGGATGTTAGAAAAATTTTAAGAATGGACTTGTATCAGAAACAAAAGAATTTTGCAGTATTATTGCTTAATTTTGCAATTTAAATTTGCTACGTGTCACCACCTTAAAATTAATAGTAATACTTGCCCCATTGCTTTGATACAAATTAAAGCGCAAGTCAAATCCATTTGTTACTCCTGAGATCAAGGAACAGATAAGGACAAGGAATACGCTTCATAAGAGGGCTCATAAGAGCAGAAGCTACGAAGACTGGAAAGCGTTTGCGGACTTGAGGTGGGAGATTAAATGGTCTATTTGGCAAGCAGAAAGAGACTACTTCACACAACAAGTTATTACCAATAAAGGTAATACTGACCATACGTCAGGATCTCCCCAATAAACCTAGCCAGTGTCCGCAATATACAAGGATTACCGACATCCTGGCGAATGAGTTCAATAGATTTTTCATCTCAGTTGGACAAGAAGCAGCCAGGAAGTCTACAGAGCTGGCTAACCACTACGGCCTGCAGTACAACAACCCTACGCCACAGGTCACATCAACTTCACAACAGGCCCAAAGGGGCGAGGAAGGATGCTTCGTTTTTCAATCAGTCACGCCCGACAATGTGCGAAAAGTGATCTTAGACATGCCTGCCATTTCGGTGCTTAAGGACTGCCTTGAACACATTCTCCCAACGCTGACTGACCTAATAAATTACTCTTTCTCAAGTTCCGTTTTTCCGTGAGCGTGGAAGGGTGAAGTAGTCCCACACCGAAAAGAGGGTGGCCATGAGGTGGCGAATAACAACCGTCCAGTATCACTATTGCCAGTCCTCCCTAAGGTAGCGGAGGGGATTGCTATGCGTCAGTTTAACGACTACTTGACATTGCACAACCGATTGACGAGACATCAAAGTGGAAATCGAACTCTGCACTCAACAGAAGCTTGTTAGTAACGGACGACATCTTTATCTGCAATGGATAGCAGGCAAATAACAGCAATGGTTCTAATAGACTTGAGTAACGCTTTTGACAGTCTCTGCAATTCTACCCTACTAAGCAAAAACCCCAGCTGAGTTGATAATGTAAATTGGCCACCATACAGAGATTCTAAAAGCTGACGTTTCGAGCGTTAGCCCTTCGTCAGAGCGAATCAAGGAATTATGGGTTATGTGTAGTTTATATAGTAGAGTAGGAGGTATGCTATTGATGGCAACATGGCAACGTGAAAAATAGGAATATATTAGTTAAATGAAAAGTGTTCTTTTATACCGTGAGGATTAAGGGTGCCGATTTCGAAGATAAATTTTTGTTCCAGATTCTCGTACCTAGATGTAGGGAAAGGTTGCAGATAGCCATGTGTTTTTTGGAGTGGCTAGGGAGATTAAAATGACGAGCGACTGGCTTAGATGCATCTTTGTCATTCTTCTCAACATCGCGAAGGTGTTCGCGGAATCGGTCACCTAGTCGTCTACCTGTCTCACCAATGTATAATTTATTGCATAACGTACAGGTTATGCAATAAATGACAGGGTGACCGATTCCACGAACACCTTTGCGATGTTGAGAAGAATGACAAAGATGCATCTAAGCCAGTCGCTCGTCATTTTAATCTCCCTAACCACTCCAAAAAACACATGGCTATCTGCGGCCTTTCCCTACATCTAGGTACGACGGAAAGCCGCATGAATCTGGAACAAAAATTCATCTTCCAAATCGGCACCCTTAATCCTCACGGTATTAACGAATGCTTTTCGTTTAACTAATATATTCCTATTTTTCACGTTGCCATGTTGCCACCAATAGCGTACCTCCTACTCTACTATATAAACTACACGCAACTCATAATTCCTCGATTTACTCTGACAAAGGGCTGATGCCCGAAATGTCAGCTTTTAGAATCTCTGTACAGTGGCCAATTTACATTATCAACTCCGTTGATAAAATCAAATTTTTGTATACTACTTCCCCACCGACGCAGCACCACAGTTTCTTTAGAAACTACCCCCTTCAAAAGCCCCAGCTGTTTGGCACCTCAGAGAAGGCACTCCTCTGGTTCAAGAGCTACCTGTCAGACAGACAGCAGTGTACTCGAATTGGAACATCGTCGGATCCCCTAACGATAACTCATGGGGTACCTCAGGGGTCCATCTTAGGCCCGATGCTGTTTACACTCTATATGAATGATCTTCCTACAGTAACCAAGTTCAGTAACATCGAATCCTATGTAGACGACACTAAGATTTACCTATCGTGTGCGTCTAAAGATATCCACTCTTGTATGCAACAAGTCACCGAGGATCTCGAAAGTATCGCTGGTTGGTGTTGCGCAAATCATTTGCTTATAAACCCGGATAAAACTAAGCTTGTGCTCTTTGGAACACGGCAACTTGTATCAAAGCTACCTGACATCACTGTACCCTTTCTTGGACAACAATTATGCCCTGTCTCGTCCGCCAAATATCCGGGTGTTATCCTGGACTCTGGCTTAACATTCAATAATCACATCTCATCATTATCGTCACCCTTGCTATTTAGTTTGTGTCAAATAAGTAGGGTCCGCCACTTGTTTTCCAAAGAAGTTTTGTATATAATGATCAACTCTATTACGTTTGGTAAATTATTTTAATGTTCCGCTGTATGGTCTGGTATGTACAAACAGAACATCCATAAACTACAACTTATGCAGAACTTTGCTGCCCGTATACTAACTGA
>OX421445.1:60247885-60270385 GCA_949126865.1 Montipora capitata
GCAATAATTCACTTCTTCTGCACAGACTGATTTCGACTTCAATGAGATGGAGGCTACTGTAGCTAGACAACCTCACATTTTTTTTTAGCCTTCATATGCTAACTTTTGCCATTGTCACCTTGTCATAGTGTCATTATTTGTTATAATTATTTAGTTTGTGATACTTTTTTTAAAATTGTAATTCAGGCATAATTAAAATAAAAGTGTTGTTATGTCAAGAAATTTTTCACTTTTGAAATTAATTTTTGACATCACTGCAAGCATTTTTACTAGTGATGCAAACTTATCTCTCAGAAAAAAATTCTTTCTCAGTGCAGTTTTCTGTAGTTGCAAAAGACCTTTAACCAAAACCTGAACCCTTACAAGGAGTGTGTGTCTTGACTTCTAAAAAGACCTCTGACTCGCTCCCATAACCCCTAGAGGAACAAAAGTCAAATAATTATTATTAGGTGGACACCTTTATCATTTTGATAATCATAGGACTCCAGTGTTGAAACAGCAATGAAAACCATCTTCTTCAGTGCATGTTTACGCAGGGACACACTTATACACTGACGTATCAGTCCCTCACCTTAATTTCACCCCTGGGAGTGCGACTTAACAGATTTTACTCTGTCTAACACCAGACGATTTTACTTGTCAACTGGGGGCTTCCTAGGGTACCTGTCGTGAGGAAGCAAAACTTACTTTCTCACGGCAAAAGTTACTTTCCCATGGCAAAACTGACTTTTCCACAGCAAAACTTACTTTCTCACGGCAAAACTTACTTTTCCACATCAAAACTTACTTTCTCACGGCAAAACTTACTTTCTCACGGCAAAAGTTACTTTCCCATCATGGCAAAACTGACTTTTCCACAGCAAAACTTACTTTCTCATGGCAAAACTTACTTTTCCACATCAAAACTTACTTTCTCACGGCAAAATTTACTTTCTCATGGCAAAACTTACTTTTCCACAGCAAAACTTACTTTCTCACGGCAAAACTTACTTTTCCACATCAAAACTTACTTTCTCACGGCAAAACTTTCTTTTCCACATAAAAACTTACTTTCTCACGGCAAAACTTTCTTTTCCACGGCAAAACTTACTTTCTCACAGCAAAATTTACTTTTCCACGGCTAAACTTACTTTTCTATGGGTCCGGAATCCGGAATCCGGAATAAGAACTTGAACCAAAGTCACTTAAAATGATCCTACGTCATGCAAATGTTTACTTTCATCTCGTTGAGTAATTTGTCACATGCTGACTCCTTTTGGGAGGGGATTCATGTCGTAACTTTGGAAGAGAATCCAACTGTCTGGGCTTTTCTTTTTCTTGATGGTGGGGTGATAATGTTTTGACATCAAATATTACAGCAATTGTCTTCGGGCGCTCGATTTTCTTGATTACACTCGTTTGTTGATCTCTTAAGGGTGCGTTCGATTGACCCTATTAGGGAATAAAAATCGGTGCAGTGATGATTTGAAATAGTATGTTTGGCATAGTTTTTTAAGCAACTAGGACGTTGAAGATATGTTTCAAATTTCATTTTTGTAGGTTTTTGACAATTTCCATGTGAATCTCTGTAAAAGCGAAGAATTTCTGACTTCAAAGCTATGTATTCCTATTCCGGAATAAGGCCGATCGAACGCATCCTTACATATGTACAATACCTGTACTTATGGAAAAGCATTTTACCACACGAAAATGATCCCCCTTTCTAAAAACATACAGGAAAATAGCTAATATCTAAAACAATTTTCACTTTATGTCAAATCAAAACAATTGCTTCCCAAGTACTTACAGCAGTTACCATTCACACGTGCCCCTCAATGACTTTTTTTTCATTTTTCAAAACTGAATTTAGGTGGACGTCAATCAATCAATTTAGTTTGGAAAAATGAAAACAAAATCGTTGAGGGGCGCATGTGACTGATAACTGCTGTAAGCTCAGATAACGCTTTTGCCTCAAGTTCACAAGAATTCACTGTTCATGATCACAAAATACTTATTATTATTTCTTCTTGGCAGTCGATTGGAAATTATACAGCCCTTGTCAGTTGTCATTGGTTACATACATGTAGAAGAGACTGGTCCTGTCTTAAATAGTGGTGCAAGCGGATCTGCGTGGAAGCCATGTACATGTAAAAAGAAATATTATCTGGCATACCAATTTCATTTCATTAAAGAAGCCAACTCTAGCCATCCCAGTCGTGCTTGCAATTGACTTCATTATGGTAATTTGACCAAGGTGAAAACTGAGTTATCTATACAAGATGCATATCTTTGTCCTAAAACATGGACTAAATTGAAAGTTTTCTTTGCATGCATGCTAGCTCTTCCGCGCTGTTACGGTGTTCGACCTGACTAAAAGCCACTACAAGGCTTTTCGTTTTCCCTTTTCTTTTGCCTTAGGTAGGTAAGGGAACTACCACAATAGCACGGTACAAATTCAGAGAACGATTAAATTGACCTGTGCCAACAGAAAAACCATTGGAACTTAATTTCAGCTGCTGACTCAGAGAGAAATAGCCTGAAGAAACTCCTTTTTCCATGTTGTAAAGTGTGACTATTCCACCTACAAAAATGACAAATCATACGCATATACGAGAGCAGCCAGAGAGAGTCTAGTTGGACTCACAGTCAACACATCGGAATGGAAAATGATCTCTCTTAACACAAATACACTGTTCTCCTGTTCTCTCGATCTTCCAGGCGCTTCACTTTATACTGAGCGCAATAAGTGTCACAACTTTCTTGCTAAAAAAAAAATGCATTAGATCAGTTTCTAAAGAGAAAATGCTGTGAAAAGTGCTGTTGGATTAAGACTTCGTTCACAGTACATTAAAAAGTAAGTTTTGCCGTGGCAGCTGTGGGCCACCGTAGGTATGTCCCTTCCATTATGATTAACCCATTGAATCCTGGAATGAGACTCATTGTTTAGCAGATTTTACTGTCTAACACCAGACAATTTTACTTGCCAACTGGGGGCATCCTAGGGCACCTGAGAAGTCAGTGGGTTAATGATTACCTGCAAGCCATTATACAATGAAACAAAACAGTTTACCAAGAATGCTTCAAAACGTTCTGGGCCAGAAGTTTCCACCTACTTCCACCATCAGTTGAATATTGAACCTGAAAAATTCACATGTTAACAAAATCAGGACTTGAGACTAACTTTTTAGCTCACTAGCCTAGTGGCTAGTAGTAGGTCTGATTTCAATATCCAAAACTAAATTTGCACTAGCCAGTCTCATCATGCACAGTATCACTCATTTGTGTAATGAAGACATGTCTTGTTACATCTAAAAGTTACCTCGGAAAAAATTTCCACTATCACAAACACAACTCCCGTTTTTATTAAAAATTCTCATGTGTTCAATCTTATCGCACAAGTTTGTTCACTTTCTTTTTTTAAAAAATAACCACTGATATCCACACTCGCAACACAGGCACAAATACTGTATGCTGGTGTGTAACACTTCTGGTATTTTTCTCACTAGAGCAAAGTTTTCGTGACCTTGGCACAAATTCTCACGGACCCGCTGCCAAAACTTTGCAACTCACAATATTGCATTGGAGTATGGAAAAAGTGGAATAAAGTAAATGAAATAAACCATAAGGCTGAACTTCCCTTGATTACAAATTGCACTATTTGGGATACACTGATATTTCAAGTTCACTGTTATACGTGAATGCACCATTCTAGGGGTAAAGCACAAAAGCAGCAGAATGTGGGAAAATAACATCTTTAATTTAATTAGGGATAAAGGAAATTCAAAAGGACAAGCTTGGCTTAATGTTCGATTAGTTTCCACAGAAATTTGTGCTTTTGCTTGAATGGTTTTTAGAGTCAATGACATGTAATATTGGCAGCCAAGTGCTCGCAAACAAGTCTTCTCAGCTTTTAATGTGAGATTTGCCTTTCCTAGTCAATGAGATAAGTCGCTCCATATTATCTCTTCTTTTTTTTCAAAGTTGAAATAGATTATATAGGGAGTTAACTTCTGTTAAAACAAGAACATGACCCCTTGACCTTGCTGTAAATGGAACAGTAGCCGAGAAGGTCCGCATGATTTCACACGTGGTTAATCATATTTAAAGAATCATCCATAACAGGGCGTGGGAATACTGTAAACTGCATTGGTTTCCTTAAGGCCTGGGCAAACAGCTTCAACATTTGCTTTAACATCCATTCACTAGCTGACCATTTAAAACTTTGAGCTGCTTCCGAAGCGCTTGTTAGTCGAACTGACTTAACCGTTATATAAACGCTTGTTAGTGGTGCCTTTAAAAGCATTAGCATACCGTCAGGTACCGTTAGCTTCCATTACCCATCTGTTAGTTAGCCGTTAGTTTTGTCTGTTGAACGTTAAAACGTTAGTGTACGTTCTCCCGTGTGAGATCACACTTGATTACTTAAACAGTCACAGAATTGCGAGTTTCGGGAGCACCAAAAATGGCGACTGAAGTGTTGCAGGCCCGCAATGTGAAGTTGATTACTAGGGTCCTTTAATTTTTATATTACATTTACAGTTCATACAAATGTACCTCATTTGAAGTAATATCATGCCCAATGATCATCTGATCTGACTGGGGATTACAAGAAATCACATGTGGCTTAAAACCCACAGGAACTAGTGTAAAAGTACTTCCTTGATCAAGTGAAATGAATAACGTACTGGGTGCAAGAGCACTCACAATAACCTGGTAAAAAAAAAAAAGAACAACATTAATTAATGCCACACAGTGAATCAATGTTTGTATATGCTGTACATGAAGTTCAATTTTTTCCCCTGGTTTAACTTTTTTTTAAACCAGTTCAAATTTTTTGAACCAGTTTAACTTTTTTAAACTAGTTTTATTATTTTATCAACTGTCTAAAAAAGGGATTTTCCTTTTTTTTGGTGTACAGTACACATAGTTGAATAAAACAGGGGCTTGGTTTTTTAGGGGGTCTCAAATAGAACAAGACATTCCTTTTCTTTGTTCTACTTCTCCTACCCCTCCCTGATCTTCCCCGTGGCCTCTATCCTACCCCATTCTTCCTTCACCTTCACATATCTACCCCCCCTTACCTTCCAGGTGGAGCTCCATCCTTAAATACCCCTTATACCCACCCCTTCTTCAACAATTCTCAAGACTTTTCGTTTTACTCACCCAAATTTCCCTATCTCTAGATCTGCAGTCCACTCTCTTATCCGCTTCACAACACAAGCAACTCATGTAAATTCCCCATAATAATTTATAAATAACTACAATGTAAATATTTTATTATTCATCCCAGGCCCCTCTTGGTCCAAAGTTTGATTTATTCACATTTGGACACCAGAGCCACATGTGGTAAATCTAGCAGTTATAAAATGGTGGAGTCCCGCCAATGCAATAGCGTAAATGATAAAATAATTATCGATTTTATATTGAGAAATAGAGAAAATGAAAAAAAATAATCACAAATTAATAATTGTTATTTAGAAGATGATTTTTACAACAAAGCCAAATATTTCTTGAACGAAAATACAGAGAAGCAACTTGGCCTTTCAGAAAACAAGGATCGATCTGAGCCAAAACAACTGACAAAAATTAATGGAACATCCGATGATAACTCAAAATAAATGGGCCTACTGGGATGTTGTTACTGTGTGATTCTTGGCCACTAATTCATGTTGGTTGTTAACATCTTAATTTGAGCTCCAAAAATGTACTTAGGACTGTACATGTACGCAAGAGTATGTTAAAACCGCTCCTCAAAACATAACAGCTTTGAGCCTATAACCACATTAATACAGTAAACACCCGCATATAAGAACAAGTGGATTAAGAACATCAGGCTGAAATTTGGTCAATAAAGCACCATATAAATAAGAACAAATTCAGGCTGATAAATAAAACATTTTCTTAATAATTATAAAGGGAAAGCGTATTAGGATAAGGAAACAATTCAGCACAGTAACTTACGTCAAAGTACTCTCAGACTGGTGTTCAGGACCATTACAAACTATAAAATCGATTACAAAACAGCATTATATGTTAATTAAACCTCCAGTAATATATAGTTTGAAGTATTTCTGAAACCAATTTTAAGAACATTTTAAGAACACTTTCAGGCTGATTTCTCACTAAGCACCCCTCAAAATTAATAAGAACACGATCAGCCTTAAGCCTGAAAAATGTGTTCTTATGTGCGGGTGTTTACTGTATTTTTTTAGCTCAAAATCGACAATGGTTTCTGAAAAATTACCAAGCACCGTAAAAAAACGATGAAATGCTTTTGTCTTGGTTAGTACACTATTGAACACAGCTCCCATGATCTTCTACGTGTTCAGGAAGCATACAAGTCATGTATGTATTACAACTTAGGAACTAGAAACCAGTCCATTTATACAGTAGTACATGGCGGAAAGATAATTATTACATAGTAGACACACAGCTCTTGTATGAGGGGTGATCAGGGTCAAAATTCAGTTTTGCTATTCCGCAGTTCGATTTTGCAATGAGACTGCGCTGCTATCTTATTACGCAATTTGTTCTTCCTGTTATGACTCGCAAGTTCGTTATTACGAGGTTGAAATACGCCATTTTATAATTACAAATTGCAATACTCCATTCTAATTCAGTTTGCTATCATTACATTTTGCCTTCCTGTTACGATGGTCGAGCTTCGTATCGCGAACAGCAGTTTGGCGTTCAAAGTCAGTTTTACTTCGTCTGTACGTCTTTCCCAATTGCTACCTGTGTTCCGTTATGCAGTTCAGTTGTTCTGTTACGCTGTTCAGTTGTGCTGTTACGCTGTTCAGTTGTGCTGTTACGTTGTTCAGTTGTGCTGTTACGCTAACCCTGCGCGGTCCGAGCTGGACGTGCGAGGACTCAGAACGAAAGCTCACTCTAATTCAAGATGGCAACGGCTTTGTTATTGTTGTCGTTCTTTGCTTTCCATGGAACCAGTGGAAACCATGCAAAAAATACCTTCAATATGTTTTTGATTGCCACACATGATGGAAGATTGTTGTTTTGGTGTCGCAAAACCACAGGCATTTCTTTGATAGGTGTCATCGCTGAGTCGCAACTGTGAATTCTGTTATCGCGACAAGTCCAAAGCACCTTGGATACTGTTGCAGATCTGATAATTTTGACTATTTTCTGTACAAACTGGACGGTCTTGTGTACCATTTAAACCACTATTCTCCTTTATTAGAGTTAGATGATTTTATCCTAACAACTGTACGTGAAGCAAGGATGGCTTTGTTGCCATCGCAAGAACAATCACCTCAGTATAGATTTCTCTTTCCCTTTTTATACAAGGTCAGTGCTGCGTTTTCTGGAGTGCCTGGAAGGCAAGGGAACATTTACTTTTTTTCCTTGATCATCGATTTACAATTCCTTAGAATTCCTGAGATTACAGTGCTTTTAGGTGTCTCCGTCAAAAGTGAAGAGAAGCTTGCGTTGTCTGTTCCTGCAAGTTATGCTGTGATAGCAGATGAAGATTTGTATCATATAGTTTTAGCGATTGTTAATGACTTTCCGAATTGTGGTTATAAGAGACTGACTGGTTTTCTGCTTGCACGTGGACTTAGTGTTCAGGAAAGAGCGGATCCGAGAGTCAATGCGTCGTGTTGATCCAGAAGTAGAGTAATTGAAGGGCATTACAGCTTAATACCGTTAATAGGAGACAGTGTACACTCACCCCTAGTATTGTCAAACATTGACACCAATCACAAGCTTAATTAAAAGGTTAAAGGTGTCAATTATAATGACTGGTTAAGGTATACATATCAAACTGCACTACATACCTCAAATGATAAGAGTTCCCATCTGAAGCAAGTGGTACATTACTCGTGTGGAAGAAAATGAGATCATGTAAATGTATAAGGCAAGAACATATTGAACAACTTTGTACCACATGGAGACTAATACACCTTAATAAAACGCAAATAATGCAAGACGCTGATTGTGCACACTCCTGCCAGCAATTGTACTACCCTTATCTGGTCTTCTAATAGGATGTGAGAGCATACATTATGTAATATCATCATTTTCCCTTCTTTATCTGTTTTCGCCCTCGAGGGGAGACCGTAACATGCTACAGCAGTTGGAATTTCTTGAAAAGCAGTTATAGCTGTTGTTATCATGAAAACTGAGATACAATGTCAATTCGACTATAGCCATCAGTGAAGCCATGGATCACAAATCTTCATCTGCAAAGCCCTTGTCCTTTGGAAGTAAAGAGCAAACTACCTCGCTGAAAATGAAGCACTAAGGTTTTGTGTTTTACGAACCTATTTTTCATAGGATTAAGGGATATTCATGTACTGAGCGAAGTGGTAGATGTATTATTCAAAATCCAGAGCCATCTGACAATTTATATTAGAACAAGAATAAGAAGAGACCAAGTAAGATAATAAAGGTAAACGTTATTAAAACCGAGTTTAGACCTGGGTATATAACTGTCTACTTGTATGTGTTGTAGTTAAAGGGCCTTCGTCACAGTATTTTAGAATGATTTGGCAAAATCTTTAGTTAATCACAAATTTTAAACCCGAAAACGGTTATCTAGAATTCCTTTACCAATAAAATGAAACCTACATGACAAAAAAACTCAATTCTTGAAAAAAAAATTATCTTTAGACAGGTAATTCTAATAAACTATTGTAAAATCCGTTTCATTCTGGTTACTTTTAACCTATCCATGTAAAAATGTGAAATAGAGCCCAAATGCTTGAATTTTTTTTTTATTGTATGAAACCAAAACTTTCTTACGACAACATTTACTTTACCCCGTCTTGCATTATTTGCATTTTATTAAGGTGTATTAGTCTCCATGTGGTACAAAGTTGTTCAATATGTTCTTGCCTTATACATTTACATGATCTCATTTTCTTCCACACGAGTAATGTACCACTTGCTTCAGATGGGAACTCTTATCATTTGAGGTATGTAGTGCAGTTTGATATGTATACCTTAACCAGTCATTATAATTGACACCTTTAACCTTTTAATTAAGCTTGTGATTGGTGTCAATGTTTGACAATACTAGGGGTGAGTGTACACTGTCTCCTATTAACGGTATTAAGCTGTAATGCCCTTCAATTACTCTCCTTCTGGATCAACACGACGCATTGACTCTCGGATCCGCTCTTTCCTGAACACTAAGTCCACGTGCAAGCAGAAAACCAGTCAGTCTCTTATAACCACAATTCGGAAAGTCATTAACAATCGCTAAAACTATATGATACAAATCTTCATCTGCTATCACAGCATAACTTGCAGGAACAGACAACGCAAGCTTCTCTTCACTTTTGACGGAGACACCTAAAAGCACTGTAATCTCAGGAATTCTAAGGAATTGTAAATCGATGATCAAGGAAAAAAAGTAAATGTTCCCTTGCCTTCCAGGCACTCCAGAAAACGCAGCACTGACCTTGTATAAAAAGGGAAAGAGAAATCTACACTGAGGTGATAGTTCTTGCGATGGCAACAAAGCCATCCTTGCTTCACGTACAGTTGTTAGGATAAAATCATCTAACTCTAATAAAGGAGAATAGTGGTTTAAATGGTACACAAGACCGTCCAGTTTGTACAGAAAATAGTCAAAATTATCGGATCTGCAACAGTATCCAAGGTGCTTTGGACTTGTCGCGATAACAGAATTCACAGTTGCGACTCAGCGATGACACCTATCAAAGAAATGCCTGTGGTTTTGCGACACCAAAACAACAATCTTCCATCATGTGTGGCAATCAAAAACATATTGAAGGTATTTTTTGCATGGTTTCCACTGGTTCCATGGAAAGCAAAGAACGACAACAATAACAAAGCCGTTGCCATCTTGAATTAGAGTGAGCTTTCGTTCTGAGTCCTCGCACGTCCAGCTCGGACCGCGCAGGGTTAGCGTAACAGCACAACTGAACAGCGTAACAGCACAACTGAACAGCGTAACAGCACAACTGAACAGCGCAACAGAACAACTGAACTGCATAACGGAACACAGGTAGCAATTGGGAAAGACGTACAGACGAAGTAAAACTGACTTTGAACGCCAAACTGCTGTTCGCGATACGAAGCTCGACCATCGTAACAGGAAGGCAAAATGTAATAATAGCAAACTGAATTAGAATGGAGTATTGCAATTTGTAATTATAAAATGGCGTATTTCAACCTCGTAATAACGAACTTGCGAGTCATAACAGGAAGAACAAATTGCGTAATAAGATAGCAGCGCAGTCTCATTGCAAAATCGAACTGCGGAATAGCAAAACTGAATTTTGACCCTGATCACCCCTCATACAAGAGCTGTGTGTCTACTATGTAATAATTATCTTTCCGCCATGTACTACTGTATAAATGGACTGGTTTCTAGTTCCTAAGTTGTAATACATACATGACTTGTATGCTTCCTGAACACGTAGAAGATCATGGGAGCTGTGTTCAATAGTGTACTAACCAAGACAAAAGCATTTCATCGTTTTTTTACGGTGCTTGGTAATTTTTCAGAAACCATTGTCGATTTTGAGCTAAAAAAATACAGTAAACACCCGCACATAAGAACACATTTTTCAGGCTTAAGGCTGATCGTGTTCTTATTAATTTTGAGGGGTGCTTAGTGAGAAATCAGCCTGAAAGTGTTCTTAAAATGTTCTTAAAATTGGTTTCAGAAATACTTCAAACTATATATTACTGGAGGTTTAATTAACATATAATGCTGTTTTGTAATCGATTTTATAGTTTGTAATGGTCCTGAACACCAGTCTGAGAGTACTTTGACGTAAGTTACTGTGCTGAATTGTTTCCTTATCCTAATACGCTTTCCCTTTATAATTATTAAGAAAATGTTTTATTTATCAGCCTGAATTTGTTCTTATTTATATGGTGCTTTATTGACCAAATTTCAGCCTGATGTTCTTAATCCACTTGTTCTTATATGCGGGTGTTTACTGTATTAATGTGGTTATAGGCTCAAAGCTATTATGTTTTGAGGAGCTACGGTTTTAACAGCTTTCACCAGAGCTCTCATGCATACACATGTATCTGCATTTGGGAGTGGAAAACAAATGAGAAGATCAAGCTTGATTTTTGTAAATAAGTAAAGCTTATTATAATAATTGTAATACATGTAGAGTTAACCTTTTTGTTGTTACTGTTGCAGAAATCAACATTATTAATGGTTACTGTTTCATTCTTTGTTTTGAATAGGTTTTCCTTGCGGTGAAATGTGCTTCCATAGTCACTTGACCTGAGACAAAAAAAAACAAGGTGGCTTTCAACAGCCTTCCAGAGAAGCACAAGCTCTGCACCAGTAAAGAATCATGTACACATGTATGAGCAAAATCAAGCAAGCCATTACCAAACAAAACCAATGAATTTAAGTACAGGCAGTGTGCACATTTTGCTAACCAATACAATGGGGTTTAGTTTTCTTTTTGAACATTGCAAAAAGTAGTTTTTCCAACTTACAGCACTGCATTATTAAGAAAGAACTTAAAATTATGGGTCAAAGACTTTGAAGAAAATAATACAGTACTAAAAATGGAGAATGTTGACACCAACTTAGACAAGCAAGCAGACTATAAATCATCCAAAAAAGATTAGGTTCTATAACTGACAGAATGGACCAAGAAGACAACTATTAAGCTAGTACTACTAGTAAGATACACGTATGTATTTTACAGCTGTATCTCAGAGGTATTAAGGCATGCAGGGAAGGAAACTACAATCATACACAAAAGTAGTTGGGAAGGTTATGTAAATGAACCACACCAGAGCTGTATTTCGACCTGCTTCTGTTAAAGCTCAAAAGAAATAGTTTCACTTTCTCTTACATAGCCCCCCTCCACCCTATTCAATGTTGGAAGGTAAGTCAACAATTTTCCACTGAAACCATTCAGTTTTGGACAACATTGAAGGAGGGGGGAGGGGAGAGAAGCAATGAAGACTTCAAAAGTGCTAACCTTCCCAACACTTTTGTCTAGGATTGTAGTTGAAGTCAAACATTACATTCAACTGCTACAGTTGATTGGCATTGGTAACAATCTGAATTTAAACAAATAAATCTTAGCTTATTGGCTTTTGCAAGATTCAAACTCTTACAAGGTTATTTCACGTAAACAACATACAATGTAGGTACTTCCTACAAAACGTTGCATCAAAATTCATCTGACTACATGTACCTTTGTCCAAGATTTATCAACATTATAACATTATAATCATGTCTATTTCCCCCCCCCCCCCCCCCCCACCAACAACCAAAAAAAAAATTGGACAGCAATTTTTTTTTTATCTTTTGCCAAATTTCTGCTTGACAGATTTAAACCTGTTTCTTATCCACTGTTGCCAGTCTCTTTCCAAATAATTCTGAAAAGACCATCACTGGAGAGAAAGTTGCCAGCACTAACCTCCAGAAATAGGCATCTTCACAGAGAAAGTGATCACTTTGAGTATTATTTATTTGCCCACAAGTGTAAATATATATAACCTGAAAAATAAGTAGAAAAAGGAACATGATTGATAACGTACGATCATAGCAATTGTATTGACACCAAATATACCCCACATGTACATTCTGGTTTAAATGCTGCAACCTTCATTAAATTTTGCACTGCAGGTGCAGCACATACAGCACCATTCAAAAGTAAGTTACCAGTCTCACCTTGTTTCTCACGAGACGAGACGAGATTCTAATGTCTCATGAGAATCACTGAAGTGGCAAAGCCTGACATAACTTTGATAAAAGTCTGACAGCTAAAAAAACGTTTGTAATTAAAATTTAAAAACAAAACGATGCTCTTGTCGAGCATGAAACGTGCATAAAAATTACACTACTGTTAAAACCGGAAAAAAAAATCATGCCAATTGAGAAACATTTCGCTTCGCGACTCCGCCCATATATGGAACATATTTTCTCCCAACTAGCCGTCAATATAATGTGGTATTGCCGTCTCAAAATCGCAATTTGTTTTTAATGTAAATGACATGTACTGTACATGTACTTAAGGATGACAATAATTTTATTGTTACCTAACTACACAAACAAAAGGATCAAATGTAACTTTAAAACAAAACTACACAAAGTCACCTTCAATGCTGTGACACAGCCCCTGTAACCTTCAACACAGGAACAAAACCGTATAAACTTGTCTGTTTTCAAATATGTTCCCTGTCTTGTGGCTTTTAAACTGGTTTTGTTTATTTTGCAGAAAATCTGGTGTTAGATTTCCTCTATAATTTGCATGCAACAACCTTGTAATGACGCTCAGAAGTTAACACTAAATTTCCATAATAATTTGAAAGAGAGATCTTTAATTATCCCTTGTTGAAGGTTCACTGGAATTTACTCTGTTAAAGGTCAATTTTTTTTTCAACGCTCCAGTTACTTATTTCCTAAAGTATTTTTGTGCCAAATTTCGTTAAATTCTAACAAGTGGTTCTCAAGAAATAAGCGTATTTCCAAGAAAGCTATTCCGCATTCAATCGCAATTTTTTTACTTACTACACATGCACTGGGTTCTTTCGATAACAAAGAAAAATCTGCAAATTGTGGAGTTCTTTGCATTGTTACCTTTTCTAACATACATGTATTTCCCATAAAAGACTAAAACCATCAAAACACTTTGTTCAATTATCAGGAAAAATAGTACAGATAGCAAAAGCACTGGGCAAATACATGTAAAATTATTCCTGTATTGAAGCCATGTTTATTTTTCCAATCCTTGCATGCGCGCTGCATTGGGTTAGCAAAAGCAAGCGCGAAAACTGTGTTCCACCACCTTAATGAGCCATTAAAGCACTAATGGCATCAATTTTTGTGGTGGCTTGAAAAACTTTTGCGTAGTTACTAAAACAAGGAATGACCTACAACGAGCTACAATGACCTACAATGATCTACAATGACCTACATGAATATATGGGTTATTGGCCAAGCGTGAGGTAGTCGCTGGATATTGGCCAAGTTCTTTTTTGCGTGTTTATGGACCAAGACAAAGTCAAGGTCCATAAACAGGCAAAAAAGAACTTGGCCAATATCCAGCCATCTTGACATCTTCACCAAACTCTTCACCTTGATCTTCTTTCATCTTGCTCTTTGATTGTAAGTCATTTAAGAAGGCCATTGTAGCTCATTGTAGCTTATTGTAGGTCATTGTAGATCACTGTAGGTTATTGTAGATCACTATAGGTCATTGTAGCTCATTGTATGTCATTGAAAATCATTGCAGAGCCAGTGTAGAGCTCTCATTGTAGGTCACTGTAGACCATTGTACATCATTGCAGGTCATTCCTTCTTTTAGTAACTACAAAAACTTTTGACACAAAGGTGATGTCCTTATTACTATAGCTACATGTATGAGAAGTGATGCAGGTGTTTTTGACCTTTTCCTATCAACTTCTTCCTGTCTTCAGATCTTAAACTCTTTGTGATACATGAATTTTGGGTGCTTCTTCTGACGGTGTAATAAAGCTACATGTACTTGAGAACAAGAAATAATTATTTTCGTGAAAAAATGAATGACAGCAACAACAAGAAACAAATATAGCTTCAACTGTCAATAATGAAACTGTAAACTTTCTGTTTTAAGGAAATTATTCTTCTATTATATTAAAAAAGGGAGCTACTTTGTTATCTTTCAGAAGAGGCAGCAAGTTCGGCAACATGAGCATCTAATACTTCTCAACAGTGCACTATTCATGGAACATGAACATGACTAGGCAAATTTTTTATCTTCGCCATCGTGTTCAATATTTCCTAAACAATTGCCATGTATATAAACACGGTATAGATTAAGTTGAAACCTACCGAGCTCTTCTTTCCTGCCCAGTGCAAGAAGGCCACAGAGTGGTTATCCCCTTTGAGCTCAAACTCGTGTATTATTGAACGGTTGCTTTGTTGAACACTATCTTCAACACTACGCTTCAGTCTGTCATTGTGTAATTCGACCATTTCCTTGTCAAACTTCTCGAAGTCAGCCTCACGAAAGAAACCAAATTTATATGGCTGGTTTCTTTTCAAGGGGATATGCTTAACCGTGCCACGGATTATATCATCTATTCGTATCGCACTGGAAACTGAGAATGTTAATGACATAACGCAGAGCAAGACAAGGCAAAAACGTACACGATCACTGCAAAACGCCATGATTGCACTTCCTAGAGGAGTTCAAAGCGTGAGACTCCAGCCTGTTTGACCAGCGGCTTTTCGGGTTTAGCTAATTGAAGCAACGAAATATATATAACCCCCCTTTATAAGCATCATCTTCCTTTTCCATTTTTTGCGAGTTGAAAGAATGAAGTTGAACAAGAAAGTTACCTCTTCACGGAGGAAAAACCGGAAGGCTCACTTTACAGCTCCCTCCAGTGTTAGAAGAAAGCTTATGAGCTCACCCCTGTCTAAGGAACTTCGCCAAAAATACAATGTACGCTCCATGCCCATCCGAAAAGACGACGAAGTTCAAGTCACACGTGGTCACTTTAAGAGTCAGCAGGTTGGGAAAGTCATTCAAGTTTACCGAAAGAAGTGGGTAGGTATTGAAATCACTATAATGTTTTTGCTGCATATCACAGTAGCTGGTATAACTACAGAGTACCCGGTACTCGAAACTGTGCTGTGAGGACATGGATCGCTGGATACAAAATATTTTTTAGCTTATGCGGATGTAGGATCGAGCTAGCTGGAGGTATGGAAGACCATTCCTCCCATCGAAATATTAGGGAGCATAAGCACGTTTTTGAGACGCGGACGGCAACCGGAAGTGAACTGTTTTTCCTTTTAACTTGTCTTCACAACCACATTTATATCGTTAAGTGTCTAGACCCTAAGTTTAAAAATCTGGGAGAGACCGCTATCCTGGCTTGCGAAATATTCACTTCCGGTTGCCGTCTGCCTCTCAAATTCGCGCGCTTAAGCTCCCTACTAGGGCTAAGTGGGGTGGGAGCTAGGTTTTGGTATGGATCACAAAAGTGTGAGGGGAGGGTGGAGAGGTTTAGGAAAAAATAACATGGTACACTGTAGGAAAAAAGTGGGGGGTGGGGACTGCAGCCCTCCCAGCCCCTCCCTCTCAACAGCCCCTGTAGGGAGCCTAAGCATGTGACTTTTTTGATGGAAACAGAAAGTGAACATTTCTCATGCCAGAGCAGTAGTCTCTCCCAAAAATTTAGACCAAATGTAATCATCTCAAATAGTAAAGAGATACAATGCAATATACATTGTAACAGCTTGATTGCGCAAATCAAAATACACATTTAACTGTCCCTTAGCAATTCAAACTTCCGCCTTTCTGCCGCGTGTGATAACTCGATCCACACAGTGAACAAATTGCATGACTAAATAAATGCAGCACAAGTTTTGAGTTTGCTTGTTTTCGGTAATATGTCATGATGTCAAGCATTTCCATCAATCGTTCGCTCATTACAGTTATAACATTTAATTTTTAATTGATTAAATAGAGAAAACCATACATTTTGCTCTTCTCGAGATACTCTGGTTTCCTGTGGGTGGTGCTTACTAATAGAGGGCTATTTTTGCATGGTTTAAAACTATACAGAGAAAGGAAAACTTACATTACAGGCGGCAGGTATGTCAGCATTAAATGCGTGTTTCCTGGGTGAAAAGACGCCATATTGCACGCAATTTACACTCAATTTACATGTGCTAAATGCACAATTAAAAAAAATTCACAAAAGTGCATGTAAAAAGATACACGCAACGTTTTTCGCATGTACTTCGCATGCACTTTTGTATTCAATTTGCGCTCATTAGCCTGTATAACAGACAAAATGTCAGCGGGCTGAGTGATGTGTCTGGCTACATGCAGGCCATCGTTCATTTGCGCTCAAGAAAAAAATAATTATTAATTATGATTGACTGTGTTAGAGCAGCCATAAATTTTTGTGGTCATTGATGCAGCTGAAGGGACAATCTTTTAAAATTAATGTTGTCGACTGGTGGCCGACTACAGTTGAATTTATTCAGGCATTTCTCAGTCAGCAAACCAACAACTCAACATTGATGACCAACAATGTATGTTCGTGTAATCAAAGGGGATATGAGTAACAACAGCCCCATTGTTAAGTCACAGCCTTGAGTTGTTAATTGACATTGTGCCTGTTTTGTTTGTAGGTAATTCACATTGAGAGAATTCAGCGAGAGAAGGCAAATGGTGCTACTGTCAGCGTTGGCATCCACCCAAGCAAAGTGGAGATTGTGAAGTTAAAGCTGGATAAAGACAGAAGGAAGATACTTGACAGAAAGAATCGATCCAAGTTGGCTGATAAAGGAAAGCACACCGAAGAAGATGTGCAAGCCATGTCAACAGAATGAGTAAGTAAACTACATGTACATGTAAAGTGTATGTTCAGAAATCCTTGGATAAAGTAGTGATACAGTGTACTGTATAATTATCTGACAGGCTTTCCTACAGTCAATATTATTGCAATGTAACAGAATTGAAAATGAGGGCCAAGCTGTCATTCCTGGTCAATTATTGTGTACATACACTTACAGGCTTTGTGCAAGTCATGCAAATCCTGGAAAGTTATGAATTCCCAATAACATCATTGTAAAATCCAGGACTGCAAATCCTGCAAAATAAGGACAAGTCATGAAACACCCTTAGTTTGTTTTGTTTTTTATTTTTTTGTTTTTTTTTTTTACAATAACTCAAAAAACAATGACAAAAACAACAACGGAAGGGGGTGAAAAGACTCTATAACAGACTAAACTATGAAACTATACTTTAAAAAAGGTTCGATTTTTCCCTTTTTATTATAAGATGATAATCCACCTTATTCCGCCTAATTGCGAGAACCTTTTCTATATCATATACCACTTCGATTTTTGCTTTCAAACCCGTAATACTGGGTGAGACCCATTTAATTTACATCTACATCTATAAATATTATAGCTTTGCTGCTAGAATGCTGCCTGTACTGCCTGTGTTAAAAATACCAAATAGAATGTCAACTATTGTCAGAGGTTCTAATTCTACTTTACATAACATGAGCCAATAATGGAAGGCCTCCAAAAAAGATCTTATCATTTCACAATTAAAAAGTAAAATGTTCGAGAGATTTGATTTCATTTTTGCAAAACGTGCGGATTGGCGAATCGACCATGTTAATCCTGAACAACTAAATTCATTTGTAAAAACAATGTTATTTAAAACTGTCTATTGAAATTCTCCAATTTTTGTTGCTATAGATACTTTCAATGCGAGCGAGTATATTTCTTTCCAATCGACTTGGAGATCAGGAAAAAGAGAGAAAAGATTTCAAAGTGAACGATGACAAATCGATGTCACATCATCAATTCTAAGATAAACCGTACTGTTTAATTCAGGACACATAAATTTACCTCTTTAATCTTTAATCTTTTCAAAAGCAAAATAAACGTACATGTATTGCCTCAATTGTCGCAAACATCACAACAAGACGGCCATTTGTACATGTATGTGGTTTTTGAGAGCACTCCGTTTCATATTCGGGACCATAACATTTCCGGTAGCCTCGCAGCTCTTACAAGGTCTCACCTGATTGGAGACCACCCTAACCCTTAACAAAAGAACAAATAACAGAAACAATGGACCCTAGGCCTAAAACCTAACCCTTTTGTTTTAGGCCTAGGGTCCATTGTTTCTGTTATTTGTTCTTTTGTTAAGGGTTAGGGTGGTCTCCAATCAGGTGAGACCTTGTAAGAGCTGCGAGGTGACCCAACATTTCAGGGTTTCCAAGGTCACAGATTTTGTCTTATGGTCCTTGAATGCCCTGGATTTTCAGAGGCACAAAAAGTGTAAGAATACCCTTTTTAAGCATTTGGATATACATGTACGATATGAACAAAAGCCGGCAGTTGTTTTAGGGCCTCTCTTTTCCACATGCAAATTGTGCAAAAGACTGCTAAATTGGCCCATATCACTCAATGTCCAAACTAAAGATTTTGCCCGTCGAACCTCTCATTCAGTGTGAGGCTGGACAGGCAAAGACAATGCAAAGACAATGCAAAGACAAAGTCTTTATTCCCCACAGACTCCAAAATGGCCGCCGAGTGATAAAGGTGAATTGGCCAGTCATAGAACGTTGTTTAGTAGAAACGAGGTTAAATACATGTATGATAAATTACATAAATTGATTTCAAATGAGAAAAAAAAATTATTAGCTACCCTTTCATGGAATAACTACAAATTTGTATTTGTTAGTATGATGCCTTCTTTGCACTGTACATTTGTATTTCTTTTTGGAAATAATAATTTATGGAAAGTTGAACAATTTGTAAAAAGTTAATAATTCGCATTTGCTTCTTTTTACAGGTGGTGTTCTAATGGCTGTAATGAAGATTTTACAACTATTTAAAGCATCAATAAAGTGTTTTGAAATGAGCCAATGTGAATTTGTCAGTTATCTTTTTGCCTGCGCTACTCAACTGGACACTCAAGCTAGATGATAATTATAGGGACGCACACCACGCCATTAATTTAGCATTGGAATCTAGACCTATCCAAAAACATTAATTTAAATACATCAACTCAATTTTAAAGAGAAGACCAATGCACCGGAGCCAGAGAAGAAAACCCCTAAAAACCAGCAGGTGGAAGTCTGTTAATATACAGCACGTGGAGAGAATGTGTAGCCCCGACCAAGGCAGTGGTGCGATCATAGGGGTCCTGGGTCACTCTTTTCACGCTGGCTGCCATCATGACACCCTGCTAGCAGAGCCTTTCTTTTCCTTGCTCGATTTTGGCGTTCTCGAGAAAGGCTCTGCATGAATCGAGTAAGATCTTTATTGAATATGCGCTGCATGTTGCCAGGATACAGTCTCGAACCCAAGCCTAATATGCCAGATCTCCCCGCCATCTTGGTTTTTCACGGTACAGCGGGCTCAATTATAACCATCGGTTTTGTCACTAAACGGATGCTCGCACGAGAAAAACGGGTCTGACGAGAAAAAACAAGATTGACTAGTCCAGAAGTTCGGGCTGCGGCGGCTTCAAAGAGTTGACGCGATTCGGGCAGAGCCTCCTTTTCTCCTCCTCAGTAAAGAAAAAGACAAAAGGAGCTCTGCTCGCAGGGTGCCGTCATGAGGGCGACGTACACTTGCGATGTCTGCGGGTTTTTCGCGATTTTCACGAAAATTTAGATGCCTAGCCATTGTGGGAGCCTCGTCTTTCAGGTCAGGTTTTCAGGTCTGGCTCAAAGCGAGGCTTTTGTTGAAGTACGTAGCTCGACAAACTTGGCATGTAATAGAAAGCATGACCTTTGGCAGCGCTTTTCGCAATTTCTGCTTCTAATTTAAGGCGAGCCTCTTCCTGGCTTAAACGGGACCTTCTTTTCTTCCAAAACTTGCCGTTTTTTAAGCATACATTCTTCAGCCTTTAGGCGCTGTTACACTGTGAAATGTTTTGTGCAACTTATCTCGCAATGTTTTGGCGACATTGTGGCGGGACAAGTTGCACGAAACATTTCAGTGTAACAGCGCCTTTGGATCTGAGAGTCTTGCCATCTCCTTCATTCTGGCTGCCTCCAAATAAGAGGTTCGGCTTCCACGAGAGCACGCGTGAGACACGCGATTCGAGTGCTTTGACGTAGCCGACCGCACTTGCGAACCAACACAACTAACGAATCATCAGCCGCCAGTAATCCAATCATTTACTTGGTGGCGAAAAACATCAAAGTGGTTCGCGTGCCTTAACGAGTACTCTTAACATTCAGTGATACTATTTCGTCTTTCACTTCAGACCAGTAATCGAAGTGAGCAACTTCAAAACTTCTCAAAAGCAACTATCGCACGAGGACGCTTTTCCTTTACCGTCAGGCCCGTGTTGCTCGAAGCATGGTTAGCGTAAAATACCATGGAAACCTATAGGTTTTGACACCTCTTAACCAACGGTTAGCGCTAAAACGAAACCAAGCTTCGAGCAACCGGCCCCTGAAGATTACGATCGTCAGCCATGAAATCAAGCATCTCGTTTATTCTGGTACTAACGTTTGCGGCGAGACCAGATCTCGAGTTCATCATCGTACGAAGTCTTTCCCTATGCACTCCTTCCACATCGAAAGTGACGTTTGTCCATCTCACACGGGCTGATATTCGTCGCGGTTCTGGTTCAGTTGCATACTCAAAAGGCGCATCCATGCCGAAAAGGCGTAGCAAATGCTCAATTTTCAACAGATATAACTGCCATAAGCGGACTTCAAACTCGTAGCCATGCAGACACCACAAGACAAAAAACAAAGGGAAAAAAATTAATTGACGGGTGAAGGATGTGAAGATGCAGAGGACGTGAGAGATACGGAAGTTGTTGAAGATGCGGGTTGAAACTGCAAAATACAATATTAATATAAATAAGAACTTGAATGCTATGCACGTAATAACGAAAAGGCCGAAACTGAGACGATTATTCTTGGTTTGTATCCAAGTGATGAGACGGCCATGTTGATGTAAAAAACAATAGAAAATGGCCCTCAAGTTCTGCACAATAATAGATTAGAATTCCCAAAAGAAATTTTACTACATTGTTCTGCACACCAAAATGGCCGCTGTGACGTCAGATCCAAACCATCAATGAATGCTGCAAAGCTGTGGAAACTGAAACTGGACACTGATCACTAGGAACTTACTGCGACTTGCTGCGACTAGCGCAACTAAAACTGATGGAAAGAGGCCAAAACAACTACATCCAAATCTTTGGAATTACATGGGACAGAAACTATATATAAATACACGCTAAAATGGAACGGAACGCAAAAGAGGGGTGTAAATGACAATAAAGAGGAATCGCGTTATTCCGATCAACTGTTTCAGTTATCAAAGAAAAGACAACGAAACTATGCCTCCAGAAGCTATTTTTACTGCATCAATTAAGTCGCATTTGCGTTTTCAATTTAGGATGCATTTACTTCGTCGTTCCCAGAATAATTTTCACGATATTTGGTGTATACGTGAAGCCTTAGCAAAGGTGTTAAATAATAACATAGTTTTCACTTTCTAAAGGTTTAATTTAGTACAAAACCAAGATGGTAGTGTAGATATAAAAGTGATTGATACATTGTATAACCCTTTTTAACTGGAAATAAAAAGCTCTTGCGAGCCTTTTTAGAAATTAAAAAAAGAGTATGGCTTAAGGACCGATTAACCTCTCCCTCTTTGGATTGAAAGTGGCACGGGGGAGCCCAAACAGATTTTTGTTTTGTTTTTTAGTTTCCTTTTTTTTTTTTTCTTCTTTTTTCGTTTTAGAAATTTTTACCGTTTGTTACAAAATATCGCCCATCAGTGCGTAATCTCAAACATATTCTTATGAACAAATGGCATCTTATACAAAAGCAGCCCTCAAAGAGAAATCTTTAAAAACCTTTCCCTTATTTCATATAGAAAAGGGAGGTCTTTGAAAGACGTACGCGTTACAGCAAAGCTGTGAGGTCTTTGAATTTCTTATCTTGACCAATAGGAGTCGTGTTTGGGCTGTCTACAGCTAAAAACAATTATATCAATAATGCGCATGCGTTCTGTACCATTGTGCTTACCACATGGAGAAAACGAAG
>OX421445.1:60275385-60327885 GCA_949126865.1 Montipora capitata
CCACTTACGGTTTAAGTTTAATTTATCTTGTATTAGACAGAATCATAAAAGTTTTAAAACCACATGGTGTCTGGGCAAAGGTTTTGCCAGAGTGGACGGAAATCGTTTAGTATTTACATTCTAATGACGTAAAAAAGTTACATTTGCTGTGAATTGTCAATTTAACTCGGTTAATACATTTATTTTTTATGTGTAAATAAAAAAAACTCTTTTTGAGCCACTTTAGAGACAAAAAAAGGGGTTATACACAAATGGCTCAGGGACCGATTAATCTCTCCCTCTTTGGATCGAAAGTAGCACGGGGGACCCCAAACAGAGTTTTTGCAATTTTTTTTCTCGCAAACCCTTTGATTACTATCTGGAAAGCTTTATCCACGGTCCCATCTTGTGACGTCATCACTTTTAACGGTCAGGAACAGTTTTGTCAATTCAGTCAAGGAAACTGGAGAAACGGCCAAAAAATTCATGTAACACTGACCTGAAAACTCCATGAAAAGCTTGCTCCGTTACCCACCTACCTTCCTGAGCACCTAATTCTAAGATGATGAAAGGTTTCTCAGAAACTCTTCCTACCAAAATAAAGCCTACCAAATGCCCAGCAAGTTGAAAAAAAAAAACCAGGCAAGGAAAGCGGAAAAGAGAGGGAAGGAGAGAAAGCGAAAAGTGAAAGTCGAAAGCGCTGTGCTACTTTTAAACCCCAAAACTATGTCGAAATTTTGCTTTCTGCGCATGCCGAACTTTGCAAGCGCTTATTTTGCACCTGGCTGAAAAGGCCGCGGAGTGTACAACCTGGAAACGGGTTTGTAGGGAGGTTTAGCTCTTAAACAGCACGACAGTGACCAAAAGACCCCTCAACTAGCTTCAAAAGGTGTTTTTCGGCCAAATCTCTAGTAGCCAAAGGGTTAATACGTAATTTACGAATGCGCATGCGTTCTGTACTAACTCTGCTTACCACATGAACAAGAACAAGGAAAACAATTCAGAACTATAGACTATCCTTAGTTTTTATTACACTAATAGAGGAGCTACCGTAGTCAAGGGGTTAATCACGTATGGCTCAGGGACCGATTAATCTCTCCCTCTTTGGATCGAAAGTAGCACGGGGGACCCCAAACAGAGTTTCTGCAATTTTTTTTTTCTCAAACCCTTTGGCTTTATCCACGGTCCCATCTTGTGACGTCATTACTTTTAACGGTCAGGAACAGTTTTGTCCATTAACTTGTGCAGGGAGAAGAGATCTCTCAAACTATACCTGAATGAGCACAATTCAGTCAAGGAAACTGGAGAAACGGCCAAAAAAATCATGTAACACTGACCTGAAAACTCCATGAAAAGCTTGCTCCGTTACCCACCTACCTTCCTGAGCACCTAATTCTAAGATGATGAAAGGTTTCTCAGAAACTCTTCCTACCAAAATAAAGCCTACCAAATGCCCAGCAAGTTGAAAAAAAAACAACCGAGGCAAGGAAAGCGGAAAAGAGAGGGAAGGAGAGAAAGCGAAAAGTGAAAGTCGAAAGCGCTGTGCTACTTTTAAACCCCAAAACTATGTCGAAATTTTGCTTTCTGCGCATGCCGAACTTTGCAAGCGCTTATTTTGCACCTGGCTGAAAAGGCCGCGGAGTGTACAACCTGGAAACGGGTTTGTAGGGAGGTTTAGCTCTTAAACAGCACGACAGTGACCAAAAGACCCCTCAACTAGCTTCAAAACGTGTTTTTCGGCCAAATCTCTAGTAGCCAAAGGGTTAATACCTAATTTACGAATGCGCATGCGTTCTGTACTAACTCTGCTTACCACATGAACAAGAACAAGGAAAACAATTCAGAACTATAGACTATCCTTAGTTTTTATTACACTAATAGAGGAGCTACCGTAGTCAAGGGGTTAATCACGTATGGCTCAGGGACCGATTAATCTCTCCCTCTTTGGATCGAAAGTAGCACGGGGGACCCCAAACAGAGTTTTTGCAATTTTTTTTTTCTCAAACCCTTTGGCTTTATCCACGGTCCCATCTTGTGACGTCATCACTTTTAACGGTCAGGAACAGTTTTGTCCATTAACTTGTGCAGGGAGAAGAGATCTCTCAAACTATACCTGAATGAGCACAATTCAGTCAAGGAAACTGGAGAAACGGCCAAAAAAATCATGTAACACTGACCTGAAAACTCCATGAAAAGCTTGCTCCGTTACCCACCTACCTTCCTGAGCACCTAATTCTAAGATGATGAAAGGTTTCTCAGAAACTCTTCCTACCAAAATAAAGCCTACCAAATGCCCAGCAAGTTGAAAAAAAAAAAACGAGGCAAGGAAAGCGGAAAAGAGAGGGAAGGAGAGAAAGCGAAAAGTGAAAGTCGAAAGCGCTGTGCTACTTTTAAACCCCAAAACTATGTCGAAATTTTGCTTTCTGCGCATGCCGAACTTTGCAAGCGCTTATTTTGCACCTGGCTGAAAAGGCCGCGGAGTGTACAACCTGGAAACGGGTTTGTAGGGAGGTTTAGCTCTTAAACAGCACGACAGTGACCAAAAGACCCCTCAACTAGCTTCAAAACGTGTTTTTCGGCCAAATCTCTAGTAGCCAAAGGGTTAATACGTAATTTACGAATGCGCATGCGTTCTGTACTAACTCTGCTTACCACATGAACAAGAACAAGGAAAACAATTCAGAACTATAGACTATCCGTAGTTTTTATTACACTAATAGAGGAGCTACCGTAGTCAAGGGGTTAATCACGTATGGCTCAGGGACCGATTAATCTCTCCCTCTTTGGATCGAAAGTAGCACGGGGGACCCCAAACAGAGTTTTTGCAATTTTTTTTTTCTCAAACCCTTTGGCTTTATCCACGGTCCCATCTTGTGACGTCATCACTTTTAACGGTCAGGAACAGTTTTGTCCATTAACTTGTGCAGGGAGAAGAGATCTCTCAAACTATACCTGAATGAGCACAATTCAGTCAAGGAAACTGGAGAAACGGCCAAAAAAATCATGTAACACTGACCTGAAAACTCCATGAAAAGCTTGCTCCGTTACCCACCTACCTTCCTGAGCACCTAATTCTAAGATGATGAAAGGTTTCTCAGAAACTCTTCCTACCAAAATAAAGCCTACCAAATGCCCAGCAAGTTGAAAAAAAAAAAACGAGGCAAGGAAAGCGGAAAAGAGAGGGAAGGAGAGAAAGCGAAAAGTGAAAGTCGAAAGCGCTGTGCTACTTTTAAACCCCAAAACTATGTCGAAATTTTGCTTTCTGCGCATGCCGAACTTTGCAAGCGCTTATTTTGCACCTGGCTGAAAAGGCCGCGGAGTGTACAACCTGGAAACGGGTTTGTAGGGAGGTTTAGCTCTTAAACAGCACGACAGTGACCAAAAGACCCCTCAACTAGCTTCAAAACGTGTTTTTCGGCCAAATCTCTAGTAGCCAAAGGGTTAATACGTAATTTACGAATGCGCATGCGTTCTGTACTAACTCTGCTTACCACATGAACAAGAACAAGGAAAACAATTCAGAACTATAGACTATCCGTAGTTTTTATTACACTAATAGAGGAGCTACCGTAGTCAAGGGGTTAATCACGTATGGCTCAGGGACCGATTAATCTCTCCCTCTTTGGATCGAAAGTAGCACGGGGGACCCCAAACAGAGTTTCTGCAATTTTTTTTTTCTCAAACCCTTTGGCTTTATCCACGGTCCCATCTTGTGACGTCATTACTTTTAACGGTCAGGAACAGTTTTGTCCATTAACTTGTGCAGGGAGAAGAGATCTCTCAAACTATACCTGAATGAGCACAATTCAGTCAAGGAAACTGGAGAAACGGCCAAAAAAATCATGTAACACTGACCTGAAAACTCCATGAAAAGCTTGCTCCGTTACCCACCTACCTTCCTGAGCACCTAATTCTAAGATGATGAAAGGTTTCTCAGAAACTCTTCCTACCAAAATAAAGCCTACCAAATGCCCAGCAAGTTGAAAAAAAAAAAACGAGGCAAGGAAAGCGGAAAAGAGAGGGAAGGAGAGAAAGCGAAAAGTGAAAGTCGAAAGCGCTGTGCTACTTTTAAACCCCAAAACTATGTCGAAATTTTGCTTTCTGCGCATGCCGAACTTTGCAAGCGCTTATTTTGCACCTGGCTGAAAAGGCCGCGGAGTGTACAACCTGGAAACGGGTTTGTAGGGAGGTTTAGCTCTTAAACAGCACGACAGTGACCAAAAGACCCCTCAACTAGCTTCAAAACGTGTTTTTCGGCCAAATCTCTAGTAGCCAAAGGGTTAATACGTAATTTACGAATGCGCATGCGTTCTGTACTAACTCTGCTTACCACATGAACAAGAACAAGGAAAACAATTCAGAACTATAGACTATCCGTAGTTTTTATTACACTAATAGAGGAGCTACCGTAGTCAAGGGGTTAATCACGTATGGCTCAGGGACCGATTAATCTCTCCCTCTTTGGATCGAAAGTAGCACGGGGGACCCCAAACAGAGTTTCTGCAATTTTTTTTTTCTCAAACCCTTTGGCTTTATCCACGGTCCCATCTTGTGACGTCATTACTTTTAACGGTCAGGAACAGTTTTGTCCATTAACTTGTGCAGGGAGAAGAGATCTCTCAAACTATACCTGAATGAGCACAATTCAGTCAAGGAAACTGGAGAAACGGCCAAAAAAATCATGTAACACTGACCTGAAAACTCCATGAAAAGCTTGCTCCGTTACCCACCTACCTTCCTGAGCACCTAATTCTAAGATGATGAAAGGTTTCTCAGAAACTCTTCCTACCAAAATAAAGCCTACCAAATGCCCAGCAAGTTGAAAAAAAAAAAACGAGGCAAGGAAAGCGGAAAAGAGAGGGAAGGAGAGAAAGCGAAAAGTGAAAGTCGAAAGCGCTGTGCTACTTTTAAACCCCAAAACTATGTCGAAATTTTGCTTTCTGCGCATGCCGAACTTTGCAAGCGCTTATTTTGCACCTGGCTGAAAAGGCCGCGGAGTGTACAACCTGGAAACGGGTTTGTAGGGAGGTTTAGCTCTTAAACAGCACGACAGTGACCAAAAGACCCCTCAACTAGCTTCAAAACGTGTTTTTCGGCCAAATCTCTAGTAGCCAAAGGGTTAATACCTAATTTACGAATGCGCATGCGTTCTGTACTAACTCTGCTTACCACATGAACAAGAACAAGGAAAACAATTCAGAACTATAGACTATCCGTAGTTTTTATTACACTAATAGAGGAGCTACCGTAGTCAAGGGGTTAATCACGTATGGCTCAGGGACCGATTAATCTCTCCCTCTTTGGATCGAAAGTAGCACGGGGGACCCCAAACAGAGTTTTTGCAATTTTTTTTTTCTCAAACCCTTTGGCTTTATCCACGGTCCCATCTTGTGACGTCATCACTTTTAACGGTCAGGAACAGTTTTGTCCATTAACTTGTGCAGGGAGAAGAGATCTCTCAAACTATACTTGAATGAGCACAATTCAGTCAAGGAAACTGGAGAAACGGCCAAAAAAATCATGTAACACTGACCTGAAAACTCCATGAAAAGCTTGCTCCGTTACCCACCTACCTTCCTGAGCACCTAATTCTAAGATGATGAAAGGTTTCTCAGAAACTCTTCCTACCAAAATAAAGCCTACCAAATGCCCAGCAAGTTGAAAAAAAAAAAACGAGGCAAGGAAAGCGGAAAAGAGAGGGAAGGAGAGAAAGCGAAAAGTGAAAGTCGAAAGCGCTGTGCTACTTTTAAACCCCAAAACTATGTCGAAATTTTGCTTTCTGCGCATGCCGAACTTTGCAAGCGCTTATTTTGCACCTGGCTGAAAAGGCCGCGGAGTGTACAACCTGGAAACGGGTTTGTAGGGAGGTTTAGCTCTTAAACAGCACGACAGTGACCAAAAGACCCCTCAACTAGCTTCAAAACGTGTTTTTCGGCCAAATCTCTAGTAGCCAAAGGGTTAATACCTAATTTACGAATGCGCATGCGTTCTGTACTAACTCTGCTTACCACATGAACAAGAACAAGGAAAACAATTCAGAACTATAGACTATCCGTAGTTTTTATTACACTAATAGAGGAGCTACCGTAGTCAAGGGGTTAATCACGTATGGCTCAGGGACCGATTAATCTCTCCCTCTTTGGATCGAAAGTAGCACGGGGGACCCCAAACAGAGTTTTTGCAATTTTTTTTTTCTCAAACCCTTTGGCTTTATCCACGGTCCCATCTTGTGACGTCATCACTTTTAACGGTCAGGAACAGTTTTGTCCATTAACTTGTGCAGGGAGAAGAGATCTCTCAAACTATACCTGAATGAGCACAATTCAGTCAAGGAAACTGGAGAAACGGCCAAAAAAATCATGTAACACTGACCTGAAAACTCCATGAAAAGCTTGCTCCGTTACCCACCTACCTTCCTGAGCACCTAATTCTAAGATGATGAAAGGTTTCTCAGAAACTCTTCCTACCAAAATAAAGCCTACCAAATGCCCAGCAAGTTGAAAAAAAAAAAACGAGGCAAGGAAAGCGGAAAAGAGAGGGAAGGAGAGAAAGCGAAAAGTGAAAGTCGAAAGCGCTGTGCTACTTTTAAACCCCAAAACTATGTCGAAATTTTGCTTTCTGCGCATGCCGAACTTTGCAAGCGCTTATTTTGCACCTGGCTGAAAAGGCCGCGGAGTGTACAACCTGGAAACGGGTTTGTAGGGAGGTTTAGCTCTTAAACAGCACGACAGTGACCAAAAGACCCCTCAACTAGCTTCAAAACGTGTTTTTCGGCCAAATCTCTAGTAGCCAAAGGGTTAATACGTAATTTACGAATGCGCATGCGTTCTGTACTAACTCTGCTTACCACATGAACAAGAACAAGGAAAACAATTCAGAACTATAGACTATCCGTAGTTTTTATTACACTAATAGAGGAGCTACCGTAGTCAAGGGGTTAATCACGTATGGCTCAGGGACCGATTAATCTCTCCCTCTTTGGATCGAAAGTAGCACGGGGGACCCCAAACAGAGTTTCTGCAATTTTTTTTTTCTCAAACCCTTTGGCTTTATCCACGGTCCCATCTTGTGACGTCATTACTTTTAACGGTCAGGAACAGTTTTGTCCATTAACTTGTGCAGGGAGAAGAGATCTCTCAAACTATACCTGAATGAGCACAATTCAGTCAAGGAAACTGGAGAAACGGCCAAAAAAATCATGTAACACTGACCTGAAAACTCCATGAAAAGCTTGCTCCGTTACCCACCTACCTTCCTGAGCACCTAATTCTAAGATGATGAAAGGTTTCTCAGAAACTCTTCCTACCAAAATAAAGCCTACCAAATGCCCAGCAAGTTGAAAAAAAAAAAACGAGGCAAGGAAAGCGGAAAAGAGAGGGAAGGAGAGAAAGCGAAAAGTGAAAGTCGAAAGCGCTGTGCTACTTTTAAACCCCAAAACTATGTCGAAATTTTGCTTTCTGCGCATGCCGAACTTTGCAAGCGCTTATTTTGCACCTGGCTGAAAAGGCCGCGGAGTGTACAACCTGGAAACGGGTTTGTAGGGAGGTTTAGCTCTTAAACAGCACGACAGTGACCAAAAGACCCCTCAACTAGCTTCAAAACGTGTTTTTCGGCCAAATCTCTAGTAGCCAAAGGGTTAATACCTAATTTACGAATGCGCATGCGTTCTGTACTAACTCTGCTTACCACATGAACAAGAACAAGGAAAACAATTCAGAACTATAGACTATCCGTAGTTTTTATTACACTAATAGAGGAGCTACCGTAGTCAAGGGGTTAATCACGTATGGCTCAGGGACCGATTAATCTCTCCCTCTTTGGATCGAAAGTAGCACGGGGGACCCCAAACAGAGTTTTTGCAATTTTTTTTTTCTCAAACCCTTTGGCTTTATCCACGGTCCCATCTTGTGACGTCATCACTTTTAACGGTCAGGAACAGTTTTGTCCATTAACTTGTGCAGGGAGAAGAGATCTCTCAAACTATACCTGAATGAGCACAATTCAGTCAAGGAAACTGGAGAAACGGCCAAAAAAATCATGTAACACTGACCTGAAAACTCCATGAAAAGCTTGCTCCGTTACCCACCTACCTTCCTGAGCACCTAATTCTAAGATGATGAAAGGTTTCTCAGAAACTCTTCCTACCAAAATAAAGCCTACCAAATGCCCAGCAAGTTGAAAAAAAAAAAAACGAGGCAAGGAAAGCGGAAAAGAGAGGGAAGGAGAGAAAGCGAAAAGTGAAAGTCGAAAGCGCTGTGCTACTTTTAAACCCCAAAACTATGTCGAAATTTTGCTTTCTGCGCATGCCGAACTTTGCAAGCGCTTATTTTGCACCTGGCTGAAAAGGCCGCGGAGTGTACAACCTGGAAACGGGTTTGTAGGGAGGTTTAGCTCTTAAACAGCACGACAGTGACCAAAAGACCCCTCAACTAGCTTCAAAACGTGTTTTTCGGCCAAATCTCTAGTAGCCAAAGGGTTAATACGTAATTTACGAATGCGCATGCGTTCTGTACTAACTCTGCTTACCACATGAACAAGAACAAGGAAAACAATTCAGAACTATAGACTATCCGTAGTTTTTATTACACTAATAGAGGAGCTACCGTAGTCAAGGGGTTAATCACGTATGGCTCAGGGACCGATTAATCTCTCCCTCTTTGGATCGAAAGTAGCACGGGGGACCCCAAACAGAGTTTTTGCAATTTTTTTTTTCTCAAACCCTTTGGCTTTATCCACGGTCCCATCTTGTGACGTCATCACTTTTAACGGTCAGGAACAGTTTTGTCCATTAACTTGTGCAGGGAGAAGAGATCTCTCAAACTATACCTGAATGAGCACAATTCAGTCAAGGAAACTGGAGAAACGGCCAAAAAAATCATGTAACACTGACCTGAAAACTCCATGAAAAGCTTGCTCCGTTACCCACCTACCTTCCTGAGCACCTAATTCTAAGATGATGAAAGGTTTCTCAGAAACTCTTCCTACCAAAATAAAGCCTACCAAATGCCCAGCAAGTTGAAAAAAAAAAAACGAGGCAAGGAAAGCGGAAAAGAGAGGGAAGGAGAGAAAGCGAAAAGTGAAAGTCGAAAGCGCTGTGCTACTTTTAAACCCCAAAACTATGTCGAAATTTTGCTTTCTGCGCATGCCGAACTTTGCAAGCGCTTATTTTGCACCTGGCTGAAAAGGCCGCGGAGTGTACAACCTGGAAACGGGTTTGTAGGGAGGTTTAGCTCTTAAACAGCACGACAGTGACCAAAAGACCCCTCAACTAGCTTCAAAACGTGTTTTTCGGCCAAATCTCTAGTAGCCAAAGGGTTAATACGTAATTTACGAATGCGCATGCGTTCTGTACTAACTCTGCTTACCACATGAACAAGAACAAGGAAAACAATTCAGAACTATAGACTATCCGTAGTTTTTATTACACTAATAGAGGAGCTACCGTAGTCAAGGGGTTAATCACGTATGGCTCAGGGACCGATTAATCTCTCCCTCTTTGGATCGAAAGTAGCACGGGGGACCCCAAACAGAGTTTCTGCAATTTTTTTTTTCTCAAACCCTTTGGCTTTATCCACGGTCCCATCTTGTGACGTCATTACTTTTAACGGTCAGGAACAGTTTTGTCCATTAACTTGTGCAGGGAGAAGAGATCTCTCAAACTATACCTGAATGAGCACAATTCAGTCAAGGAAACTGGAGAAACGGCCAAAAAAATCATGTAACACTGACCTGAAAACTCCATGAAAAGCTTGCTCCGTTACCCACCTACCTTCCTGAGCACCTAATTCTAAGATGATGAAAGGTTTCTCAGAAACTCTTCCTACCAAAATAAAGCCTACCAAATGCCCAGCAAGTTGAAAAAAAAAAAACGAGGCAAGGAAAGCGGAAAAGAGAGGGAAGGAGAGAAAGCGAAAAGTGAAAGTCGAAAGCGCTGTGCTACTTTTAAACCCCAAAACTATGTCGAAATTTTGCTTTCTGCGCATGCCGAACTTTGCAAGCGCTTATTTTGCACCTGGCTGAAAAGGCCGCGGAGTGTACAACCTGGAAACGGGTTTGTAGGGAGGTTTAGCTCTTAAACAGCACGACAGTGACCAAAAGACCCCTCAACTAGCTTCAAAACGTGTTTTTCGGCCAAATCTCTAGTAGCCAAAGGGTTAATACGTAATTTACGAATGCGCATGCGTTCTGTACTAACTCTGCTTACCACATGAACAAGAACAAGGAAAACAATTCAGAACTATAGACTATCCGTAGTTTTTATTACACTAATAGAGGAGCTACCGTAGTCAAGGGGTTAATCACGTATGGCTCAGGGACCGATTAATCTCTCCCTCTTTGGATCGAAAGTAGCACGGGGGACCCCAAACAGAGTTTCTGCAATTTTTTTTTTCTCAAACCCTTTGGCTTTATCCACGGTCCCATCTTGTGACGTCATTACTTTTAACGGTCAGGAACAGTTTTGTCCATTAACTTGTGCAGGGAGAAGAGATCTCTCAAACTATACCTGAATGAGCACAATTCAGTCAAGGAAACTGGAGAAACGGCCAAAAAAATCATGTAACACTGACCTGAAAACTCCATGAAAAGCTTGCTCCGTTACCCACCTACCTTCCTGAGCACCTAATTCTAAGATGATGAAAGGTTTCTCAGAAACTCTTCCTACCAAAATAAAGCCTACCAAATGCCCAGCAAGTTGAAAAAAAAAAAACGAGGCAAGGAAAGCGGAAAAGAGAGGGAAGGAGAGAAAGCGAAAAGTGAAAGTCGAAAGCGCTGTGCTACTTTTAAACCCCAAAACTATGTCGAAATTTTGCTTTCTGCGCATGCCGAACTTTGCAAGCGCTTATTTTGCACCTGGCTGAAAAGGCCGCGGAGTGTACAACCTGGAAACGGGTTTGTAGGGAGGTTTAGCTCTTAAACAGCACGACAGTGACCAAAAGACCCCTCAACTAGCTTCAAAACGTGTTTTTCGGCCAAATCTCTAGTAGCCAAAGGGTTAATACCTAATTTACGAATGCGCATGCGTTCTGTACTAACTCTGCTTACCACATGAACAAGAACAAGGAAAACAATTCAGAACTATAGACTATCCGTAGTTTTTATTACACTAATAGAGGAGCTACCGTAGTCAAGGGGTTAATCACGTATGGCTCAGGGACCGATTAATCTCTCCCTCTTTGGATCGAAAGTAGCACGGGGGACCCCAAACAGAGTTTTTGCAATTTTTTTTTTCTCAAACCCTTTGGCTTTATCCACGGTCCCATCTTGTGACGTCATCACTTTTAACGGTCAGGAACAGTTTTGTCCATTAACTTGTGCAGGGAGAAGAGATCTCTCAAACTATACCTGAATGAGCACAATTCAGTCAAGGAAACTGGAGAAACGGCCAAAAAAATCATGTAACACTGACCTGAAAACTCCATGAAAAGCTTGCTCCGTTACCCACCTACCTTCCTGAGCACCTAATTCTAAGATGATGAAAGGTTTCTCAGAAACTCTTCCTACCAAAATAAAGCCTACCAAATGCCCAGCAAGTTGAAAAAAAAAAAACGAGGCAAGGAAAGCGGAAAAGAGAGGGAAGGAGAGAAAGCGAAAAGTGAAAGTCGAAAGCGCTGTGCTACTTTTAAACCCCAAAACTATGTCGAAATTTTGCTTTCTGCGCATGCCGAACTTTGCAAGCGCTTATTTTGCACCTGGCTGAAAAGGCCGCGGAGTGTACAACCTGGAAACGGGTTTGTAGGGAGGTTTAGCTCTTAAACAGCACGACAGTGACCAAAAGACCCCTCAACTAGCTTCAAAACGTGTTTTTCGGCCAAATCTCTAGTAGCCAAAGGGTTAATACCTAATTTACGAATGCGCATGCGTTCTGTACTAACTCTGCTTACCACATGAACAAGAACAAGGAAAACAATTCAGAACTATAGACTATCCGTAGTTTTTATTACACTAATAGAGGAGCTACCGTAGTCAAGGGGTTAATCACGTATGGCTCAGGGACCGATTAATCTCTCCCTCTTTGGATCGAAAGTAGCACGGGGGACCCCAAACAGAGTTTTTGCAATTTTTTTTTTCTCAAACCCTTTGGCTTTATCCACGGTCCCATCTTGTGACGTCATCACTTTTAACGGTCAGGAACAGTTTTGTCCATTAACTTGTGCAGGGAGAAGAGATCTCTCAAACTATACCTGAATGAGCACAATTCAGTCAAGGAAACTGGAGAAACGGCCAAAAAAATCATGTAACACTGACCTGAAAACTCCATGAAAAGCTTGCTCCGTTACCCACCTACCTTCCTGAGCACCTAATTCTAAGATGATGAAAGGTTTCTCAGAAACTCTTCCTACCAAAATAAAGCCTACCAAATGCCCAGCAAGTTGAAAAAAAAAAAACGAGGCAAGGAAAGCGGAAAAGAGAGGGAAGGAGAGAAAGCGAAAAGTGAAAGTCGAAAGCGCTGTGCTACTTTTAAACCCCAAAACTATGTCGAAATTTTGCTTTCTGCGCATGCCGAACTTTGCAAGCGCTTATTTTGCACCTGGCTGAAAAGGCCGCGGAGTGTACAACCTGGAAACGGGTTTGTAGGGAGGTTTAGCTCTTAAACAGCACGACAGTGACCAAAAGACCCCTCAACTAGCTTCAAAACGTGTTTTTCGGCCAAATCTCTAGTAGCCAAAGGGTTAATACGTAATTTACGAATGCGCATGCGTTCTGTACTAACTCTGCTTACCACATGAACAAGAACAAGGAAAACAATTCAGAACTATAGACTATCCGTAGTTTTTATTACACTAATAGAGGAGCTACCGTAATCAAGGGGTTAATCACGTATGGCTCAGGGACCGATTAATCTCTCCCTCTTTGGATCGAAAGTAGCACGGGGGACCCCAAACAGAGTTTCTGCAATTTTTTTTTTCTCAAACCCTTTGGCTTTATCCACGGTCCCATCTTGTGACGTCATTACTTTTAACGGTCAGGAACAGTTTTGTCCATTAACTTGTGCAGGGAGAAGAGATCTCTCAAACTATACCTGAATGAGCACAATTCAGTCAAGGAAACTGGAGAAACGGCCAAAAAAATCATGTAACACTGACCTGAAAACTCCATGAAAAGCTTGCTCCGTTACCCACCTACCTTCCTGAGCACCTAATTCTAAGATGATGAAAGGTTTCTCAGAAACTCTTCCTACCAAAATAAAGCCTACCAAATGCCCAGCAAGTTGAAAAAAAAAAAACGAGGCAAGGAAAGCGGAAAAGAGAGGGAAGGAGAGAAAGCGAAAAGTGAAAGTCGAAAGCGCTGTGCTACTTTTAAACCCCAAAACTATGTCGAAATTTTGCTTTCTGCGCATGCCGAACTTTGCAAGCGCTTATTTTGCACCTGGCTGAAAAGGCCGCGGAGTGTACAACCTGGAAACGGGTTTGTAGGGAGGTTTAGCTCTTAAACAGCACGACAGTGACCAAAAGACCCCTCAACTAGCTTCAAAACGTGTTTTTCGGCCAAATCTCTAGTAGCCAAAGGGTTAATACGTAATTTACGAATGCGCATGCGTTCTGTACTAACTCTGCTTACCACATGAACAAGAACAAGGAAAACAATTCAGAACTATAGACTATCCGTAGTTTTTATTACACTAATAGAGGAGCTACCGTAGTCAAGGGGTTAATCACGTATGGCTCAGGGACCGATTAATCTCTCCCTCTTTGGATCGAAAGTAGCACGGGGGACCCCAAACAGAGTTTTTGCAATTTTTTTTTTCTCAAACCCTTTGGCTTTATCCACGGTCCCATCTTGTGACGTCATCACTTTTAACGGTCAGGAACAGTTTTGTCCATTAACTTGTGCAGGGAGAAGAGATCTCTCAAACTATACCTGAATGAGCACAATTCAGTCAAGGAAACTGGAGAAACGGCCAAAAAAATCATGTAACACTGACCTGAAAACTCCATGAAAAGCTTGCTCCGTTACCCACCTACCTTCCTGAGCACCTAATTCTAAGATGATGAAAGGTTTCTCAGAAACTCTTCCTACCAAAATAAAGCCTACCAAATGCCCAGCAAGTTGAAAAAAAAAAAACGAGGCAAGGAAAGCGGAAAAGAGAGGGAAGGAGAGAAAGCGAAAAGTGAAAGTCGAAAGCGCTGTGCTACTTTTAAACCCCAAAACTATGTCGAAATTTTGCTTTCTGCGCATGCCGAACTTTGCAAGCGCTTATTTTGCACCTGGCTGAAAAGGCCGCGGAGTGTACAACCTGGAAACGGGTTTGTAGGGAGGTTTAGCTCTTAAACAGCACGACAGTGACCAAAAGACCCCTCAACTAGCTTCAAAACGTGTTTTTCGGCCAAATCTCTAGTAGCCAAAGGGTTAATACGTAATTTACGAATGCGCATGCGTTCTGTACTAACTCTGCTTACCACATGAACAAGAACAAGGAAAACAATTCAGAACTATAGACTATCCGTAGTTTTTATTACACTAATAGAGGAGCTACCGTAGTCAAGGGGTTAATCACGTATGGCTCAGGGACCGATTAATCTCTCCCTCTTTGGATCGAAAGTAGCACGGGGGACCCCAAACAGAGTTTCTGCAATTTTTTTTTTCTCAAACCCTTTGGCTTTATCCACGGTCCCATCTTGTGACGTCATTACTTTTAACGGTCAGGAACAGTTTTGTCCATTAACTTGTGCAGGGAGAAGAGATCTCTCAAACTATACCTGAATGAGCACAATTCAGTCAAGGAAACTGGAGAAACGGCCAAAAAAATCATGTAACACTGACCTGAAAACTCCATGAAAAGCTTGCTCCGTTACCCACCTACCTTCCTGAGCACCTAATTCTAAGATGATGAAAGGTTTCTCAGAAACTCTTCCTACCAAAATAAAGCCTACCAAATGCCCAGCAAGTTGAAAAAAAAAAAACGAGGCAAGGAAAGCGGAAAAGAGAGGGAAGGAGAGAAAGCGAAAAGTGAAAGTCGAAAGCGCTGTGCTACTTTTAAACCCCAAAACTATGTCGAAATTTTGCTTTCTGCGCATGCCGAACTTTGCAAGCGCTTATTTTGCACCTGGCTGAAAAGGCCGCGGAGTGTACAACCTGGAAACGGGTTTGTAGGGAGGTTTAGCTCTTAAACAGCACGACAGTGACCAAAAGACCCCTCAACTAGCTTCAAAACGTGTTTTTCGGCCAAATCTCTAGTAGCCAAAGGGTTAATACGTAATTTACGAATGCGCATGCGTTCTGTACTAACTCTGCTTACCACATGAACAAGAACAAGGAAAACAATTCAGAACTATAGACTATCCGTAGTTTTTATTACACTAATAGAGGAGCTACCGTAGTCAAGGGGTTAATCACGTATGGCTCAGGGACCGATTAATCTCTCCCTCTTTGGATCGAAAGTAGCACGGGGGACCCCAAACAGAGTTTCTGCAATTTTTTTTTTCTCAAACCCTTTGGCTTTATCCACGGTCCCATCTTGTGACGTCATTACTTTTAACGGTCAGGAACAGTTTTGTCCATTAACTTGTGCAGGGAGAAGAGATCTCTCAAACTATACCTGAATGAGCACAATTCAGTCAAGGAAACTGGAGAAACGGCCAAAAAAATCATGTAACACTGACCTGAAAACTCCATGAAAAGCTTGCTCCGTTACCCACCTACCTTCCTGAGCACCTAATTCTAAGATGATGAAAGGTTTCTCAGAAACTCTTCCTACCAAAATAAAGCCTACCAAATGCCCAGCAAGTTGAAAAAAAAAAAACGAGGCAAGGAAAGCGGAAAAGAGAGGGAAGGAGAGAAAGCGAAAAGTGAAAGTCGAAAGCGCTGTGCTACTTTTAAACCCCAAAACTATGTCGAAATTTTGCTTTCTGCGCATGCCGAACTTTGCAAGCGCTTATTTTGCACCTGGCTGAAAAGGCCGCGGAGTGTACAACCTGGAAACGGGTTTGTAGGGAGGTTTAGCTCTTAAACAGCACGACAGTGACCAAAAGACCCCTCAACTAGCTTCAAAACGTGTTTTTCGGCCAAATCTCTAGTAGCCAAAGGGTTAATACGTAATTTACGAATGCGCATGCGTTCTGTACTAACTCTGCTTACCACATGAACAAGAACAAGGAAAACAATTCAGAACTATAGACTATCCGTAGTTTTTATTACACTAATAGAGGAGCTACCGTAGTCAAGGGGTTAATCACGTATGGCTCAGGGACCGATTAATCTCTCCCTCTTTGGATCGAAAGTAGCACGGGGGACCCCAAACAGAGTTTCTGCAATTTTTTTTTTCTCAAACCCTTTGGCTTTATCCACGGTCCCATCTTGTGACGTCATTACTTTTAACGGTCAGGAACAGTTTTGTCCATTAACTTGTGCAGGGAGAAGAGATCTCTCAAACTATACCTGAATGAGCACAATTCAGTCAAGGAAACTGGAGAAACGGCCAAAAAAATCATGTAACACTGACCTGAAAACTCCATGAAAAGCTTGCTCCGTTACCCACCTACCTTCCTGAGCACCTAATTCTAAGATGATGAAAGGTTTCTCAGAAACTCTTCCTACCAAAATAAAGCCTACCAAATGCCCAGCAAGTTGAAAAAAAAAAAACGAGGCAAGGAAAGCGGAAAAGAGAGGGAAGGAGAGAAAGCGAAAAGTGAAAGTCGAAAGCGCTGTGCTACTTTTAAACCCCAAAACTATGTCGAAATTTTGCTTTCTGCGCATGCCGAACTTTGCAAGCGCTTATTTTGCACCTGGCTGAAAAGGCCGCGGAGTGTACAACCTGGAAACGGGTTTGTAGGGAGGTTTAGCTCTTAAACAGCACGACAGTGACCAAAAGACCCCTCAACTAGCTTCAAAACGTGTTTTTCGGCCAAATCTCTAGTAGCCAAAGGGTTAATACGTAATTTACGAATGCGCATGCGTTCTGTACTAACTCTGCTTACCACATGAACAAGAACAAGGAAAACAATTCAGAACTATAGACTATCCGTAGTTTTTATTACACTAATAGAGGAGCTACCGTAGTCAAGGGGTTAATCACGTATGGCTCAGGGACCGATTAATCTCTCCCTCTTTGGATCGAAAGTAGCACGGGGGACCCCAAACAGAGTTTCTGCAATTTTTTTTTTCTCAAACCCTTTGGCTTTATCCACGGTCCCATCTTGTGACGTCATTACTTTTAACGGTCAGGAACAGTTTTGTCCATTAACTTGTGCAGGGAGAAGAGATCTCTCAAACTATACCTGAATGAGCACAATTCAGTCAAGGAAACTGGAGAAACGGCCAAAAAAATCATGTAACACTGACCTGAAAACTCCATGAAAAGCTTGCTCCGTTACCCACCTACCTTCCTGAGCACCTAATTCTAAGATGATGAAAGGTTTCTCAGAAACTCTTCCTACCAAAATAAAGCCTACCAAATGCCCAGCAAGTTGAAAAAAAAAAAACGAGGCAAGGAAAGCGGAAAAGAGAGGGAAGGAGAGAAAGCGAAAAGTGAAAGTCGAAAGCGCTGTGCTACTTTTAAACCCCAAAACTATGTCGAAATTTTGCTTTCTGCGCATGCCGAACTTTGCAAGCGCTTATTTTGCACCTGGCTGAAAAGGCCGCGGAGTGTACAACCTGGAAACGGGTTTGTAGGGAGGTTTAGCTCTTAAACAGCACGACAGTGACCAAAAGACCCCTCAACTAGCTTCAAAACGTGTTTTTCGGCCAAATCTCTAGTAGCCAAAGGGTTAATACGTAATTTACGAATGCGCATGCGTTCTGTACTAACTCTGCTTACCACATGAACAAGAACAAGGAAAACAATTCAGAACTATAGACTATCCGTAGTTTTTATTACACTAATAGAGGAGCTACCGTAGTCAAGGGGTTAATCACGTATGGCTCAGGGACCGATTAATCTCTCCCTCTTTGGATCGAAAGTAGCACGGGGGACCCCAAACAGAGTTTCTGCAATTTTTTTTTTCTCAAACCCTTTGGCTTTATCCACGGTCCCATCTTGTGACGTCATTACTTTTAACGGTCAGGAACAGTTTTGTCCATTAACTTGTGCAGGGAGAAGAGATCTCTCAAACTATACCTGAATGAGCACAATTCAGTCAAGGAAACTGGAGAAACGGCCAAAAAAATCATGTAACACTGACCTGAAAACTCCATGAAAAGCTTGCTCCGTTACCCACCTACCTTCCTGAGCACCTAATTCTAAGATGATGAAAGGTTTCTCAGAAACTCTTCCTACCAAAATAAAGCCTACCAAATGCCCAGCAAGTTGAAAAAAAAAAAACGAGGCAAGGAAAGCGGAAAAGAGAGGGAAGGAGAGAAAGCGAAAAGTGAAAGTCGAAAGCGCTGTGCTACTTTTAAACCCCAAAACTATGTCGAAATTTTGCTTTCTGCGCATGCCGAACTTTGCAAGCGCTTATTTTGCACCTGGCTGAAAAGGCCGCGGAGTGTACAACCTGGAAACGGGTTTGTAGGGAGGTTTAGCTCTTAAACAGCACGACAGTGACCAAAAGACCCCTCAACTAGCTTCAAAACGTGTTTTTCGGCCAAATCTCTAGTAGCCAAAGGGTTAATACGTAATTTACGAATGCGCATGCGTTCTGTACTAACTCTGCTTACCACATGAACAAGAACAAGGAAAACAATTCAGAACTATAGACTATCCGTAGTTTTTATTACACTAATAGAGGAGCTACCGTAGTCAAGGGGTTAATCACGTATGGCTCAGGGACCGATTAATCTCTCCCTCTTTGGATCGAAAGTAGCACGGGGGACCCCAAACAGAGTTTCTGCAATTTTTTTTTTCTCAAACCCTTTGGCTTTATCCACGGTCCCATCTTGTGACGTCATTACTTTTAACGGTCAGGAACAGTTTTGTCCATTAACTTGTGCAGGGAGAAGAGATCTCTCAAACTATACCTGAATGAGCACAATTCAGTCAAGGAAACTGGAGAAACGGCCAAAAAAATCATGTAACACTGACCTGAAAACTCCATGAAAAGCTTGCTCCGTTACCCACCTACCTTCCTGAGCACCTAATTCTAAGATGATGAAAGGTTTCTCAGAAACTCTTCCTACCAAAATAAAGCCTACCAAATGCCCAGCAAGTTGAAAAAAAAAAAACGAGGCAAGGAAAGCGGAAAAGAGAGGGAAGGAGAGAAAGCGAAAAGTGAAAGTCGAAAGCGCTGTGCTACTTTTAAACCCCAAAACTATGTCGAAATTTTGCTTTCTGCGCATGCCGAACTTTGCAAGCGCTTATTTTGCACCTGGCTGAAAAGGCCGCGGAGTGTACAACCTGGAAACGGGTTTGTAGGGAGGTTTAGCTCTTAAACAGCACGACAGTGACCAAAAGACCCCTCAACTAGCTTCAAAACGTGTTTTTCGGCCAAATCTCTAGTAGCCAAAGGGTTAATACGTAATTTACGAATGCGCATGCGTTCTGTACTAACTCTGCTTACCACATGAACAAGAACAAGGAAAACAATTCAGAACTATAGACTATCCGTAGTTTTTATTACACTAATAGAGGAGCTACCGTAGTCAAGGGGTTAATCACGTATGGCTCAGGGACCGATTAATCTCTCCCTCTTTGGATCGAAAGTAGCACGGGGGACCCCAAACAGAGTTTCTGCAATTTTTTTTTTCTCAAACCCTTTGGCTTTATCCACGGTCCCATCTTGTGACGTCATTACTTTTAACGGTCAGGAACAGTTTTGTCCATTAACTTGTGCAGGGAGAAGAGATCTCTCAAACTATACCTGAATGAGCACAATTCAGTCAAGGAAACTGGAGAAACGGCCAAAAAAATCATGTAACACTGACCTGAAAACTCCATGAAAAGCTTGCTCCGTTACCCACCTACCTTCCTGAGCACCTAATTCTAAGATGATGAAAGGTTTCTCAGAAACTCTTCCTACCAAAATAAAGCCTACCAAATGCCCAGCAAGTTGAAAAAAAAAAAACGAGGCAAGGAAAGCGGAAAAGAGAGGGAAGGAGAGAAAGCGAAAAGTGAAAGTCGAAAGCGCTGTGCTACTTTTAAACCCCAAAACTATGTCGAAATTTTGCTTTCTGCGCATGCCGAACTTTGCAAGCGCTTATTTTGCACCTGGCTGAAAAGGCCGCGGAGTGTACAACCTGGAAACGGGTTTGTAGGGAGGTTTAGCTCTTAAACAGCACGACAGTGACCAAAAGACCCCTCAACTAGCTTCAAAACGTGTTTTTCGGCCAAATCTCTAGTAGCCAAAGGGTTAATACGTAATTTACGAATGCGCATGCGTTCTGTACTAACTCTGCTTACCACATGAACAAGAACAAGGAAAACAATTCAGAACTATAGACTATCCGTAGTTTTTATTACACTAATAGAGGAGCTACCGTAGTCAAGGGGTTAATCACGTATGGCTCAGGGACCGATTAATCTCTCCCTCTTTGGATCGAAAGTAGCACGGGGGACCCCAAACAGAGTTTTTGCAATTTTTTTTTTCTCAAACCCTTTGGCTTTATCCACGGTCCCATCTTGTGACGTCATCACTTTTAACGGTCAGGAACAGTTTTGTCCATTAACTTGTGCAGGGAGAAGAGATCTCTCAAACTATACCTGAATGAGCACAATTCAGTCAAGGAAACTGGAGAAACGGCCAAAAAAATCATGTAACACTGACCTGAAAACTCCATGAAAAGCTTGCTCCGTTACCCACCTACCTTCCTGAGCACCTAATTCTAAGATGATGAAAGGTTTCTCAGAAACTCTTCCTACCAAAATAAAGCCTACCAAATGCCCAGCAAGTTGAAAAAAAAAAAAACGAGGCAAGGAAAGCGGAAAAGAGAGGGAAGGAGAGAAAGCGAAAAGTGAAAGTCGAAAGCGCTGTGCTACTTTTAAACCCCAAAACTATGTCGAAATTTTGCTTTCTGCGCATGCCGAACTTTGCAAGCGCTTATTTTGCACCTGGCTGAAAAGGCCGCGGAGTGTACAACCTGGAAACGGGTTTGTAGGGAGGTTTAGCTCTTAAACAGCACGACAGTGACCAAAAGACCCCTCAACTAGCTTCAAAAGGTGTTTTTCGGCCAAATCTCTAGTAGCCAAAGGGTTAATACGTAATTTACGAATGCGCATGCGTTCTGTACTAACTCTGCTTACCACATGAACAAGAACAAGGAAAACAATTCAGAACTATAGACTATCCTTAGTTTTTATTACACTAATAGAGGAGCTACCGTAGTCAAGGGGTTAATCACGTATGGCTCAGGGACCGATTAATCTCTCCCTCTTTGGATCGAAAGTAGCACGGGGGACCCCAAACAGAGTTTCTGCAATTTTTTTTTTCTCAAACCCTTTGGCTTTATCCACGGTCCCATCTTGTGACGTCATTACTTTTAACGGTCAGGAACAGTTTTGCCCATTAACTTGTGCAGGGAGAAGAGATCTCTCAAACTATACCTGAATGAGCACAATTCAGTCAAGGAAACTGGAGAAACGGCCAAAAAAATCATGTAACACTGACCTGAAAACTCCATGAAAAGCTTGCTCCGTTACCCACCTACCTTCCTGAGCACCTAATTCTAAGATGATGAAAGGTTTCTCAGAAACTCTTCCTACCAAAATAAAGCCTACCAAATGCCCAGCAAGTTGAAAAAAAAAAAACGAGGCAAGGAAAGCGGAAAAGAGAGGGAAGGAGAGAAAGCGAAAAGTGAAAGTCGAAAGCGCTGTGCTACTTTTAAACCCCAAAACTATGTCGAAATTTTGCTTTCTGCGCATGCCGAACTTTGCAAGCGCTTATTTTGCACCTGGCTGAAAAGGCCGCGGAGTGTACAACCTGGAAACGGGTTTGTAGGGAGGTTTAGCTCTTAAACAGCACGACAGTGACCAAAAGACCCCTCAACTAGCTTCAAAACGTGTTTTTCGGCCAAATCTCTAGTAGCCAAAGGGTTAATACGTAATTTACGAATGCGCATGCGTTCTGTACTAACTCTGCTTACCACATGAACAAGAACAAGGAAAACAATTCAGAACTATAGACTATCCGTAGTTTTTATTACACTAATAGAGGAGCTACCGTAGTCAAGGGGTTAATCACGTATGGCTCAGGGACCGATTAATCTCTCCCTCTTTGGATCGAAAGTAGCACGGGGGACCCCAAACAGAGTTTCTGCAATTTTTTTTTTCTCAAACCCTTTGGCTTTATCCACGGTCCCATCTTGTGACGTCATTACTTTTAACGGTCAGGAACAGTTTTGTCCATTAACTTGTGCAGGGAGAAGAGATCTCTCAAACTATACCTGAATGAGCACAATTCAGTCAAGGAAACTGGAGAAACGGCCAAAAAAATCATGTAACACTGACCTGAAAACTCCATGAAAAGCTTGCTCCGTTACCCACCTACCTTCCTGAGCACCTAATTCTAAGATGATGAAAGGTTTCTCAGAAACTCTTCCTACCAAAATAAAGCCTACCAAATGCCCAGCAAGTTGAAAAAAAAAAAACGAGGCAAGGAAAGCGGAAAAGAGAGGGAAGGAGAGAAAGCGAAAAGTGAAAGTCGAAAGCGCTGTGCTACTTTTAAACCCCAAAACTATGTCGAAATTTTGCTTTCTGCGCATGCCGAACTTTGCAAGCGCTTATTTTGCACCTGGCTGAAAAGGCCGCGGAGTGTACAACCTGGAAACGGGTTTGTAGGGAGGTTTAGCTCTTAAACAGCACGACAGTGACCAAAAGACCCCTCAACTAGCTTCAAAACGTGTTTTTCGGCCAAATCTCTAGTAGCCAAAGGGTTAATACGTAATTTACGAATGCGCATGCGTTCTGTACTAACTCTGCTTACCACATGAACAAGAACAAGGAAAACAATTCAGAACTATAGACTATCCGTAGTTTTTATTACACTAATAGAGGAGCTACCGTAGTCAAGGGGTTAATCACGTATGGCTCAGGGACCGATTAATCTCTCCCTCTTTGGATCGAAAGTAGCACGGGGGACCCCAAACAGAGTTTCTGCAATTTTTTTTTTCTCAAACCCTTTGGCTTTATCCACGGTCCCATCTTGTGACGTCATTACTTTTAACGGTCAGGAACAGTTTTGTCCATTAACTTGTGCAGGGAGAAGAGATCTCTCAAACTATACCTGAATGAGCACAATTCAGTCAAGGAAACTGGAGAAACGGCCAAAAAACTCATGTAACACTGACCTGAAAACTCCATGAAAAGCTTGCTCCGTTACCCACCTACCTTCCTGAGCACCTAATTCTAAGATGATGAAAGGTTTCTCAGAAACTCTTCCTACCAAAATAAAGCCTACCAAATGCCCAGCAAGTTGAAAAAAAAAAAACGAGGCAAGGAAAGCGGAAAAGAGAGGGAAGGAGAGAAAGCGAAAAGTGAAAGTCGAAAGCGCTGTGCTACTTTTAAACCCCAAAACTATGTCGAAATTTTGCTTTCTGCGCATGCCGAACTTTGCAAGCGCTTATTTTGCACCTGGCTGAAAAGGCCGCGGAGTGTACAACCTGGAAACGGGTTTGTAGGGAGGTTTAGCTCTTAAACAGCACGACAGTGACCAAAAGACCCCTCAACTAGCTTCAAAACGTGTTTTTCGGCCAAATCTCTAGTAGCCAAAGGGTTAATACGTAATTTACGAATGCGCATGCGTTCTGTACTAACTCTGCTTACCACATGAACAAGAACAAGGAAAACAATTCAGAACTATAGACTATCCTTAGTTTTTATTACACTAATAGAGGAGCTACCGTAGTCAAGGGGTTAATCACGTATGGCTCAGGGACCGATTAATCTCTCCCTCTTTGGATCGAAAGTAGCACGGGGGACCCCAAACAGAGTTTTTGCAATTTTTTTTTTCTCAAACCCTTTGGCTTTATCCACGGTCCCATCTTGTGACGTCATCACTTTTAACGGTCAGGAACAGTTTTGTCCATTAACTTGTGCAGGGAGAAGAGATCTCTCAAACTATACCTGAATGAGCACAATTCAGTCAAGGAAACTGGAGAAACGGCCAAAAAAATCATGTAACACTGACCTGAAAACTCCATGAAAAGCTTGCTCCGTTACCCACCTACCTTCCTGAGCACCTAATTCTAAGATGATGAAAGGTTTCTCAGAAACTCTTCCTACCAAAATAAAGCCTACCAAATGCCCAGCAAGTTGAAAAAAAAAAAACGAGGCAAGGAAAGCGGAAAAGAGAGGGAAGGAGAGAAAGCGAAAAGTGAAAGTCGAAAGCGCTGTGCTACTTTTAAACCCCAAAACTATGTCGAAATTTTGCTTTCTGCGCATGCCGAACTTTGCAAGCGCTTATTTTGCACCTGGCTGAAAAGGCCGCGGAGTGTACAACCTGGAAACGGGTTTGTAGGGAGGTTTAGCTCTTAAACAGCACGACAGTGACCAAAAGACCCCTCAACTAGCTTCAAAACGTGTTTTTCGGCCAAATCTCTAGTAGCCAAAGGGTTAATACGTAATTTACGAATGCGCATGCGTTCTGTACTAACTCTGCTTACCACATGAACAAGAACAAGGAAAACAATTCAGAACTATAGACTATCCTTAGTTTTTATTACACTAATAGAGGAGCTACCGTAGTCAAGGGGTTAATCACGTATGGCTCAGGGACCGATTAATCTCTCCCTCTTTGGATCGAAAGTAGCACGGGGGACCCCAAACAGAGTTTTTGCAATTTTTTTTTTCTCAAACCCTTTGGCTTTATCCACGGTCCCATCTTGTGACGTCATCACTTTTAACGGTCAGGAACAGTTTTGTCCATTAACCTTTGCAGGGAGAAGAGATCTCTCAAACTATACCTGAATGAGCACAATTCAGTCAAGGAAACTGGAGAAACGGCCAAAAAAATCATGTAACACTGACCTGAAAACTCCATGAAAAGCTTGCTCCGTTACCCACCTACCTTCCTGAGCACCTAATTCTAAGATGATGAAAGGTTTCTCAGAAACTCTTCCTACCAAAATAAAGCCTACCAAATGCCCAGCAAGTTGAAAAAAAAAAAACGAGGCAAGGAAAGCGGAAAAGAGAGGGAAGGAGAGAAAGCGAAAAGTGAAAGTCGAAAGCGCTGTGCTACTTTTAAACCCCAAAACTATGTCGAAATTTTGCTTTCTGCGCATGCCGAACTTTGCAAGCGCTTATTTTGCACCTGGCTGAAAAGGCCGCGGAGTGTACAACCTGGAAACGGGTTTGTAGGGAGGTTTAGCTCTTAAACAGCACGACAGTGACCAAAAGACCCCTCAACTAGCTTCAAAACGTGTTTTTCGGCCAAATCTCTAGTAGCCAAAGGGTTAATACGTAATTTACGAATGCGCATGCGTTCTGTACTAACTCTGCTTACCACATGAACAAGAACAAGGAAAACAATTCAGAACTATAGACTATCCGTAGTTTTTATTACACTAATAGAGGAGCTACCGTAGTCAAGGGGTTAATCACGTATGGCTCAGGGACCGATTAATCTCTCCCTCTTTGGATCGAAAGTAGCACGGGGGACCCCAAACAGAGTTTCTGCAATTTTTTTTTTCTCAAACCCTTTGGCTTTATCCACGGTCCCATCTTGTGACGTCATTACTTTTAACGGTCAGGAACAGTTTTGTCCATTAACTTGTGCAGGGAGAAGAGATCTCTCAAACTATACCTGAATGAGCACAATTCAGTCAAGGAAACTGGAGAAACGGCCAAAAAAATCATGTAACACTGACCTGAAAACTCCATGAAAAGCTTGCTCCGTTACCCACCTACCTTCCTGAGCACCTAATTCTAAGATGATGAAAGGTTTCTCAGAAACTCTTCCTACCAAAATAAAGCCTACCAAATGCCCAGCAAGTTGAAAAAAAAAAAACGAGGCAAGGAAAGCGGAAAAGAGAGGGAAGGAGAGAAAGCGAAAAGTGAAAGTCGAAAGCGCTGTGCTACTTTTAAACCCCAAAACTATGTCGAAATTTTGCTTTCTGCGCATGCCGAACTTTGCAAGCGCTTATTTTGCACCTGGCTGAAAAGGCCGCGGAGTGTACAACCTGGAAACGGGTTTGTAGGGAGGTTTAGCTCTTAAACAGCACGACAGTGACCAAAAGACCCCTCAACTAGCTTCAAAACGTGTTTTTCGGCCAAATCTCTAGTAGCCAAAGGGTTAATACGTAATTTACGAATGCGCATGCGTTCTGTACTAACTCTGCTTACCACATGAACAAGAACAAGGAAAACAATTCAGAACTATAGACTATCCTTAGTTTTTATTACACTAATAGAGGAGCTACCGTAGTCAAGGGGTTAATCACGTATGGCTCAGGGACCGATTAATCTCTCCCTCTTTGGATCGAAAGTAGCACGGGGGACCCCAAACAGAGTTTTTGCAATTTTTTTTTTCTCAAACCCTTTGGCTTTATCCACGGTCCCATCTTGTGACGTCATCACTTTTAACGGTCAGGAACAGTTTTGTCCATTAACTTGTGCAGGGAGAAGAGATCTCTCAAACTATACCTGAATGAGCACAATTCAGTCAAGGAAACTGGAGAAACGGCCAAAAAAATCATGTAACACTGACCTGAAAACTCCATGAAAAGCTTGCTCCGTTACCCACCTACCTTCCTGAGCACCTAATTCTAAGATGATGAAAGGTTTCTCAGAAACTCTTCCTACCAAAATAAAGCCTACCAAATGCCCAGCAAGTTGAAAAAAAAAAAACGAGGCAAGGAAAGCGGAAAAGAGAGGGAAGGAGAGAAAGCGAAAAGTGAAAGTCGAAAGCGCTGTGCTACTTTTAAACCCCAAAACTATGTCGAAATTTTGCTTTCTGCGCATGCCGAACTTTGCAAGCGCTTATTTTGCACCTGGCTGAAAAGGCCGCGGAGTGTACAACCTGGAAACGGGTTTGTAGGGAGGTTTAGCTCTTAAACAGCACGACAGTGACCAAAAGACCCCTCAACTAGCTTCAAAACGTGTTTTTCGGCCAAATCTCTAGTAGCCAAAGGGTTAATACGTAATTTACGAATGCGCATGCGTTCTGTACTAACTCTGCTTACCACATGAACAAGAACAAGGAAAACAATTCAGAACTATAGACTATCCTTAGTTTTTATTACACTAATAGAGGAGCTACCGTAGTCAAGGGGTTAATCACGTATGGCTCAGGGACCGATTAATCTCTCCCTCTTTGGATCGAAAGTAGCACGGGGGACCCCAAACAGAGTTTTTGCAATTTTTTTTTTCTCAAACCCTTTGGCTTTATCCACGGTCCCATCTTGTGACGTCATCACTTTTAACGGTCAGGAACAGTTTTGTCCATTAACTTGTGCAGGGAGAAGAGATCTCTCAAACTATACCTGAATGAGCACAATTCAGTCAAGGAAACTGGAGAAACGGCCAAAAAAATCATGTAACACTGACCTGAAAACTCCATGAAAAGCTTGCTCCGTTACCCACCTACCTTCCTGAGCACCTAATTCTAAGATGATGAAAGGTTTCTCAGAAACTCTTCCTACCAAAATAAAGCCTACCAAATGCCCAGCAAGTTGAAAAAAAAAAAACGAGGCAAGGAAAGCGGAAAAGAGAGGGAAGGAGAGAAAGCGAAAAGTGAAAGTCGAAAGCGCTGTGCTACTTTTAAACCCCAAAACTATGTCGAAATTTTGCTTTCTGCGCATGCCGAACTTTGCAAGCGCTTATTTTGCACCTGGCTGAAAAGGCCGCGGAGTGTACAACCTGGAAACGGGTTTGTAGGGAGGTTTAGCTCTTAAACAGCACGACAGTGACCAAAAGACCCCTCAACTAGCTTCAAAACGTGTTTTTCGGCCAAATCTCTAGTAGCCAAAGGGTTAATACGTAATTTACGAATGCGCATGCGTTCTGTACTAACTCTGCTTACCACATGAACAAGAACAAGGAAAACAATTCAGAACTATAGACTATCCGTAGTTTTTATTACACTAATAGAGGAGCTACCGTAGTCAAGGGGTTAATCACGTATGGCTCAGGGACCGATTAATCTCTCCCTCTTTGGATCGAAAGTAGCACGGGGGACCCCAAACAGAGTTTTTGCAATTTTTTTTTTCTCAAACCCTTTGGCTTTATCCACGGTCCCATCTTGTGACGTCATCACTTTTAACGGTCAGGAACAGTTTTGTCCATTAACTTGTGCAGGGAGAAGAGATCTCTCAAACTATACCTGAATGAGCACAATTCAGTCAAGGAAACTGGAGAAACGGCCAAAAAAATCATGTAACACTGACCTGAAAACTCCATGAAAAGCTTGCTCCGTTACCCACCTACCTTCCTGAGCACCTAATTCTAAGATGATGAAAGGTTTCTCAGAAACTCTTCCTACCAAAATAAAGCCTACCAAATGCCCAGCAAGTTGAAAAAAAAAAAACGAGGCAAGGAAAGCGGAAAAGAGAGGGAAGGAGAGAAAGCGAAAAGTGAAAGTCGAAAGCGCTGTGCTACTTTTAAACCCCAAAACTATGTCGAAATTTTGCTTTCTGCGCATGCCGAACTTTGCAAGCGCTTATTTTGCACCTGGCTGAAAAGGCCGCGGAGTGTACAACCTGGAAACGGGTTTGTAGGGAGGTTTAGCTCTTAAACAGCACGACAGTGACCAAAAGACCCCTCAACTAGCTTCAAAACGTGTTTTTCGGCCAAATCTCTAGTAGCCAAAGGGTTAATACGTAATTTACGAATGCGCATGCGTTCTGTACTAACTCTGCTTACCACATGAACAAGAACAAGGAAAACAATTCAGAACTATAGACTATCCGTAGTTTTTATTACACTAATAGAGGAGCTACCGTAGTCAAGGGGTTAATCACGTATGGCTCAGGGACCGATTAATCTCTCCCTCTTTGGATCGAAAGTAGCACGGGGGACCCCAAACAGAGTTTTTGCAATTTTTTTTTTCTCAAACCCTTTGGCTTTATCCACGGTCCCATCTTGTGACGTCATCACTTTTAACGGTCAGGAACAGTTTTGTCCATTAACTTGTGCAGGGAGAAGAGATCTCTCAAACTATACCTGAATGAGCACAATTCAGTCAAGGAAACTGGAGAAACGGCCAAAAAAATCATGTAACACTGACCTGAAAACTCCATGAAAAGCTTGCTCCGTTACCCACCTACCTTCCTGAGCACCTAATTCTAAGATGATGAAAGGTTTCTCAGAAACTCTTCCTACCAAAATAAAGCCTACCAAATGCCCAGCAAGTTGAAAAAAAAAAAACGAGGCAAGGAAAGCGGAAAAGAGAGGGAAGGAGAGAAAGCGAAAAGTGAAAGTCGAAAGCGCTGTGCTACTTTTAAACCCCAAAACTATGTCGAAATTTTGCTTTCTGCGCATGCCGAACTTTGCAAGCGCTTATTTTGCACCTGGCTGAAAAGGCCGCGGAGTGTACAACCTGGAAACGGGTTTGTAGGGAGGTTTAGCTCTTAAACAGCACGACAGTGACCAAAAGACCCCTCAACTAGCTTCAAAACGTGTTTTTCGGCCAAATCTCTAGTAGCCAAAGGGTTAATACGTAATTTACGAATGCGCATGCGTTCTGTACTAACTCTGCTTACCACATGAACAAGAACAAGGAAAACAATTCAGAACTATAGACTATCCGTAGTTTTTATTACACTAATAGAGGAGCTACCGTAGTCAAGGGGTTAATCACGTATGGCTCAGGGACCGATTAATCTCTCCCTCTTTGGATCGAAAGTAGCACGGGGGACCCCAAACAGAGTTTCTGCAATTTTTTTTTTCTCAAACCCTTTGGCTTTATCCACGGTCCCATCTTGTGACGTCATTACTTTTAACGGTCAGGAACAGTTTTGTCCATTAACTTGTGCAGGGAGAAGAGATCTCTCAAACTATACCTGAATGAGCACAATTCAGTCAAGGAAACTGGAGAAACGGCCAAAAAAATCATGTAACACTGACCTGAAAACTCCATGAAAAGCTTGCTCCGTTACCCACCTACCTTCCTGAGCACCTAATTCTAAGATGATGAAAGGTTTCTCAGAAACTCTTCCTACCAAAATAAAGCCTACCAAATGCCCAGCAAGTTGAAAAAAAAAAAACGAGGCAAGGAAAGCGGAAAAGAGAGGGAAGGAGAGAAAGCGAAAAGTGAAAGTCGAAAGCGCTGTGCTACTTTTAAACCCCAAAACTATGTCGAAATTTTGCTTTCTGCGCATGCCGAACTTTGCAAGCGCTTATTTTGCACCTGGCTGAAAAGGCCGCGGAGTGTACAACCTGGAAACGGGTTTGTAGGGAGGTTTAGCTCTTAAACAGCACGACAGTGACCAAAAGACCCCTCAACTAGCTTCAAAACGTGTTTTTCGGCCAAATCTCTAGTAGCCAAAGGGTTAATACGTAATTTACGAATGCGCATGCGTTCTGTACTAACTCTGCTTACCACATGAACAAGAACAAGGAAAACAATTCAGAACTATAGACTATCCTTAGTTTTTATTACACTAATAGAGGAGCTACCGTAGTCAAGGGGTTAATCACGTATGGCTCAGGGACCGATTAATCTCTCCCTCTTTGGATCGAAAGTAGCACGGGGGACCCCAAACAGAGTTTTTGCAATTTTTTTTTTCTCAAACCCTTTGGCTTTATCCACGGTCCCATCTTGTGACGTCATCACTTTTAACGGTCAGGAACAGTTTTGTCCATTAACTTGTGCAGGGAGAAGAGATCTCTCAAACTATACCTGAATGAGCACAATTCAGTCAAGGAAACTGGAGAAACGGCCAAAAAAATCATGTAACACTGACCTGAAAACTCCATGAAAAGCTTGCTCCGTTACCCACCTACCTTCCTGAGCACCTAATTCTAAGATGATGAAAGGTTTCTCAGAAACTCTTCCTACCAAAATAAAGCCTACCAAATGCCCAGCAAGTTGAAAAAAAAAAAACGAGGCAAGGAAAGCGGAAAAGAGAGGGAAGGAGAGAAAGCGAAAAGTGAAAGTCGAAAGCGCTGTGCTACTTTTAAACCCCAAAACTATGTCGAAATTTTGCTTTCTGCGCATGCCGAACTTTGCAAGCGCTTATTTTGCACCTGGCTGAAAAGGCCGCGGAGTGTACAACCTGGAAACGGGTTTGTAGGGAGGTTTAGCTCTTAAACAGCACGACAGTGACCAAAAGACCCCTCAACTAGCTTCAAAACGTGTTTTTCGGCCAAATCTCTAGTAGCCAAAGGGTTAATACGTAATTTACGAATGCGCATGCGTTCTGTACTAACTCTGCTTACCACATGAACAAGAACAAGGAAAACAATTCAGAACTATAGACTATCCGTAGTTTTTATTACACTAATAGAGGAGCTACCGTAGTCAAGGGGTTAATCACGTATGGCTCAGGGACCGATTAATCTCTCCCTCTTTGGATCGAAAGTAGCACGGGGGACCCCAAACAGAGTTTTTGCAATTTTTTTTTTCTCAAACCCTTTGGCTTTATCCACGGTCCCATCTTGTGACGTCATCACTTTTAACGGTCAGGAACAGTTTTGTCCATTAACTTGTGCAGGGAGAAGAGATCTCTCAAACTATACCTGAATGAGCACAATTCAGTCAAGGAAACTGGAGAAACGGCCAAAAAAATCATGTAACACTGACCTGAAAACTCCATGAAAAGCTTGCTCCGTTACCCACCTACCTTCCTGAGCACCTAATTCTAAGATGATGAAAGGTTTCTCAGAAACTCTTCCTACCAAAATAAAGCCTACCAAATGCCCAGCAAGTTGAAAAAAAAAAAACGAGGCAAGGAAAGCGGAAAAGAGAGGGAAGGAGAGAAAGCGAAAAGTGAAAGTCGAAAGCGCTGTGCTACTTTTAAACCCCAAAACTATGTCGAAATTTTGCTTTCTGCGCATGCCGAACTTTGCAAGCGCTTATTTTGCACCTGGCTGAAAAGGCCGCGGAGTGTACAACCTGGAAACGGGTTTGTAGGGAGGTTTAGCTCTTAAACAGCACGACAGTGACCAAAAGACCCCTCAACTAGCTTCAAAACGTGTTTTTCGGCCAAATCTCTAGTAGCCAAAGGGTTAATACGTAATTTACGAATGCGCATGCGTTCTGTACTAACTCTGCTTACCACATGAACAAGAACAAGGAAAACAATTCAGAACTATAGACTATCCGTAGTTTTTATTACACTAATAGAGGAGCTACCGTAGTCAAGGGGTTAATCACGTATGGCTCAGGGACCGATTAATCTCTCCCTCTTTGGATCGAAAGTAGCACGGGGGACCCCAAACAGAGTTTCTGCAATTTTTTTTTTCTCAAACCCTTTGGCTTTATCCACGGTCCCATCTTGTGACGTCATTACTTTTAACGGTCAGGAACAGTTTTGTCCATTAACTTGTGCAGGGAGAAGAGATCTCTCAAACTATACCTGAATGAGCACAATTCAGTCAAGGAAACTGGAGAAACGGCCAAAAAAATCATGTAACACTGACCTGAAAACTCCATGAAAAGCTTGCTCCGTTACCCACCTACCTTCCTGAGCACCTAATTCTAAGATGATGAAAGGTTTCTCAGAAACTCTTCCTACCAAAATAAAGCCTACCAAATGCCCAGCAAGTTGAAAAAAAAAAAACGAGGCAAGGAAAGCGGAAAAGAGAGGGAAGGAGAGAAAGCGAAAAGTGAAAGTCGAAAGCGCTGTGCTACTTTTAAACCCCAAAACTATGTCGAAATTTTGCTTTCTGCGCATGCCGAACTTTGCAAGCGCTTATTTTGCACCTGGCTGAAAAGGCCGCGGAGTGTACAACCTGGAAACGGGTTTGTAGGGAGGTTTAGCTCTTAAACAGCACGACAGTGACCAAAAGACCCCTCAACTAGCTTCAAAACGTGTTTTTCGGCCAAATCTCTAGTAGCCAAAGGGTTAATACCTAATTTACGAATGCGCATGCGTTCTGTACTAACTCTGCTTACCACATGAACAAGAACAAGGAAAACAATTCAGAACTATAGACTATCCTTAGTTTTTATTACACTAATAGAGGAGCTACCGTAGTCAAGGGGTTAATCACGTATGGCTCAGGGACCGATTAATCTCTCCCTCTTTGGATCGAAAGTAGCACGGGGGACCCCAAACAGAGTTTTTGCAATTTTTTTTTTCTCAAACCCTTTGGCTTTATCCACGGTCCCATCTTGTGACGTCATCACTTTTAACGGTCAGGAACAGTTTTGTCCATTAACTTGTGCAGGGAGAAGAGATCTCTCAAACTATACCTGAATGAGCACAATTCAGTCAAGGAAACTGGAGAAACGGCCAAAAAAATCATGTAACACTGACCTGAAAACTCCATGAAAAGCTTGCTCCGTTACCCACCTACCTTCCTGAGCACCTAATTCTAAGATGATGAAAGGTTTCTCAGAAACTCTTCCTACCAAAATAAAGCCTACCAAATGCCCAGCAAGTTGAAAAAAAAAAAACGAGGCAAGGAAAGCGGAAAAGAGAGGGAAGGAGAGAAAGCGAAAAGTGAAAGTCGAAAGCGCTGTGCTACTTTTAAACCCCAAAACTATGTCGAAATTTTGCTTTCTGCGCATGCCGAACTTTGCAAGCGCTTATTTTGCACCTGGCTGAAAAGGCCGCGGAGTGTACAACCTGGAAACGGGTTTGTAGGGAGGTTTAGCTCTTAAACAGCACGACAGTGACCAAAAGACCCCTCAACTAGCTTCAAAACGTGTTTTTCGGCCAAATCTCTAGTAGCCAAAGGGTTAATACGTAATTTACGAATGCGCATGCGTTCTGTACTAACTCTGCTTACCACATGAACAAGAACAAGGAAAACAATTCAGAACTATAGACTATCCGTAGTTTTTATTACACTAATAGAGGAGCTACCGTAGTCAAGGGGTTAATCACGTATGGCTCAGGGACCGATTAATCTCTCCCTCTTTGGATCGAAAGTAGCACGGGGGACCCCAAACAGAGTTTTTGCAATTTTTTTTTTCTCAAACCCTTTGGCTTTATCCACGGTCCCATCTTGTGACGTCATCACTTTTAACGGTCAGGAACAGTTTTGTCCATTAACTTGTGCAGGGAGAAGAGATCTCTCAAACTATACCTGAATGAGCACAATTCAGTCAAGGAAACTGGAGAAACGGCCAAAAAAATCATGTAACACTGACCTGAAAACTCCATGAAAAGCTTGCTCCGTTACCCACCTACCTTCCTGAGCACCTAATTCTAAGATGATGAAAGGTTTCTCAGAAACTCTTCCTACCAAAATAAAGCCTACCAAATGCCCAGCAAGTTGAAAAAAAAAAAACGAGGCAAGGAAAGCGGAAAAGAGAGGGAAGGAGAGAAAGCGAAAAGTGAAAGTCGAAAGCGCTGTGCTACTTTTAAACCCCAAAACTATGTCGAAATTTTGCTTTCTGCGCATGCCGAACTTTGCAAGCGCTTATTTTGCACCTGGCTGAAAAGGCCGCGGAGTGTACAACCTGGAAACGGGTTTGTAGGGAGGTTTAGCTCTTAAACAGCACGACAGTGACCAAAAGACCCCTCAACTAGCTTCAAAACGTGTTTTTCGGCCAAATCTCTAGTAGCCAAAGGGTTAATACGTAATTTACGAATGCGCATGCGTTCTGTACTAACTCTGCTTACCACATGAACAAGAACAAGGAAAACAATTCAGAACTATAGACTATCCTTAGTTTTTATTACACTAATAGAGGAGCTACCGTAGTCAAGGGGTTAATCACGTATGGCTCAGGGACCGATTAATCTCTCCCTCTTTGGATCGAAAGTAGCACGGGGGACCCCAAACAGAGTTTTTGCAATTTTTTTTTTCTCAAACCCTTTGGCTTTATCCACGGTCCCATCTTGTGACGTCATTACTTTTAACGGTCAGGAACAGTTTTGTCCATTAACTTGTGCAGGGAGAAGAGATCTCTCAAACTATACCTGAATGAGCACAATTCAGTCAAGGAAACTGGAGAAACGGCCAAAAAAATCATGTAACACTGACCTGAAAACTCCATGAAAAGCTTGCTCCGTTACCCACCTACCTTCCTGAGCACCTAATTCTAAGATGATGAAAGGTTTCTCAGAAACTCTTCCTACCAAAATAAAGCCTACCAAATGCCCAGCAAGTTGAAAAAAAAAAAACGAGGCAAGGAAAGCGGAAAAGAGAGGGAAGGAGAGAAAGCGAAAAGTGAAAGTCGAAAGCGCTGTGCTACTTTTAAACCCCAAAACTATGTCGAAATTTTGCTTTCTGCGCATGCCGAACTTTGCAAGCGCTTATTTTGCACCTGGCTGAAAAGGCCGCGGAGTGTACAACCTGGAAACGGGTTTGTAGGGAGGTTTAGCTCTTAAACAGCACGACAGTGACCAAAAGACCCCTCAACTAGCTTCAAAACGTGTTTTTCGGCCAAATCTCTAGTAGCCAAAGGGTTAATACGTAATTTACGAATGCGCATGCGTTCTGTACTAACTCTGCTTACCACATGAACAAGAACAAGGAAAACAATTCAGAACTATAGACTATCCTTAGTTTTTATTACACTAATAGAGGAGCTACCGTAGTCAAGGGGTTAATCACGTATGGCTCAGGGACCGATTAATCTCTCCCTCTTTGGATCGAAAGTAGCACGGGGGACCCCAAACAGAGTTTTTGCAATTTTTTTTTTCTCAAACCCTTTGGCTTTATCCACGGTCCCATCTTGTGACGTCATCACTTTTAACGGTCAGGAACAGTTTTGTCCATTAACTTGTGCAGGGAGAAGAGATCTCTCAAACTATACCTGAATGAGCACAATTCAGTCAAGGAAACTGGAGAAACGGCCAAAAAAATCATGTAACACTGACCTGAAAACTCCATGAAAAGCTTGCTCCGTTACCCACCTACCTTCCTGAGCACCTAATTCTAAGATGATGAAAGGTTTCTCAGAAACTCTTCCTACCAAAATAAAGCCTACCAAATGCCCAGCAAGTTGAAAAAAAAAAAACGAGGCAAGGAAAGCGGAAAAGAGAGGGAAGGAGAGAAAGCGAAAAGTGAAAGTCGAAAGCGCTGTGCTACTTTTAAACCCCAAAACTATGTCGAAATTTTGCTTTCTGCGCATGCCGAACTTTGCAAGCGCTTATTTTGCACCTGGCTGAAAAGGCCGCGGAGTGTACAACCTGGAAACGGGTTTGTAGGGAGGTTTAGCTCTTAAACAGCACGACAGTGACCAAAAGACCCCTCAACTAGCTTCAAAACGTGTTTTTCGGCCAAATCTCTAGTAGCCAAAGGGTTAATACGTAATTTACGAATGCGCATGCGTTCTGTACTAACTCTGCTTACCACATGAACAAGAACAAGGAAAACAATTCAGAACTATAGACTATCCTTAGTTTTTATTACACTAATAGAGGAGCTACCGTAGTCAAGGGGTTAATCACGTATGGCTCAGGGACCGATTAATCTCTCCCTCTTTGGATCGAAAGTAGCACGGGGGACCCCAAACAGAGTTTTTGCAATTTTTTTTTTCTCAAACCCTTTGGCTTTATCCACGGTCCCATCTTGTGACGTCATCACTTTTAACGGTCAGGAACAGTTTTGTCCATTAACTTGTGCAGGGAGAAGAGATCTCTCAAACTATACCTGAATGAGCACAATTCAGTCAAGGAAACTGGAGAAACGGCCAAAAAAATCATGTAACACTGACCTGAAAACTCCATGAAAAGCTTGCTCCGTTACCCACCTACCTTCCTGAGCACCTAATTCTAAGATGATGAAAGGTTTCTCAGAAACTCTTCCTACCAAAATAAAGCCTACCAAATGCCCAGCAAGTTGAAAAAAAAAAAACGAGGCAAGGAAAGCGGAAAAGAGAGGGAAGGAGAGAAAGCGAAAAGTGAAAGTCGAAAGCGCTGTGCTACTTTTAAACCCCAAAACTATGTCGAAATTTTGCTTTCTGCGCATGCCGAACTTTGCAAGCGCTTATTTTGCACCTGGCTGAAAAGGCCGCGGAGTGTACAACCTGGAAACGGGTTTGTAGGGAGGTTTAGCTCTTAAACAGCACGACAGTGACCAAAAGACCCCTCAACTAGCTTCAAAACGTGTTTTTCGGCCAAATCTCTAGTAGCCAAAGGGTTAATACCTAATTTACGAATGCGCATGCGTTCTGTACTAACTCTGCTTACCACATGAACAAGAACAAGGAAAACAATTCAGAACTATAGACTATCCTTAGTTTTTATTACACTAATAGAGGAGCTACCGTAGTCAAGGGGTTAATCACGTATGGCTCAGGGACCGATTAATCTCTCCCTCTTTGGATCGAAAGTAGCACGGGGGACCCCAAACAGAGTTTCTGCAATTTTTTTTTTCTCAAACCCTTTGGCTTTATCCACGGTCCCATCTTGTGACGTCATTACTTTTAACGGTCAGGAACAGTTTTGTCCATTAACTTGTGCAGGGAGAAGAGATCTCTCAAACTATACCTGAATGAGCACAATTCAGTCAAGGAAACTGGAGAAACGGCCAAAAAAATCATGTAACACTGACCTGAAAACTCCATGAAAAGCTTGCTCCGTTACCCACCTACCTTCCTGAGCACCTAATTCTAAGATGATGAAAGGTTTCTCAGAAACTCTTCCTACCAAAATAAAGCCTACCAAATGCCCAGCAAGTTGAAAAAAAAAAAACGAGGCAAGGAAAGCGGAAAAGAGAGGGAAGGAGAGAAAGCGAAAAGTGAAAGTCGAAAGCGCTGTGCTACTTTTAAACCCCAAAACTATGTCGAAATTTTGCTTTCTGCGCATGCCGAACTTTGCAAGCGCTTATTTTGCACCTGGCTGAAAAGGCCGCGGAGTGTACAACCTGGAAACGGGTTTGTAGGGAGGTTTAGCTCTTAAACAGCACGACAGTGACCAAAAGACCCCTCAACTAGCTTCAAAACGTGTTTTTCGGCCAAATCTCTAGTAGCCAAAGGGTTAATACCTAATTTACGAATGCGCATGCGTTCTGTACTAACTCTGCTTACCACATGAACAAGAACAAGGAAAACAATTCAGAACTATAGACTATCCTTAGTTTTTATTACACTAATAGAGGAGCTACCGTAGTCAAGGGGTTAATCACGTATGGCTCAGGGACCGATTAATCTCTCCCTCTTTGGATCGAAAGTAGCACGGGGGACCCCAAACAGAGTTTTTGCAATTTTTTTTTTCTCAAACCCTTTGGCTTTATCCACGGTCCCATCTTGTGACGTCATCACTTTTAACGGTCAGGAACAGTTTTGTCCATTAACTTGTGCAGGGAGAAGAGATCTCTCAAACTATACCTGAATGAGCACAATTCAGTCAAGGAAACTGGAGAAACGGCCAAAAAAATCATGTAACACTGACCTGAAAACTCCATGAAAAGCTTGCTCCGTTACCCACCTACCTTCCTGAGCACCTAATTCTAAGATGATGAAAGGTTTCTCAGAAACTCTTCCTACCAAAATAAAGCCTACCAAATGCCCAGCAAGTTGAAAAAAAAAAAACGAGGCAAGGAAAGCGGAAAAGAGAGGGAAGGAGAGAAAGCGAAAAGTGAAAGTCGAAAGCGCTGTGCTACTTTTAAACCCCAAAACTATGTCGAAATTTTGCTTTCTGCGCATGCCGAACTTTGCAAGCGCTTATTTTGCACCTGGCTGAAAAGGCCGCGGAGTGTACAACCTGGAAACGGGTTTGTAGGGAGGTTTAGCTCTTAAACAGCACGACAGTGACCAAAAGACCCCTCAACTAGCTTCAAAACGTGTTTTTCGGCCAAATCTCTAGTAGCCAAAGGGTTAATACGTAATTTACGAATGCGCATGCGTTCTGTACTAACTCTGCTTACCACATGAACAAGAACAAGGAAAACAATTCAGAACTATAGACTATCCTTAGTTTTTATTACACTAATAGAGGAGCTACCGTAGTCAAGGGGTTAATCACGTATGGCTCAGGGACCGATTAATCTCTCCCTCTTTGGATCGAAAGTAGCACGGGGGACCCCAAACAGAGTTTCTGCAATTTTTTTTTTCTCAAACCCTTTGGCTTTATCCACGGTCCCATCTTGTGACGTCATTACTTTTAACGGTCAGGAACAGTTTTGTCCATTAACTTGTGCAGGGAGAAGAGATCTCTCAAACTATACCTGAATGAGCACAATTCAGTCAAGGAAACTGGAGAAACGGCCAAAAAAATCATGTAACACTGACCTGAAAACTCCATGCAAAGCTTGCTCCGTTACCCACCTACCTTCCTGAGCACCTAATTCTAAGATGATGAAAGGTTTCTCAGAAACTCTTCCTACCAAAATAAAGCCTACCAAATGCCCAGCAAGTTGAAAAAAAAAAAAACGAGGCAAGGAAAGCGGAAAAGAGAGGGAAGGAGAGAAAGCGAAAAGTGAAAGTCGAAAGCGCTGTGCTACTTTTAAACCCCAAAACTATGTCGAAATTTTGCTTTCTGCGCATGCCGAACTTTGCAAGCGCTTATTTTGCACCTGGCTGAAAAGGCCGCGGAGTGTACAACCTGGAAACGGGTTTGTAGGGAGGTTTAGCTCTTAAACAGCACGACAGTGACCAAAAGACCCCTCAACTAGCTTCAAAACGTGTTTTTCGGCCAAATCTCTAGTAGCCAAAGGGTTAATACCTAATTTACGAATGCGCATGCGTTCTGTACTAACTCTGCTTACCACATGAACAAGAACAAGGAAAACAATTCAGAACTATAGACTATCCGTAGTTTTTATTACACTAATACAGGAGCTACCGTAGTCAAGGGGTTAATCACGTATGGCTCAGGGACCGATTAATCTCTCCCTCTTTGGATCGAAAGTAGCACGGGGGACCCCAAACAGAGTTTCTGCAATTTTTTTTTTCTCAAACCCTTTGGCTTTATCCACGGTCCCATCTTGTGACGTCATTACTTTTAACGGTCAGGAACAGTTTTGTCCATTAACTTGTGCAGGGAGAAGAGATCTCTCAAACTATACCTGAATGAGCACAATTCAGTCAAGGAAACTGGAGAAACGGCCAAAAAAATCATGTAACACTGACCTGAAAACTCCATGAAAAGCTTGCTCCGTTACCCACCTACCTTCCTGAGCACCTAATTCTAAGATGATGAAAGGTTTCTCAGAAACTCTTCCTACCAAAATAAAGCCTACCAAATGCCCAGCAAGTTGAAAAAAAAAAAACGAGGCAAGGAAAGCGGAAAAGAGAGGGAAGGAGAGAAAGCGAAAAGTGAAAGTCGAAAGCGCTGTGCTACTTTTAAACCCCAAAACTATGTCGAAATTTTGCTTTCTGCGCATGCCGAACTTTGCAAGCGCTTATTTTGCACCTGGCTGAAAAGGCCGCGGAGTGTACAACCTGGAAACGGGTTTGTAGGGAGGTTTAGCTCTTAAACAGCACGACAGTGACCAAAAGACCCCTCAACTAGCTTCAAAAGGTGTTTTTCGGCCAAATCTCTAGTAGCCAAAGGGTTAATACGTAATTTACGAATGCGCATGCGTTCTGTACTAACTCTGCTTACCACATGAACAAGAACAAGGAAAACAATTCAGAACTATAGACTATCCGTAGTTTTTATTACACTAATAGAGGAGCTACCGTAGTCAAGGGGTTAATCACGTATGGCTCAGGGACCGATTAATCTCTCCCTCTTTGGATCGAAAGTAGCACGGGGGACCCCAAACAGAGTTTTTGCAATTTTTTTTTTCTCAAACCCTTTGGCTTTATCCACGGTCCCATCTTGTGACGTCATCACTTTTAACGGTCAGGAACAGTTTTGTCCATTAACTTGTGCAGGGAGAAGAGATCTCTCAAACTATACCTGAATGAGCACAATTCAGTCAAGGAAACTGGAGAAACGGCCAAAAAAATCATGTAACACTGACCTGAAAACTCCATGCAAAGCTTGCTCCTTTACCCACCTACCTTCCTGAGCACCTAATTCTAAGATGATGAAAGGTTTCTCAGAAACTCTTCCTACCAAAATAAAGCCTACCAAATGCCCAGCAAGTTGAAAAAAAAAAAAACGAGGCAAGGAAAGCGGAAAAGAGAGGGAAGGAGAGAAAGCGAAAAGTGAAAGTCGAAAGCGCTGTGCTACTTTTAAACCCCAAAACTATGTCGAAATTTTGCTTTCTGCGCATGCCGAACTTTGCAAGCGCTTATTTTGCACCTGGCTGAAAAGGCCGCGGAGAGTACAACCTGGAAACGGTTTTGTAGGGAGGTTTAGCTCTTAAACAGCACGACAGTGACCAAAAGACCCCTCAACTAGCTTCAAAAGGTGTTTTTCGGCCAAATCTCTAGTAGCCAAAGGGTTAATACGTAATTTACGAATGCGCATGCGTTCTGTACTAACTCTGCTTACCACATGAACAAGAACAAGGAAAACAATTCAGAACTATAGACTATCCTTAGTTTTTATTACACTAATAGAGGAGCTACCGTAGTCAAGGGGTTAATCACGTATGGCTCAGGGACCGATTAATCTCTCCCTCTTTGGATCGAAAGTAGCACGGGGGACCCCAAACAGAGTTTCTGCAATTTTTTTTTTCTCAAACCCTTTGGCTTTATCCACGGTCCCATCTTGTGACGTCATTACTTTTAACGGTCAGGAACAGTTTTGTCCATTAACTTGTGCAGGGAGAAGAGATCTCTCAAACTATACCTGAATGAGCACAATTCAGTCAAGGAAACTGGAGAAACGGCCAAAAAAATCATGTAACACTGACCTGAAAACTCCATGAAAAGCTTGCTCCGTTACCCACCTACCTTCCTGAGCACCTAATTCTAAGATGATGAAAGGTTTCTCAGAAACTCTTCCTACCAAAATAAAGCCTACCAAATGCCCAGCAAGTTGAAAAAAAAAAAAACGAGGCAAGGAAAGCGGAAAAGAGAGGGAAGGAGAGAAAGCGAAAAGTGAAAGTCGAAAGCGCTGTGCTACTTTTAAACCCCAAAACTATGTCGAAATTTTGCTTTCTGCGCATGCCGAACTTTGCAAGCGCTTATTTTGCACCTGGCTGAAAAGGCCGCGGAGAGTACAACCTGGAAACGGTTTTGTAGGGAGGTTTAGCTCTTAAACAGCACGACAGTGACCAAAAGACCCCTCAACTAGCTTCAAAAGGTGTTTTTCGGCCAAATCTCTAGTAGCCAAAGGGTTAATACGTAATTTACGAATGCGCATGCGTTCTGTACTAACTCTGCTTACCACATGAACAAGAACAAGGAAAACAATTCAGAACTATAGACTATCCTTAGTTTTTATTACACTAATAGAGGAGCTACCGTAGTCAAGGGGTTAATCACGTATGGCTCAGGGACCGATTAATCTCTCCCTCTTTGGATCGAAAGTAGCACGGGGGACCCCAAACAGAGTTTCTGCAATTTTTTTTTTCTCAAACCCTTTGGCTTTATCCACGGTCCCATCTTGTGACGTCATTACTTTTAACGGTCAGGAACAGTTTTGTCCATTAACTTGTGCAGGGAGAAGAGATCTCTCAAACTATACCTGAATGAGCACAATTCAGTCAAGGAAACTGGAGAAACGGCCAAAAAAATCATGTAACACTGACCTGAAAACTCCATGAAAAGCTTGCTCCGTTACCCACCTACCTTCCTGAGCACCTAATTCTAAGATGATGAAAGGTTTCTCAGAAACTCTTCCTACCAAAATAAAGCCTACCAAATGCCCAGCAAGTTGAAAAAAAAAAAAACGAGGCAAGGAAAGCGGAAAAGAGAGGGAAGGAGAGAAAGCGAAAAGTGAAAGTCGAAAGCGCTGTGCTACTTTTAAACCCCAAAACTATGTCGAAATTTTGCTTTCTGCGCATGCCGAACTTTGCAAGCGCTTATTTTGCACCTGGCTGAAAAGGCCGCGGAGAGTACAACCTGGAAACGGTTTTGTAGGGAGGTTTAGCTCTTAAACAGCACGACAGTGACCAAAAGACCCCTCAACTAGCTTCAAAAGGTGTTTTTCGGCCAAATCTCTAGTAGCCAAAGGGTTAATACGTAATTTACGAATGCGCATGCGTTCTGTACTAACTCTGCTTACCACATGAACAAGAACAAGGAAAACAATTCAGAACTATAGACTATCCTTAGTTTTTATTACACTAATAGAGGAGCTACCGTAGTCAAGGGGTTAATCACGTATGGCTCAGGGACCGATTAATCTCTCCCTCTTTGGATCGAAAGTAGCACGGGGGACCCCAAACAGAGTTTCTGCAATTTTTTTTTTCTCAAACCCTTTGGCTTTATCCACGGTCCCATCTTGTGACGTCATTACTTTTAACGGTCAGGAACAGTTTTGTCCATTAACTTGTGCAGGGAGAAGAGATCTCTCAAACTATACCTGAATGAGCACAATTCAGTCAAGGAAACTGGAGAAACGGCCAAAAAAATCATGTAACACTGACCTGAAAACTCCATGAAAAGCTTGCTCCGTTACCCACCTACCTTCCTGAGCACCTAATTCTAAGATGATGAAAGGTTTCTCAGAAACTCTTCCTACCAAAATAAAGCCTACCAAATGCCCAGCAAGTTGAAAAAAAAAAAACGAGGCAAGGAAAGCGGAAAAGAGAGGGAAGGAGAGAAAGCGAAAAGTGAAAGTCGAAAGCGCTGTGCTACTTTTAAACCCCAAAACTATGTCGAAATTTTGCTTTCTGCGCATGCCGAACTTTGCAAGCGCTTATTTTGCACCTGGCTGAAAAGGCCGCGGAGTGTACAACCTGGAAACGGGTTTGTAGGGAGGTTTAGCTCTTAAACAGCACGACAGTGACCAAAAGACCCCTCAACTAGCTTCAAAAGGTGTTTTTCGGCCAAATCTCTAGTAGCCAAAGGGTTAATACGTAATTTACGAATGCGCATGCGTTCTGTACTAACTCTGCTTACCACATGAACAAGAACAAGGAAAACAATTCAGAACTATAGACTATCCTTAGTTTTTATTACACTAATAGAGGAGCTACCGTAGTCAAGGGGTTAATCACGTATGGCTCAGGGACCGATTAATCTCTCCCTCTTTGGATCGAAAGTAGCACGGGGGACCCCAAACAGAGTTTTTGCAATTTTTTTTTTCTCAAACCCTTTGGCTTTATCCACGGTCCCATCTTGTGACGTCATCACTTTTAACGGTCAGGAACAGTTTTGTCCATTAACTTGTGCAGGGAGAAGAGATCTCTCAAACTATACCTGAATGAGCACAATTCAGTCAAGGAAACTGGAGAAACGGCCAAAAAAATCATGTAACACTGACCTGAAAACTCCATGCAAAGCTTGCTCCGTTACCCACCTACCTTCCTGAGCACCTAATTCTAAGATGATGAAAGGTTTCTCAGAAACTCTTCCTACCAAAATAAAGCCTACCAAATGCCCAGCAAGTTGAAAAAAAAAAAAACGAGGCAAGGAAAGCGGAAAAGAGAGGGAAGGAGAGAAAGCGAAAAGTGAAAGTCGAAAGCGCTGTGCTACTTTTAAACCCCAAAACTATGTCGAAATTTTGCTTTCTGCGCATGCCGAACTTTGCAAGCGCTTATTTTGCACCTGGCTGAAAAGGCCGCGGAGTGTACAACCTGGAAACGGGTTTGTAGGGAGGTTTAGCTCTTAAACAGCACGACAGTGACCAAAAGACCCCTCAACTAGCTTCAAAAGGTGTTTTTCGGCCAAATCTCTAGTAGCCAAAGGGTTAATACGTAATTTACGAATGCGCATGCGTTCTGTACTAACTCTGCTTACCACATGAACAAGAACAAGGAAAACAATTCAGAACTATAGACTATCCTTAGTTTTTATTACACTAATAGAGGAGCTACCGTAGTCAAGGGGTTAATCACGTATGGCTCAGGGACCGATTAATCTCTCCCTCTTTGGATCGAAAGTAGCACGGGGGACCCCAAACAGAGTTTTTGCAATTTTTTTTTTCTCAAACCCTTTGGCTTTATCCACGGTCCCATCTTGTGACGTCATCACTTTTAACGGTCAGGAACAGTTTTGTCCATTAACTTGTGCAGGGAGAAGAGATCTCTCAAACTATACCTGAATGAGCACAATTCAGTCAAGGAAACTGGAGAAACGGCCAAAAAAATCATGTAACACTGACCTGAAAACTCCATGCAAAGCTTGCTCCGTTACCCACCTACCTTCCTGAGCACCTAATTCTAAGATGATGAAAGGTTTCTCAGAAACTCTTCCTACCAAAATAAAGCCTACCAAATGCCCAGCAAGTTGAAAAAAAAAAAAACGAGGCAAGGAAAGCGGAAAAGAGAGGGAAGGAGAGAAAGCGAAAAGTGAAAGTCGAAAGCGCTGTGCTACTTTTAAACCCCAAAACTATGTCGAAATTTTGCTTTCTGCGCATGCCGAACTTTGCAAGCGCTTATTTTGCACCTGGCTGAAAAGGCCGCGGAGTGTACAACCTGGAAACGGGTTTGTAGGGAGGTTTAGCTCTTAAACAGCACGACAGTGACCAAAAGACCCCTCAACTAGCTTCAAAAGGTGTTTTTCGGCCAAATCTCTAGTAGCCAAAGGGTTAATACGTAATTTACGAATGCGCATGCGTTCTGTACTAACTCTGCTTACCACATGAACAAGAACAAGGAAAACAATTCAGAACTATAGACTATCCTTAGTTTTTATTACACTAATAGAGGAGCTACCGTAGTCAAGGGGTTAATCACGTATGGCTCAGGGACCGATTAATCTCTCCCTCTTTGGATCGAAAGTAGCACGGGGGACCCCAAACAGAGTTTTTGCAATTTTTTTTTTCTCAAACCCTTTGGCTTTATCCACGGTCCCATCTTGTGACGTCATCACTTTTAACGGTCAGGAACAGTTTTGTCCATTAACTTGTGCAGGGAGAAGAGATCTCTCAAACTATACCTGAATGAGCACAATTCAGTCAAGGAAACTGGAGAAACGGCCAAAAAAATCATGTAACACTGACCTGAAAACTCCATGAAAAGCTTGCTCCGTTACCCACCTACCTTCCTGAGCACCTAATTCTAAGATGATGAAAGGTTTCTCAGAAACTCTTCCTACCAAAATAAAGCCTACCAAATGCCCAGCAAGTTGAAAAAAAAAAAAACGAGGCAAGGAAAGCGGAAAAGAGAGGGAAGGAGAGAAAGCGAAAAGTGAAAGTCGAAAGCGCTGTGCTACTTTTAAACCCCAAAACTATGTCGAAATTTTGCTTTCTGCGCATGCCGAACTTTGCAAGCGCTTATTTTGCACCTGGCTGAAAAGGCCGCGGAGTGTACAACCTGGAAACGGGTTTGTAGGGAGGTTTAGCTCTTAAACAGCACGACAGTGACCAAAAGACCCCTCAACTAGCTTCAAAACGTGTTTTTCGGCCAAATCTCTGGTAGCCAAAGGGTTAATACCTAATTTACGAATGCGCATGCGTTCTGTACTAACTCTGCTTACCACATGAACAAGAACAAGGAAAACAATTCAGAACTATAGACTATCCTTAGTTTTTATTACACTAATAGAGGAGCTACCGTAGTCAAGGGGTTAATCACGTATGGCTCAGGGACCGATTAATCTCTCCCTCTTTGGATCGAAAGTAGCACGGGGGACCCCAAACAGAGTTTTTGCAATTTTTTTTTTCTCAAACCCTTTGGCTTTATCCACGGTCCCATCTTGTGACGTCATCACTTTTAACGGTCAGGAACAGTTTTGTCCATTAACTTGTGCAGGGAGAAGAGATCTCTCAAACTATACCTGAATGAGCACAATTCAGTCAAGGAAACTGGAGAAACGGCCAAAAAAATCATGTAACACTGACCTGAAAACTCCATGAAAAGCTTGCTCCGTTACCCACCTACCTTCCTGAGCACCTAATTCTAAGATGATGAAAGGTTTCTCAGAAACTCTTCCTACCAAAATAAAGCCTACCAAATGCCCAGCAAGTTGAAAAAAAAAAAACGAGGCAAGGAAAGCGGAAAAGAGAGGGAAGGAGAGAAAGCGAAAAGTGAAAGTCGAAAGCGCTGTGCTACTTTTAAACCCCAAAACTATGTCGAAATTTTGCTTTCTGCGCATGCCGAACTTTGCAAGCGCTTATTTTGCACCTGGCTGAAAAGGCCGCGGAGTGTACAACCTGGAAACGGGTTTGTAGGGAGGTTTAGCTCTTAAACAGCACGACAGTGACCAAAAGACCCCTCAACTAGCTTCAAAAGGTGTTTTTCGGCCAAATCTCTAGTAGCCAAAGGGTTAATACGTAATTTACGAATGCGCATGCGTTCTGTACTAACTCTGCTTACCACATGAACAAGAACAAGGAAAACAATTCAGAACTATAGACTATCCTTAGTTTTTATTACACTAATAGAGGAGCTACCGTAGTCAAGGGGTTAATCACGTATGGCTCAGGGACCGATTAATCTCTCCCTCTTTGGATCGAAAGTAGCACGGGGGACCCCAAACAGAGTTTTTGCAATTTTTTTTTTCTCAAACCCTTTGGCTTTATCCACGGTCCCATCTTGTGACGTCATCACTTTTAACGGTCAGGAACAGTTTTGTCCATTAACTTGTGCAGGGAGAAGAGATCTCTCAAACTATACCTGAATGAGCACAATTCAGTCAAGGAAACTGGAGAAACGGCCAAAAAAATCATGTAACACTGACCTGAAAACTCCATGAAAAGCTTGCTCCGTTACCCACCTACCTTCCTGAGCACCTAATTCTAAGATGATGAAAGGTTTCTCAGAAACTCTTCCTACCAAAATAAAGCCTACCAAATGCCCAGCAAGTTGAAAAAAAAAAAAACGAGGCAAGGAAAGCGGAAAAGAGAGGGAAGGAGAGAAAGCGAAAAGTGAAAGTCGAAAGCGCTGTGCTACTTTTAAACCCCAAAACTATGTCGAAATTTTGCTTTCTGCGCATGCCGAACTTTGCAAGCGCTTATTTTGCACCTGGCTGAAAAGGCCGCGGAGTGTACAACCTGGAAACGGGTTTGTAGGGAGGTTTAGCTCTTAAACAGCACGACAGTGACCAAAAGACCCCTCAACTAGCTTCAAAAGGTGTTTTTCGGCCAAATCTCTAGTAGCCAAAGGGTTAATACGTAATTTACGAATGCGCATGCGTTCTGTACTAACTCTGCTTACCACATGAACAAGAACAAGGAAAACAATTCAGAACTATAGACTATCCTTAGTTTTTATTACACTAATAGAGGAGCTACCGTAGTCAAGGGGTTAATCACGTATGGCTCAGGGACCGATTAATCTCTCCCTCTTTGGATCGAAAGTAGCACGGGGGACCCCAAACAGAGTTTTTGCAATTTTTTTTTTCTCAAACCCTTTGGCTTTATCCACGGTCCCATCTTGTGACGTCATCACTTTTAACGGTCAGGAACAGTTTTGTCCATTAACTTGTGCAGGGAGAAGAGATCTCTCAAACTATACCTGAATGAGCACAATTCAGTCAAGGAAACTGGAGAAACGGCCAAAAAAATCATGTAACACTGACCTGCAAACTCCATGAAAAGCTTGCTCCGTTACCCACCTACCTTCCTGAGCACCTAATTCTAAGATGATGAAAGGTTTCTCAGAAACTCTTCCTACCAAAATAAAGCCTACCAAATGCCCAGCAAGTTGAAAAAAAAAAAAACGAGGCAAGGAAAGCGGAAAAGAGAGGGAAGGAGAGAAAGCGAAAAGTGAAAGTCGAAAGCGCTGTGCTACTTTTAAACCCCAAAACTATGTCGAAATTTTGCTTTCTGCGCATGCCGAACTTTGCAAGCGCTTATTTTGCACCTGGCTGAAAAGGCCGCGGAGTGTACAACCTGGAAACGGGTTTGTAGGGAGGTTTAGCTCTTAAACAGCACGACAGTGACCAAAAGACCCCTCAACTAGCTTCAAAACGTGTTTTTCGGCCAAATCTCTAGTAGCCAAAGGGTTAATACCTAATTTACGAATGCGCATGCGTTCTGTACTAACTCTGCTTACCACATGAACAAGAACAAGGAAAACAATTCAGAACTATAGACTATCCTTAGTTTTTATTACACTAATAGAGGAGCTACCGTAGTCAAGGGGTTAATCACGTATGGCTCAGGGACCGATTAATCTCTCCCTCTTTGGATCGAAAGTAGCACGGGGGACCCCAAACAGAGTTTTTGCAATTTTTTTTTTCTCAAACCCTTTGGCTTTATCCACGGTCCCATCTTGTGACGTCATCACTTTTAACGGTCAGGAACAGTTTTGTCCATTAACTTGTGCAGGGAGAAGAGATCTCTCAAACTATACCTGAATGAGCACAATTCAGTCAAGGAAACTGGAGAAACGGCCAAAAAAATCATGTAACACTGACCTGCAAACTCCATGAAAAGCTTGCTCCGTTACCCACCTACCTTCCTGAGCACCTAATTCTAAGATGATGAAAGGTTTCTCAGAAACTCTTCCTACCAAAATAAAGCCTACCAAATGCCCAGCAAGTTGAAAAAAAAAAAAACGAGGCAAGGAAAGCGGAAAAGAGAGGGAAGGAGAGAAAGCGAAAAGTGAAAGTCGAAAGCGCTGTGCTACTTTTAAACCCCAAAACTATGTCGAAATTTTGCTTTCTGCGCATGCCGAACTTTGCAAGCGCTTATTTTGCACCTGGCTGAAAAGGCCGCGGAGTGTACAACCTGGAAACGGGTTTGTAGGGAGGTTTAGCTCTTAAACAGCACGACAGTGACCAAAAGACCCCTCAACTAGCTTCAAAACGTGTTTTTCGGCCAAATCTCTAGTAGCCAAAGGGTTAATACCTAATTTACGAATGCGCATGCGTTCTGTACTAACTCTGCTTACCACATGAACAAGAACAAGGAAAACAATTCAGAACTATAGACTATCCTTAGTTTTTATTACACTAATAGAGGAGCTACCGTAGTCAAGGGGTTAATCACGTATGGCTCAGGGACCGATTAATCTCTCCCTCTTTGGATCGAAAGTAGCACGGGGGACCCCAAACAGAGTTTTTGCAATTTTTTTTTTCTCAAACCCTTTGGCTTTATCCACGGTCCCATCTTGTGACGTCATCACTTTTAACGGTCAGGAACAGTTTTGTCCATTAACTTGTGCAGGGAGAAGAGATCTCTCAAACTATACCTGAATGAGCACAATTCAGTCAAGGAAACTGGAGAAACGGCCAAAAAAATCATGTAACACTGACCTGAAAACTCCATGAAAAGCTTGCTCCGTTACCCACCTACCTTCCTGAGCACCTAATTCTAAGATGATGAAAGGTTTCTCAGAAACTCTTCCTACCAAAATAAAGCCTACCAAATGCCCAGCAAGTTGAAAAAAAAAAAAAACGAGGCAAGGAAAGCGGAAAAGAGAGGGAAGGAGAGAAAGCGAAAAGTGAAAGTCGAAAGCGCTGTGCTACTTTTAAACCCCAAAACTATGTCGAAATTTTGCTTTCTGCGCATGCCGAACTTTGCAAGCGCTTATTTTGCACCTGGCTGAAAAGGCCGCGGAGTGTACAACCTGGAAACGGGTTTGTAGGGAGGTTTAGCTCTTAAACAGCACGACAGTGACCAAAAGACCCCTCAACTAGCTTCAAAAGGTGTTTTTCGGCCAAATCTCTAGTAGCCAAAGGGTTAATACGTAATTTACGAATGCGCATGCGTTCTGTACTAACTCTGCTTACCACATGAACAAGAACAAGGAAAACAATTCAGAACTATAGACTATCCTTAGTTTTTATTACACTAATAGAGGAGCTACCGTAGTCAAGGGGTTAATCACGTATGGCTCAGGGACCGATTAATCTCTCCCTCTTTGGATCGAAAGTAGCACGGGGGACCCCAAACAGAGTTTCTGCAATTTTTTTTTTCTCAAACCCTTTGGCTTTATCCACGGTCCCATCTTGTGACGTCATTACTTTTAACGGTCAGGAACAGTTTTGTCCATTAACTTGTGCAGGGAGAAGAGATCTCTCAAACTATACCTGAATGAGCACAATTCAGTCAAGGAAACTGGAGAAACGGCCAAAAAAATCATGTAACACTGACCTGAAAACTCCATGAAAAGCTTGCTCCGTTACCCACCTACCTTCCTGAGCACCTAATTCTAAGATGATGAAAGGTTTCTCAGAAACTCTTCCTACCAAAATAAAGCCTACCAAATGCCCAGCAAGTTGAAAAAAAAAAAACGAGGCAAGGAAAGCGGAAAAGAGAGGGAAGGAGAGAAAGCGAAAAGTGAAAGTCGAAAGCGCTGTGCTACTTTTAAACCCCAAAACTATGTCGAAATTTTGCTTTCTGCGCATGCCGAACTTTGCAAGCGCTTATTTTGCACCTGGCTGAAAAGGCCGCGGAGTGTACAACCTGGAAACGGGTTTGTAGGGAGGTTTAGCTCTTAAACAGCACGACAGTGACCAAAAGACCCCTCAACTAGCTTCAAAACGTGTTTTTCGGCCAAATCTCTAGTAGCCAAAGGGTTAATACGTAATTTACGAATGCGCATGCGTTCTGTACTAACTCTGCTTACCACATGAACAAGAACAAGGAAAACAATTCAGAACTATAGACTATCCTTAGTTTTTATTACACTAATAGAGGAGCTACCGTAGTCAAGGGGTTAATCACGTATGGCTCAGGGACCGATTAATCTCTCCCTCTTTGGATCGAAAGTAGCACGGGGGACCCCAAACAGAGTTTCTGCAATTTTTTTTTTCTCAAACCCTTTGGCTTTATCCACGGTCCCATCTTGTGACGTCATTACTTTTAACGGTCAGGAACAGTTTTGTCCATTAACTTGTGCAGGGAGAAGAGATCTCTCAAACTATACCTGAATGAGCACAATTCAGTCAAGGAAACTGGAGAAACGGCCAAAAAAATCATGTAACACTGACCTGAAAACTCCATGAAAAGCTTGCTCCGTTACCCACCTACCTTCCTGAGCACCTAATTCTAAGATGATGAAAGGTTTCTCAGAAACTCTTCCTACCAAAATAAAGCCTACCAAATGCCCAGCAAGTTGAAAAAAAAAAAACGAGGCAAGGAAAGCGGAAAAGAGAGGGAAGGAGAGAAAGCGAAAAGTGAAAGTCGAAAGCGCTGTGCTACTTTTAAACCCCAAAACTATGTCGAAATTTTGCTTTCTGCGCATGCCGAACTTTGCAAGCGCTTATTTTGCACCTGGCTGAAAAGGCCGCGGAGTGTACAACCTGGAAACGGGTTTGTAGGGAGGTTTAGCTCTTAAACAGCACGACAGTGACCAAAAGACCCCTCAACTAGCTTCAAAACGTGTTTTTCGGCCAAATCTCTAGTAGCCAAAGGGTTAATACGTAATTTACGAATGCGCATGCGTTCTGTACTAACTCTGCTTACCACATGAACAAGAACAAGGAAAACAATTCAGAACTATAGACTATCCGTAGTTTTTATTACACTAATAGAGGAGCTACCGTAGTCAAGGGGTTAATCACGTATGGCTCAGGGACCGATTAATCTCTCCCTCTTTGGATCGAAAGTAGCACGGGGGACCCCAAACAGAGTTTCTGCAATTTTTTTTTTCTCAAACCCTTTGGCTTTATCCACGGTCCCATCTTGTGACGTCATTACTTTTAACGGTCAGGAACAGTTTTGTCCATTAACTTGTGCAGGGAGAAGAGATCTCTCAAACTATACCTGAATGAGCACAATTCAGTCAAGGAAACTGGAGAAACGGCCAAAAAAATCATG
>OX421445.1:60335385-60370385 GCA_949126865.1 Montipora capitata
AGGGAAGGAGAGAAAGCGAAAAGTGAAAGTCGAAAGCGCTGTGCTACTTTTAAACCCCAAAACTATGTCGAAATTTTGCTTTCTGCGCATGCCGAACTTTGCAAGCGCTTATTTTGCACCTGGCTGAAAAGGCCGCGGAGTGTACAACCTGGAAACGGGTTTGTAGGGAGGTTTAGCTCTTAAACAGCACGACAGTGACCAAAAGACCCCTCAACTAGCTTCAAAACGTGTTTTTCGGCCAAATCTCTAGTAGCCAAAGGGTTAATACGTAATTTACGAATGCGCATGCGTTCTGTACTAACTCTGCTTACCACATGAACAAGAACAAGGAAAACAATTCAGAACTATAGACTATCCTTAGTTTTTATTACACTAATAGAGGAGCTACCGTAGTCAAGGGGTTAATCACGTATGGCTCAGGGACCGATTAATCTCTCCCTCTTTGGATCGAAAGTAGCACGGGGGACCCCAAACAGAGTTTTTGCAATTTTTTTTTTCTCAAACCCTTTGGCTTTATCCACGGTCCCATCTTGTGACGTCATCACTTTTAACGGTCAGGAACAGTTTTGTCCATTAACTTGTGCAGGGAGAAGAGATCTCTCAAACTATACCTGAATGAGCACAATTCAGTCAAGGAAACTGGAGAAACGGCCAAAAAAATCATGTAACACTGACCTGAAAACTCCATGAAAAGCTTGCTCCGTTACCCACCTACCTTCCTGAGCACCTAATTCTAAGATGATGAAAGGTTTCTCAGAAACTCTTCCTACCAAAATAAAGCCTACCAAATGCCCAGCAAGTTGAAAAAAAAAAAACGAGGCAAGGAAAGCGGAAAAGAGAGGGAAGGAGAGAAAGCGAAAAGTGAAAGTCGAAAGCGCTGTGCTACTTTTAAACCCCAAAACTATGTCGAAATTTTGCTTTCTGCGCATGCCGAACTTTGCAAGCGCTTATTTTGCACCTGGCTGAAAAGGCCGCGGAGTGTACAACCTGGAAACGGGTTTGTAGGGAGGTTTAGCTCTTAAACAGCACGACAGTGACCAAAAGACCCCTCAACTAGCTTCAAAACGTGTTTTTCGGCCAAATCTCTAGTAGCCAAAGGGTTAATACGTAATTTACGAATGCGCATGCGTTCTGTACTAACTCTGCTTACCACATGAACAAGAACAAGGAAAACAATTCAGAACTATAGACTATCCGTAGTTTTTATTACACTAATAGAGGAGCTACCGTAGTCAAGGGGTTAATCACGTATGGCTCAGGGACCGATTAATCTCTCCCTCTTTGGATCGAAAGTAGCACGGGGGACCCCAAACAGAGTTTCTGCAATTTTTTTTTTCTCAAACCCTTTGGCTTTATCCACGGTCCCATCTTGTGACGTCATTACTTTTAACGGTCAGGAACAGTTTTGTCCATTAACTTGTGCAGGGAGAAGAGATCTCTCAAACTATACCTGAATGAGCACAATTCAGTCAAGGAAACTGGAGAAACGGCCAAAAAAATCATGTAACACTGACCTGAAAACTCCATGAAAAGCTTGCTCCGTTACCCACCTACCTTCCTGAGCACCTAATTCTAAGATGATGAAAGGTTTCTCAGAAACTCTTCCTACCAAAATAAAGCCTACCAAATGCCCAGCAAGTTGAAAAAAAAAAAACGAGGCAAGGAAAGCGGAAAAGAGAGGGAAGGAGAGAAAGCGAAAAGTGAAAGTCGAAAGCGCTGTGCTACTTTTAAACCCCAAAACTATGTCGAAATTTTGCTTTCTGCGCATGCCGAACTTTGCAAGCGCTTATTTTGCACCTGGCTGAAAAGGCCGCGGAGTGTACAACCTGGAAACGGGTTTGTAGGGAGGTTTAGCTCTTAAACAGCACGACAGTGACCAAAAGACCCCTCAACTAGCTTCAAAACGTGTTTTTCGGCCAAATCTCTAGTAGCCAAAGGGTTAATACGTAATTTACGAATGCGCATGCGTTCTGTACTAACTCTGCTTACCACATGAACAAGAACAAGGAAAACAATTCAGAACTATAGACTATCCTTAGTTTTTATTACACTAATAGAGGAGCTACCGTAGTCAAGGGGTTAATCACGTATGGCTCAGGGACCGATTAATCTCTCCCTCTTTGGATCGAAAGTAGCACGGGGGACCCCAAACAGAGTTTTTGCAATTTTTTTTTTCTCAAACCCTTTGGCTTTATCCACGGTCCCATCTTGTGACGTCATTACTTTTAACGGTCAGGAACAGTTTTGTCCATTAACTTGTGCAGGGAGAAGAGATCTCTCAAACTATACCTGAATGAGCACAATTCAGTCAAGGAAACTGGAGAAACGGCCAAAAAAATCATGTAACACTGACCTGAAAACTCCATGAAAAGCTTGCTCCGTTACCCACCTACCTTCCTGAGCACCTAATTCTAAGATGATGAAAGGTTTCTCAGAAACTCTTCCTACCAAAATAAAGCCTACCAAATGCCCAGCAAGTTGAAAAAAAAAAAACGAGGCAAGGAAAGCGGAAAAGAGAGGGAAGGAGAGAAAGCGAAAAGTGAAAGTCGAAAGCGCTGTGCTACTTTTAAACCCCAAAACTATGTCGAAATTTTGCTTTCTGCGCATGCCGAACTTTGCAAGCGCTTATTTTGCACCTGGCTGAAAAGGCCGCGGAGTGTACAACCTGGAAACGGGTTTGTAGGGAGGTTTAGCTCTTAAACAGCACGACAGTGACCAAAAGACCCCTCAACTAGCTTCAAAACGTGTTTTTCGGCCAAATCTCTAGTAGCCAAAGGGTTAATACGTAATTTACGAATGCGCATGCGTTCTGTACTAACTCTGCTTACCACATGAACAAGAACAAGGAAAACAATTCAGAACTATAGACTATCCGTAGTTTTTATTACACTAATAGAGGAGCTACCGTAGTCAAGGGGTTAATCACGTATGGCTCAGGGACCGATTAATCTCTCCCTCTTTGGATCGAAAGTAGCACGGGGGACCCCAAACAGAGTTTCTGCAATTTTTTTTTTCTCAAACCCTTTGGCTTTATCCACGGTCCCATCTTGTGACGTCATTACTTTTAACGGTCAGGAACAGTTTTGTCCATTAACTTGTGCAGGGAGAAGAGATCTCTCAAACTATACCTGAATGAGCACAATTCAGTCAAGGAAACTGGAGAAACGGCCAAAAAAATCATGTAACACTGACCTGAAAACTCCATGAAAAGCTTGCTCCGTTACCCACCTACCTTCCTGAGCACCTAATTCTAAGATGATGAAAGGTTTCTCAGAAACTCTTCCTACCAAAATAAAGCCTACCAAATGCCCAGCAAGTTGAAAAAAAAAAAACGAGGCAAGGAAAGCGGAAAAGAGAGGGAAGGAGAGAAAGCGAAAAGTGAAAGTCGAAAGCGCTGTGCTACTTTTAAACCCCAAAACTATGTCGAAATTTTGCTTTCTGCGCATGCCGAACTTTGCAAGCGCTTATTTTGCACCTGGCTGAAAAGGCCGCGGAGTGTACAACCTGGAAACGGGTTTGTAGGGAGGTTTAGCTCTTAAACAGCACGACAGTGACCAAAAGACCCCTCAACTAGCTTCAAAACGTGTTTTTCGGCCAAATCTCTAGTAGCCAAAGGGTTAATACGTAATTTACGAATGCGCATGCGTTCTGTACTAACTCTGCTTACCACATGAACAAGAACAAGGAAAACAATTCAGAACTATAGACTATCCGTAGTTTTTATTACACTAATAGAGGAGCTACCGTAGTCAAGGGGTTAATCACGTATGGCTCAGGGACCGATTAATCTCTCCCTCTTTGGATCGAAAGTAGCACGGGGGACCCCAAACAGAGTTTTTGCAATTTTTTTTTTCTCAAACCCTTTGGCTTTATCCACGGTCCCATCTTGTGACGTCATCACTTTTAACGGTCAGGAACAGTTTTGTCCATTAACTTGTGCAGGGAGAAGAGATCTCTCAAACTATACCTGAATGAGCACAATTCAGTCAAGGAAACTGGAGAAACGGCCAAAAAAATCATGTAACACTGACCTGAAAACTCCATGAAAAGCTTGCTCCGTTACCCACCTACCTTCCTGAGCACCTAATTCTAAGATGATGAAAGGTTTCTCAGAAACTCTTCCTACCAAAATAAAGCCTACCAAATGCCCAGCAAGTTGAAAAAAAAAAAAACGAGGCAAGGAAAGCGGAAAAGAGAGGGAAGGAGAGAAAGCGAAAAGTGAAAGTCGAAAGCGCTGTGCTACTTTTAAACCCCAAAACTATGTCGAAATTTTGCTTTCTGCGCATGCCGAACTTTGCAAGCGCTTATTTTGCACCTGGCTGAAAAGGCCGCGGAGTGTACAACCTGGAAACGGGTTTGTAGGGAGGTTTAGCTCTTAAACAGCACGACAGTGACCAAAAGACCCCTCAACTAGCTTCAAAAGGTGTTTTTCGGCCAAATCTCTAGTAGCCAAAGGGTTAATACGTAATTTACGAATGCGCATGCGTTCTGTACTAACTCTGCTTACCACATGAACAAGAACAAGGAAAACAATTCAGAACTATAGACTATCCTTAGTTTTTATTACACTAATAGAGGAGCTACCGTAGTCAAGGGGTTAATCACGTATGGCTCAGGGACCGATTAATCTCTCCCTCTTTGGATCGAAAGTAGCACGGGGGACCCCAAACAGAGTTTCTGCAATTTTTTTTTTCTCAAACCCTTTGGCTTTATCCACGGTCCCATCTTGTGACGTCATTACTTTTAACGGTCAGGAACAGTTTTGCCCATTAACTTGTGCAGGGAGAAGAGATCTCTCAAACTATACCTGAATGAGCACAATTCAGTCAAGGAAACTGGAGAAACGGCCAAAAAAATCATGTAACACTGACCTGAAAACTCCATGAAAAGCTTGCTCCGTTACCCACCTACCTTCCTGAGCACCTAATTCTAAGATGATGAAAGGTTTCTCAGAAACTCTTCCTACCAAAATAAAGCCTACCAAATGCCCAGCAAGTTGAAAAAAAAAAAACGAGGCAAGGAAAGCGGAAAAGAGAGGGAAGGAGAGAAAGCGAAAAGTGAAAGTCGAAAGCGCTGTGCTACTTTTAAACCCCAAAACTATGTCGAAATTTTGCTTTCTGCGCATGCCGAACTTTGCAAGCGCTTATTTTGCACCTGGCTGAAAAGGCCGCGGAGTGTACAACCTGGAAACGGGTTTGTAGGGAGGTTTAGCTCTTAAACAGCACGACAGTGACCAAAAGACCCCTCAACTAGCTTCAAAACGTGTTTTTCGGCCAAATCTCTAGTAGCCAAAGGGTTAATACGTAATTTACGAATGCGCATGCGTTCTGTACTAACTCTGCTTACCACATGAACAAGAACAAGGAAAACAATTCAGAACTATAGACTATCCGTAGTTTTTATTACACTAATAGAGGAGCTACCGTAGTCAAGGGGTTAATCACGTATGGCTCAGGGACCGATTAATCTCTCCCTCTTTGGATCGAAAGTAGCACGGGGGACCCCAAACAGAGTTTCTGCAATTTTTTTTTTCTCAAACCCTTTGGCTTTATCCACGGTCCCATCTTGTGACGTCATTACTTTTAACGGTCAGGAACAGTTTTGTCCATTAACTTGTGCAGGGAGAAGAGATCTCTCAAACTATACCTGAATGAGCACAATTCAGTCAAGGAAACTGGAGAAACGGCCAAAAAAATCATGTAACACTGACCTGAAAACTCCATGAAAAGCTTGCTCCGTTACCCACCTACCTTCCTGAGCACCTAATTCTAAGATGATGAAAGGTTTCTCAGAAACTCTTCCTACCAAAATAAAGCCTACCAAATGCCCAGCAAGTTGAAAAAAAAAAAACGAGGCAAGGAAAGCGGAAAAGAGAGGGAAGGAGAGAAAGCGAAAAGTGAAAGTCGAAAGCGCTGTGCTACTTTTAAACCCCAAAACTATGTCGAAATTTTGCTTTCTGCGCATGCCGAACTTTGCAAGCGCTTATTTTGCACCTGGCTGAAAAGGCCGCGGAGTGTACAACCTGGAAACGGGTTTGTAGGGAGGTTTAGCTCTTAAACAGCACGACAGTGACCAAAAGACCCCTCAACTAGCTTCAAAACGTGTTTTTCGGCCAAATCTCTAGTAGCCAAAGGGTTAATACGTAATTTACGAATGCGCATGCGTTCTGTACTAACTCTGCTTACCACATGAACAAGAACAAGGAAAACAATTCAGAACTATAGACTATCCTTAGTTTTTATTACACTAATAGAGGAGCTACCGTAGTCAAGGGGTTAATCACGTATGGCTCAGGGACCGATTAATCTCTCCCTCTTTGGATCGAAAGTAGCACGGGGGACCCCAAACAGAGTTTTTGCAATTTTTTTTTTCTCAAACCCTTTGGCTTTATCCACGGTCCCATCTTGTGACGTCATCACTTTTAACGGTCAGGAACAGTTTTGTCCATTAACTTGTGCAGGGAGAAGAGATCTCTCAAACTATACCTGAATGAGCACAATTCAGTCAAGGAAACTGGAGAAACGGCCAAAAAAATCATGTAACACTGACCTGAAAACTCCATGAAAAGCTTGCTCCGTTACCCACCTACCTTCCTGAGCACCTAATTCTAAGATGATGAAAGGTTTCTCAGAAACTCTTCCTACCAAAATAAAGCCTACCAAATGCCCAGCAAGTTGAAAAAAAAAAAACGAGGCAAGGAAAGCGGAAAAGAGAGGGAAGGAGAGAAAGCGAAAAGTGAAAGTCGAAAGCGCTGTGCTACTTTTAAACCCCAAAACTATGTCGAAATTTTGCTTTCTGCGCATGCCGAACTTTGCAAGCGCTTATTTTGCACCTGGCTGAAAAGGCCGCGGAGTGTACAACCTGGAAACGGGTTTGTAGGGAGGTTTAGCTCTTAAACAGCACGACAGTGACCAAAAGACCCCTCAACTAGCTTCAAAACGTGTTTTTCGGCCAAATCTCTAGTAGCCAAAGGGTTAATACGTAATTTACGAATGCGCATGCGTTCTGTACTAACTCTGCTTACCACATGAACAAGAACAAGGAAAACAATTCAGAACTATAGACTATCCTTAGTTTTTATTACACTAATAGAGGAGCTACCGTAGTCAAGGGGTTAATCACGTATGGCTCAGGGACCGATTAATCTCTCCCTCTTTGGATCGAAAGTAGCACGGGGGACCCCAAACAGAGTTTTTGCAATTTTTTTTTTCTCAAACCCTTTGGCTTTATCCACGGTCCCATCTTGTGACGTCATCACTTTTAACGGTCAGGAACAGTTTTGTCCATTAACTTGTGCAGGGAGAAGAGATCTCTCAAACTATACCTGAATGAGCACAATTCAGTCAAGGAAACTGGAGAAACGGCCAAAAAAATCATGTAACACTGACCTGAAAACTCCATGAAAAGCTTGCTCCGTTACCCACCTACCTTCCTGAGCACCTAATTCTAAGATGATGAAAGGTTTCTCAGAAACTCTTCCTACCAAAATAAAGCCTACCAAATGCCCAGCAAGTTGAAAAAAAAAAAACGAGGCAAGGAAAGCGGAAAAGAGAGGGAAGGAGAGAAAGCGAAAAGTGAAAGTCGAAAGCGCTGTGCTACTTTTAAACCCCAAAACTATGTCGAAATTTTGCTTTCTGCGCATGCCGAACTTTGCAAGCGCTTATTTTGCACCTGGCTGAAAAGGCCGCGGAGTGTACAACCTGGAAACGGGTTTGTAGGGAGGTTTAGCTCTTAAACAGCACGACAGTGACCAAAAGACCCCTCAACTAGCTTCAAAACGTGTTTTTCGGCCAAATCTCTAGTAGCCAAAGGGTTAATACGTAATTTACGAATGCGCATGCGTTCTGTACTAACTCTGCTTACCACATGAACAAGAACAAGGAAAACAATTCAGAACTATAGACTATCCGTAGTTTTTATTACACTAATAGAGGAGCTACCGTAGTCAAGGGGTTAATCACGTATGGCTCAGGGACCGATTAATCTCTCCCTCTTTGGATCGAAAGTAGCACGGGGGACCCCAAACAGAGTTTCTGCAATTTTTTTTTTCTCAAACCCTTTGGCTTTATCCACGGTCCCATCTTGTGACGTCATTACTTTTAACGGTCAGGAACAGTTTTGTCCATTAACTTGTGCAGGGAGAAGAGATCTCTCAAACTATACCTGAATGAGCACAATTCAGTCAAGGAAACTGGAGAAACGGCCAAAAAAATCATGTAACACTGACCTGAAAACTCCATGAAAAGCTTGCTCCGTTACCCACCTACCTTCCTGAGCACCTAATTCTAAGATGATGAAAGGTTTCTCAGAAACTCTTCCTACCAAAATAAAGCCTACCAAATGCCCAGCAAGTTGAAAAAAAAAAAACGAGGCAAGGAAAGCGGAAAAGAGAGGGAAGGAGAGAAAGCGAAAAGTGAAAGTCGAAAGCGCTGTGCTACTTTTAAACCCCAAAACTATGTCGAAATTTTGCTTTCTGCGCATGCCGAACTTTGCAAGCGCTTATTTTGCACCTGGCTGAAAAGGCCGCGGAGTGTACAACCTGGAAACGGGTTTGTAGGGAGGTTTAGCTCTTAAACAGCACGACAGTGACCAAAAGACCCCTCAACTAGCTTCAAAACGTGTTTTTCGGCCAAATCTCTAGTAGCCAAAGGGTTAATACGTAATTTACGAATGCGCATGCGTTCTGTACTAACTCTGCTTACCACATGAACAAGAACAAGGAAAACAATTCAGAACTATAGACTATCCTTAGTTTTTATTACACTAATAGAGGAGCTACCGTAGTCAAGGGGTTAATCACGTATGGCTCAGGGACCGATTAATCTCTCCCTCTTTGGATCGAAAGTAGCACGGGGGACCCCAAACAGAGTTTTTGCAATTTTTTTTTTCTCAAACCCTTTGGCTTTATCCACGGTCCCATCTTGTGACGTCATCACTTTTAACGGTCAGGAACAGTTTTGTCCATTAACTTGTGCAGGGAGAAGAGATCTCTCAAACTATACCTGAATGAGCACAATTCAGTCAAGGAAACTGGAGAAACGGCCAAAAAAATCATGTAACACTGACCTGAAAACTCCATGAAAAGCTTGCTCCGTTACCCACCTACCTTCCTGAGCACCTAATTCTAAGATGATGAAAGGTTTCTCAGAAACTCTTCCTACCAAAATAAAGCCTACCAAATGCCCAGCAAGTTGAAAAAAAAAAAACGAGGCAAGGAAAGCGGAAAAGAGAGGGAAGGAGAGAAAGCGAAAAGTGAAAGTTGAAAGCGCTGTGCTACTTTTAAACCCCAAAACTATGTCGAAATTTTGCTTTCTGCGCATGCCGAACTTTGCAAGCGCTTATTTTGCACCTGGCTGAAAAGGCCGCGGAGTGTACAACCTGGAAACGGGTTTGTAGGGAGGTTTAGCTCTTAAACAGCACGACAGTGACCAAAAGACCCCTCAACTAGCTTCAAAACGTGTTTTTCGGCCAAATCTCTAGTAGCCAAAGGGTTAATACGTAATTTACGAATGCGCATGCGTTCTGTACTAACTCTGCTTACCACATGAACAAGAACAAGGAAAACAATTCAGAACTATAGACTATCCTTAGTTTTTATTACACTAATAGAGGAGCTACCGTAGTCAAGGGGTTAATCACGTATGGCTCAGGGACCGATTAATCTCTCCCTCTTTGGATCGAAAGTAGCACGGGGGACCCCAAACAGAGTTTTTGCAATTTTTTTTTTCTCAAACCCTTTGGCTTTATCCACGGTCCCATCTTGTGACGTCATCACTTTTAACGGTCAGGAACAGTTTTGTCCATTAACTTGTGCAGGGAGAAGAGATCTCTCAAACTATACCTGAATGAGCACAATTCAGTCAAGGAAACTGGAGAAACGGCCAAAAAAATCATGTAACACTGACCTGAAAACTCCATGAAAAGCTTGCTCCGTTACCCACCTACCTTCCTGAGCACCTAATTCTAAGATGATGAAAGGTTTCTCAGAAACTCTTCCTACCAAAATAAAGCCTACCAAATGCCCAGCAAGTTGAAAAAAAAAAAACGAGGCAAGGAAAGCGGAAAAGAGAGGGAAGGAGAGAAAGCGAAAAGTGAAAGTCGAAAGCGCTGTGCTACTTTTAAACCCCAAAACTATGTCGAAATTTTGCTTTCTGCGCATGCCGAACTTTGCAAGCGCTTATTTTGCACCTGGCTGAAAAGGCCGCGGAGTGTACAACCTGGAAACGGGTTTGTAGGGAGGTTTAGCTCTTAAACAGCACGACAGTGACCAAAAGACCCCTCAACTAGCTTCAAAACGTGTTTTTCGGCCAAATCTCTAGTAGCCAAAGGGTTAATACGTAATTTACGAATGCGCATGCGTTCTGTACTAACTCTGCTTACCACATGAACAAGAACAAGGAAAACAATTCAGAACTATAGACTATCCGTAGTTTTTATTACACTAATAGAGGAGCTACCGTAGTCAAGGGGTTAATCACGTATGGCTCAGGGACCGATTAATCTCTCCCTCTTTGGATCGAAAGTAGCACGGGGGACCCCAAACAGAGTTTTTGCAATTTTTTTTTTCTCAAACCCTTTGGCTTTATCCACGGTCCCATCTTGTGACGTCATCACTTTTAACGGTCAGGAACAGTTTTGTCCATTAACTTGTGCAGGGAGAAGAGATCTCTCAAACTATACCTGAATGAGCACAATTCAGTCAAGGAAACTGGAGAAACGGCCAAAAAAATCATGTAACACTGACCTGAAAACTCCATGAAAAGCTTGCTCCGTTACCCACCTACCTTCCTGAGCACCTAATTCTAAGATGATGAAAGGTTTCTCAGAAACTCTTCCTACCAAAATAAAGCCTACCAAATGCCCAGCAAGTTGAAAAAAAAAAAACGAGGCAAGGAAAGCGGAAAAGAGAGGGAAGGAGAGAAAGCGAAAAGTGAAAGTCGAAAGCGCTGTGCTACTTTTAAACCCCAAAACTATGTCGAAATTTTGCTTTCTGCGCATGCCGAACTTTGCAAGCGCTTATTTTGCACCTGGCTGAAAAGGCCGCGGAGTGTACAACCTGGAAACGGGTTTGTAGGGAGGTTTAGCTCTTAAACAGCACGACAGTGACCAAAAGACCCCTCAACTAGCTTCAAAACGTGTTTTTCGGCCAAATCTCTAGTAGCCAAAGGGTTAATACGTAATTTACGAATGCGCATGCGTTCTGTACTAACTCTGCTTACCACATGAACAAGAACAAGGAAAACAATTCAGAACTATAGACTATCCGTAGTTTTTATTACACTAATAGAGGAGCTACCGTAGTCAAGGGGTTAATCACGTATGGCTCAGGGACCGATTAATCTCTCCCTCTTTGGATCGAAAGTAGCACGGGGGACCCCAAACAGAGTTTTTGCAATTTTTTTTTTCTCAAACCCTTTGGCTTTATCCACGGTCCCATCTTGTGACGTCATCACTTTTAACGGTCAGGAACAGTTTTGTCCATTAACTTGTGCAGGGAGAAGAGATCTCTCAAACTATACCTGAATGAGCACAATTCAGTCAAGGAAACTGGAGAAACGGCCAAAAAAATCATGTAACACTGACCTGAAAACTCCATGAAAAGCTTGCTCCGTTACCCACCTACCTTCCTGAGCACCTAATTCTAAGATGATGAAAGGTTTCTCAGAAACTCTTCCTACCAAAATAAAGCCTACCAAATGCCCAGCAAGTTGAAAAAAAAAAAACGAGGCAAGGAAAGCGGAAAAGAGAGGGAAGGAGAGAAAGCGAAAAGTGAAAGTCGAAAGCGCTGTGCTACTTTTAAACCCCAAAACTATGTCGAAATTTTGCTTTCTGCGCATGCCGAACTTTGCAAGCGCTTATTTTGCACCTGGCTGAAAAGGCCGCGGAGTGTACAACCTGGAAACGGGTTTGTAGGGAGGTTTAGCTCTTAAACAGCACGACAGTGACCAAAAGACCCCTCAACTAGCTTCAAAACGTGTTTTTCGGCCAAATCTCTAGTAGCCAAAGGGTTAATACGTAATTTACGAATGCGCATGCGTTCTGTACTAACTCTGCTTACCACATGAACAAGAACAAGGAAAACAATTCAGAACTATAGACTATCCGTAGTTTTTATTACACTAATAGAGGAGCTACCGTAGTCAAGGGGTTAATCACGTATGGCTCAGGGACCGATTAATCTCTCCCTCTTTGGATCGAAAGTAGCACGGGGGACCCCAAACAGAGTTTCTGCAATTTTTTTTTTCTCAAACCCTTTGGCTTTATCCACGGTCCCATCTTGTGACGTCATTACTTTTAACGGTCAGGAACAGTTTTGTCCATTAACTTGTGCAGGGAGAAGAGATCTCTCAAACTATACCTGAATGAGCACAATTCAGTCAAGGAAACTGGAGAAACGGCCAAAAAAATCATGTAACACTGACCTGAAAACTCCATGAAAAGCTTGCTCCGTTACCCACCTACCTTCCTGAGCACCTAATTCTAAGATGATGAAAGGTTTCTCAGAAACTCTTCCTACCAAAATAAAGCCTACCAAATGCCCAGCAAGTTGAAAAAAAAAAAACGAGGCAAGGAAAGCGGAAAAGAGAGGGAAGGAGAGAAAGCGAAAAGTGAAAGTCGAAAGCGCTGTGCTACTTTTAAACCCCAAAACTATGTCGAAATTTTGCTTTCTGCGCATGCCGAACTTTGCAAGCGCTTATTTTGCACCTGGCTGAAAAGGCCGCGGAGTGTACAACCTGGAAACGGGTTTGTAGGGAGGTTTAGCTCTTAAACAGCACGACAGTGACCAAAAGACCCCTCAACTAGCTTCAAAACGTGTTTTTCGGCCAAATCTCTAGTAGCCAAAGGGTTAATACGTAATTTACGAATGCGCATGCGTTCTGTACTAACTCTGCTTACCACATGAACAAGAACAAGGAAAACAATTCAGAACTATAGACTATCCTTAGTTTTTATTACACTAATAGAGGAGCTACCGTAGTCAAGGGGTTAATCACGTATGGCTCAGGGACCGATTAATCTCTCCCTCTTTGGATCGAAAGTAGCACGGGGGACCCCAAACAGAGTTTTTGCAATTTTTTTTTTCTCAAACCCTTTGGCTTTATCCACGGTCCCATCTTGTGACGTCATCACTTTTAACGGTCAGGAACAGTTTTGTCCATTAACTTGTGCAGGGAGAAGAGATCTCTCAAACTATACCTGAATGAGCACAATTCAGTCAAGGAAACTGGAGAAACGGCCAAAAAAATCATGTAACACTGACCTGAAAACTCCATGAAAAGCTTGCTCCGTTACCCACCTACCTTCCTGAGCACCTAATTCTAAGATGATGAAAGGTTTCTCAGAAACTCTTCCTACCAAAATAAAGCCTACCAAATGCCCAGCAAGTTGAAAAAAAAAAAACGAGGCAAGGAAAGCGGAAAAGAGAGGGAAGGAGAGAAAGCGAAAAGTGAAAGTCGAAAGCGCTGTGCTACTTTTAAACCCCAAAACTATGTCGAAATTTTGCTTTCTGCGCATGCCGAACTTTGCAAGCGCTTATTTTGCACCTGGCTGAAAAGGCCGCGGAGTGTACAACCTGGAAACGGGTTTGTAGGGAGGTTTAGCTCTTAAACAGCACGACAGTGACCAAAAGACCCCTCAACTAGCTTCAAAACGTGTTTTTCGGCCAAATCTCTAGTAGCCAAAGGGTTAATACGTAATTTACGAATGCGCATGCGTTCTGTACTAACTCTGCTTACCACATGAACAAGAACAAGGAAAACAATTCAGAACTATAGACTATCCGTAGTTTTTATTACACTAATAGAGGAGCTACCGTAGTCAAGGGGTTAATCACGTATGGCTCAGGGACCGATTAATCTCTCCCTCTTTGGATCGAAAGTAGCACGGGGGACCCCAAACAGAGTTTTTGCAATTTTTTTTTTCTCAAACCCTTTGGCTTTATCCACGGTCCCATCTTGTGACGTCATCACTTTTAACGGTCAGGAACAGTTTTGTCCATTAACTTGTGCAGGGAGAAGAGATCTCTCAAACTATACCTGAATGAGCACAATTCAGTCAAGGAAACTGGAGAAACGGCCAAAAAAATCATGTAACACTGACCTGAAAACTCCATGAAAAGCTTGCTCCGTTACCCACCTACCTTCCTGAGCACCTAATTCTAAGATGATGAAAGGTTTCTCAGAAACTCTTCCTACCAAAATAAAGCCTACCAAATGCCCAGCAAGTTGAAAAAAAAAAAACGAGGCAAGGAAAGCGGAAAAGAGAGGGAAGGAGAGAAAGCGAAAAGTGAAAGTCGAAAGCGCTGTGCTACTTTTAAACCCCAAAACTATGTCGAAATTTTGCTTTCTGCGCATGCCGAACTTTGCAAGCGCTTATTTTGCACCTGGCTGAAAAGGCCGCGGAGTGTACAACCTGGAAACGGGTTTGTAGGGAGGTTTAGCTCTTAAACAGCACGACAGTGACCAAAAGACCCCTCAACTAGCTTCAAAACGTGTTTTTCGGCCAAATCTCTAGTAGCCAAAGGGTTAATACGTAATTTACGAATGCGCATGCGTTCTGTACTAACTCTGCTTACCACATGAACAAGAACAAGGAAAACAATTCAGAACTATAGACTATCCGTAGTTTTTATTACACTAATAGAGGAGCTACCGTAGTCAAGGGGTTAATCACGTATGGCTCAGGGACCGATTAATCTCTCCCTCTTTGGATCGAAAGTAGCACGGGGGACCCCAAACAGAGTTTCTGCAATTTTTTTTTTCTCAAACCCTTTGGCTTTATCCACGGTCCCATCTTGTGACGTCATTACTTTTAACGGTCAGGAACAGTTTTGTCCATTAACTTGTGCAGGGAGAAGAGATCTCTCAAACTATACCTGAATGAGCACAATTCAGTCAAGGAAACTGGAGAAACGGCCAAAAAAATCATGTAACACTGACCTGAAAACTCCATGAAAAGCTTGCTCCGTTACCCACCTACCTTCCTGAGCACCTAATTCTAAGATGATGAAAGGTTTCTCAGAAACTCTTCCTACCAAAATAAAGCCTACCAAATGCCCAGCAAGTTGAAAAAAAAAAAACGAGGCAAGGAAAGCGGAAAAGAGAGGGAAGGAGAGAAAGCGAAAAGTGAAAGTCGAAAGCGCTGTGCTACTTTTAAACCCCAAAACTATGTCGAAATTTTGCTTTCTGCGCATGCCGAACTTTGCAAGCGCTTATTTTGCACCTGGCTGAAAAGGCCGCGGAGTGTACAACCTGGAAACGGGTTTGTAGGGAGGTTTAGCTCTTAAACAGCACGACAGTGACCAAAAGACCCCTCAACTAGCTTCAAAACGTGTTTTTCGGCCAAATCTCTAGTAGCCAAAGGGTTAATACGTAATTTACGAATGCGCATGCGTTCTGTACTAACTCTGCTTACCACATGAACAAGAACAAGGAAAACAATTCAGAACTATAGACTATCCTTAGTTTTTATTACACTAATAGAGGAGCTACCGTAGTCAAGGGGTTAATCACGTATGGCTCAGGGACCGATTAATCTCTCCCTCTTTGGATCGAAAGTAGCACGGGGGACCCCAAACAGAGTTTTTGCAATTTTTTTTTTCTCAAACCCTTTGGCTTTATCCACGGTCCCATCTTGTGACGTCATCACTTTTAACGGTCAGGAACAGTTTTGTCCATTAACTTGTGCAGGGAGAAGAGATCTCTCAAACTATACCTGAATGAGCACAATTCAGTCAAGGAAACTGGAGAAACGGCCAAAAAAATCATGTAACACTGACCTGAAAACTCCATGAAAAGCTTGCTCCGTTACCCACCTACCTTCCTGAGCACCTAATTCTAAGATGATGAAAGGTTTCTCAGAAACTCTTCCTACCAAAATAAAGCCTACCAAATGCCCAGCAAGTTGAAAAAAAAAAAACGAGGCAAGGAAAGCGGAAAAGAGAGGGAAGGAGAGAAAGCGAAAAGTGAAAGTCGAAAGCGCTGTGCTACTTTTAAACCCCAAAACTATGTCGAAATTTTGCTTTCTGCGCATGCCGAACTTTGCAAGCGCTTATTTTGCACCTGGCTGAAAAGGCCGCGGAGTGTACAACCTGGAAACGGGTTTGTAGGGAGGTTTAGCTCTTAAACAGCACGACAGTGACCAAAAGACCCCTCAACTAGCTTCAAAACGTGTTTTTCGGCCAAATCTCTAGTAGCCAAAGGGTTAATACGTAATTTACGAATGCGCATGCGTTCTGTACTAACTCTGCTTACCACATGAACAAGAACAAGGAAAACAATTCAGAACTATAGACTATCCGTAGTTTTTATTACACTAATAGAGGAGCTACCGTAGTCAAGGGGTTAATCACGTATGGCTCAGGGACCGATTAATCTCTCCCTCTTTGGATCGAAAGTAGCACGGGGGACCCCAAACAGAGTTTTTGCAATTTTTTTTTTCTCAAACCCTTTGGCTTTATCCACGGTCCCATCTTGTGACGTCATCACTTTTAACGGTCAGGAACAGTTTTGTCCATTAACTTGTGCAGGGAGAAGAGATCTCTCAAACTATACCTGAATGAGCACAATTCAGTCAAGGAAACTGGAGAAACGGCCAAAAAAATCATGTAACACTGACCTGAAAACTCCATGAAAAGCTTGCTCCGTTACCCACCTACCTTCCTGAGCACCTAATTCTAAGATGATGAAAGGTTTCTCAGAAACTCTTCCTACCAAAATAAAGCCTACCAAATGCCCAGCAAGTTGAAAAAAAAAAAACGAGGCAAGGAAAGCGGAAAAGAGAGGGAAGGAGAGAAAGCGAAAAGTGAAAGTCGAAAGCGCTGTGCTACTTTTAAACCCCAAAACTATGTCGAAATTTTGCTTTCTGCGCATGCCGAACTTTGCAAGCGCTTATTTTGCACCTGGCTGAAAAGGCCGCGGAGTGTACAACCTGGAAACGGGTTTGTAGGGAGGTTTAGCTCTTAAACAGCACGACAGTGACCAAAAGACCCCTCAACTAGCTTCAAAACGTGTTTTTCGGCCAAATCTCTAGTAGCCAAAGGGTTAATACGTAATTTACGAATGCGCATGCGTTCTGTACTAACTCTGCTTACCACATGAACAAGAACAAGGAAAACAATTCAGAACTATAGACTATCCTTAGTTTTTATTACACTAATAGAGGAGCTACCGTAGTCAAGGGGTTAATCACGTATGGCTCAGGGACCGATTAATCTCTCCCTCTTTGGATCGAAAGTAGCACGGGGGACCCCAAACAGAGTTTTTGCAATTTTTTTTTTCTCAAACCCTTTGGCTTTATCCACGGTCCCATCTTGTGACGTCATCACTTTTAACGGTCAGGAACAGTTTTGTCCATTAACTTGTGCAGGGAGAAGAGATCTCTCAAACTATACCTGAATGAGCACAATTCAGTCAAGGAAACTGGAGAAACGGCCAAAAAAATCATGTAACACTGACCTGAAAACTCCATGAAAAGCTTGCTCCGTTACCCACCTACCTTCCTGAGCACCTAATTCTAAGATGATGAAAGGTTTCTCAGAAACTCTTCCTACCAAAATAAAGCCTACCAAATGCCCAGCAAGTTGAAAAAAAAAAAACGAGGCAAGGAAAGCGGAAAAGAGAGGGAAGGAGAGAAAGCGAAAAGTGAAAGTCGAAAGCGCTGTGCTACTTTTAAACCCCAAAACTATGTCGAAATTTTGCTTTCTGCGCATGCCGAACTTTGCAAGCGCTTATTTTGCACCTGGCTGAAAAGGCCGCGGAGTGTACAACCTGGAAACGGGTTTGTAGGGAGGTTTAGCTCTTAAACAGCACGACAGTGACCAAAAGACCCCTCAACTAGCTTCAAAACGTGTTTTTCGGCCAAATCTCTAGTAGCCAAAGGGTTAATACGTAATTTACGAATGCGCATGCGTTCTGTACTAACTCTGCTTACCACATGAACAAGAACAAGGAAAACAATTCAGAACTATAGACTATCCTTAGTTTTTATTACACTAATAGAGGAGCTACCGTAGTCAAGGGGTTAATCACGTATGGCTCAGGGACCGATTAATCTCTCCCTCTTTGGATCGAAAGTAGCACGGGGGACCCCAAACAGAGTTTTTGCAATTTTTTTTTTCTCAAACCCTTTGGCTTTATCCACGGTCCCATCTTGTGACGTCATCACTTTTAACGGTCAGGAACAGTTTTGTCCATTAACTTGTGCAGGGAGAAGAGATCTCTCAAACTATACCTGAATGAGCACAATTCAGTCAAGGAAACTGGAGAAACGGCCAAAAAAATCATGTAACACTGACCTGAAAACTCCATGAAAAGCTTGCTCCGTTACCCACCTACCTTCCTGAGCACCTAATTCTAAGATGATGAAAGGTTTCTCAGAAACTCTTCCTACCAAAATAAAGCCTACCAAATGCCCAGCAAGTTGAAAAAAAAAAAACGAGGCAAGGAAAGCGGAAAAGAGAGGGAAGGAGAGAAAGCGAAAAGTGAAAGTCGAAAGCGCTGTGCTACTTTTAAACCCCAAAACTATGTCGAAATTTTGCTTTCTGCGCATGCCGAACTTTGCAAGCGCTTATTTTGCACCTGGCTGAAAAGGCCGCGGAGTGTACAACCTGGAAACGGGTTTGTAGGGAGGTTTAGCTCTTAAACAGCACGACAGTGACCAAAAGACCCCTCAACTAGCTTCAAAACGTGTTTTTCGGCCAAATCTCTAGTAGCCAAAGGGTTAATACGTAATTTACGAATGCGCATGCGTTCTGTACTAACTCTGCTTACCACATGAACAAGAACAAGGAAAACAATTCAGAACTATAGACTATCCTTAGTTTTTATTACACTAATAGAGGAGCTACCGTAGTCAAGGGGTTAATCACGTATGGCTCAGGGACCGATTAATCTCTCCCTCTTTGGATCGAAAGTAGCACGGGGGACCCCAAACAGAGTTTTTGCAATTTTTTTTTTCTCAAACCCTTTGGCTTTATCCACGGTCCCATCTTGTGACGTCATCACTTTTAACGGTCAGGAACAGTTTTGTCCATTAACTTGTGCAGGGAGAAGAGATCTCTCAAACTATACCTGAATGAGCACAATTCAGTCAAGGAAACTGGAGAAACGGCCAAAAAAATCATGTAACACTGACCTGAAAACTCCATGAAAAGCTTGCTCCGTTACCCACCTACCTTCCTGAGCACCTAATTCTAAGATGATGAAAGGTTTCTCAGAAACTCTTCCTACCAAAATAAAGCCTACCAAATGCCCAGCAAGTTGAAAAAAAAAAAACGAGGCAAGGAAAGCGGAAAAGAGAGGGAAGGAGAGAAAGCGAAAAGTGAAAGTCGAAAGCGCTGTGCTACTTTTAAACCCCAAAACTATGTCGAAATTTTGCTTTCTGCGCATGCCGAACTTTGCAAGCGCTTATTTTGCACCTGGCTGAAAAGGCCGCGGAGTGTACAACCTGGAAACGGGTTTGTAGGGAGGTTTAGCTCTTAAACAGCACGACAGTGACCAAAAGACCCCTCAACTAGCTTCAAAACGTGTTTTTCGGCCAAATCTCTAGTAGCCAAAGGGTTAATACCTAATTTACGAATGCGCATGCGTTCTGTACTAACTCTGCTTACCACATGAACAAGAACAAGGAAAACAATTCAGAACTATAGACTATCCTTAGTTTTTATTACACTAATAGAGGAGCTACCGTAGTCAAGGGGTTAATCACGTATGGCTCAGGGACCGATTAATCTCTCCCTCTTTGGATCGAAAGTAGCACGGGGGACCCCAAACAGAGTTTCTGCAATTTTTTTTTTCTCAAACCCTTTGGCTTTATCCACGGTCCCATCTTGTGACGTCATTACTTTTAACGGTCAGGAACAGTTTTGTCCATTAACTTGTGCAGGGAGAAGAGATCTCTCAAACTATACCTGAATGAGCACAATTCAGTCAAGGAAACTGGAGAAACGGCCAAAAAAATCATGTAACACTGACCTGAAAACTCCATGAAAAGCTTGCTCCGTTACCCACCTACCTTCCTGAGCACCTAATTCTAAGATGATGAAAGGTTTCTCAGAAACTCTTCCTACCAAAATAAAGCCTACCAAATGCCCAGCAAGTTGAAAAAAAAAAAACGAGGCAAGGAAAGCGGAAAAGAGAGGGAAGGAGAGAAAGCGAAAAGTGAAAGTCGAAAGCGCTGTGCTACTTTTAAACCCCAAAACTATGTCGAAATTTTGCTTTCTGCGCATGCCGAACTTTGCAAGCGCTTATTTTGCACCTGGCTGAAAAGGCCGCGGAGTGTACAACCTGGAAACGGGTTTGTAGGGAGGTTTAGCTCTTAAACAGCACGACAGTGACCAAAAGACCCCTCAACTAGCTTCAAAACGTGTTTTTCGGCCAAATCTCTAGTAGCCAAAGGGTTAATACCTAATTTACGAATGCGCATGCGTTCTGTACTAACTCTGCTTACCACATGAACAAGAACAAGGAAAACAATTCAGAACTATAGACTATCCTTAGTTTTTATTACACTAATAGAGGAGCTACCGTAGTCAAGGGGTTAATCACGTATGGCTCAGGGACCGATTAATCTCTCCCTCTTTGGATCGAAAGTAGCACGGGGGACCCCAAACAGAGTTTTTGCAATTTTTTTTTTCTCAAACCCTTTGGCTTTATCCACGGTCCCATCTTGTGACGTCATCACTTTTAACGGTCAGGAACAGTTTTGTCCATTAACTTGTGCAGGGAGAAGAGATCTCTCAAACTATACCTGAATGAGCACAATTCAGTCAAGGAAACTGGAGAAACGGCCAAAAAAATCATGTAACACTGACCTGAAAACTCCATGAAAAGCTTGCTCCGTTACCCACCTACCTTCCTGAGCACCTAATTCTAAGATGATGAAAGGTTTCTCAGAAACTCTTCCTACCAAAATAAAGCCTACCAAATGCCCAGCAAGTTGAAAAAAAAAAAACGAGGCAAGGAAAGCGGAAAAGAGAGGGAAGGAGAGAAAGCGAAAAGTGAAAGTCGAAAGCGCTGTGCTACTTTTAAACCCCAAAACTATGTCGAAATTTTGCTTTCTGCGCATGCCGAACTTTGCAAGCGCTTATTTTGCACCTGGCTGAAAAGGCCGCGGAGTGTACAACCTGGAAACGGGTTTGTAGGGAGGTTTAGCTCTTAAACAGCACGACAGTGACCAAAAGACCCCTCAACTAGCTTCAAAACGTGTTTTTCGGCCAAATCTCTAGTAGCCAAAGGGTTAATACGTAATTTACGAATGCGCATGCGTTCTGTACTAACTCTGCTTACCACATGAACAAGAACAAGGAAAACAATTCAGAACTATAGACTATCCTTAGTTTTTATTACACTAATAGAGGAGCTACCGTAGTCAAGGGGTTAATCACGTATGGCTCAGGGACCGATTAATCTCTCCCTCTTTGGATCGAAAGTAGCACGGGGGACCCCAAACAGAGTTTCTGCAATTTTTTTTTTCTCAAACCCTTTGGCTTTATCCACGGTCCCATCTTGTGACGTCATTACTTTTAACGGTCAGGAACAGTTTTGTCCATTAACTTGTGCAGGGAGAAGAGATCTCTCAAACTATACCTGAATGAGCACAATTCAGTCAAGGAAACTGGAGAAACGGCCAAAAAAATCATGTAACACTGACCTGAAAACTCCATGAAAAGCTTGCTCCGTTACCCACCTACCTTCCTGAGCACCTAATTCTAAGATGATGAAAGGTTTCTCAGAAACTCTTCCTACCAAAATAAAGCCTACCAAATGCCCAGCAAGTTGAAAAAAAAAAAACGAGGCAAGGAAAGCGGAAAAGAGAGGGAAGGAGAGAAAGCGAAAAGTGAAAGTCGAAAGCGCTGTGCTACTTTTAAACCCCAAAACTATGTCGAAATTTTGCTTTCTGCGCATGCCGAACTTTGCAAGCGCTTATTTTGCACCTGGCTGAAAAGGCCGCGGAGTGTACAACCTGGAAACGGGTTTGTAGGGAGGTTTAGCTCTTAAACAGCACGACAGTGACCAAAAGACCCCTCAACTAGCTTCAAAAGGTGTTTTTCGGCCAAATCTCTAGTAGCCAAAGGGTTAATACGTAATTTACGAATGCGCATGCGTTCTGTACTAACTCTGCTTACCACATGAACAAGAACAAGGAAAACAATTCAGAACTATAGACTATCCTTAGTTTTTATTACACTAATAGAGGAGCTACCGTAGTCAAGGGGTTAATCACGTATGGCTCAGGGACCGATTAATCTCTCCTTCTTTGGATCGAAAGTAGCACGGGGGACCCCAAACAGAGTTTTTGCAATTTTTTTTTTCTCAAACCCTTTGGCTTTATCCACGGTCCCATCTTGTGACGTCATCACTTTTAACGGTCAGGAACAGTTTTGTCCATTAACTTGTGCAGGGAGAAGAGATCTCTCAAACTATACCTGAATGAGCACAATTCAGTCAAGGAAACTGGAGAAACGGCCAAAAAAATCATGTAACACTGACCTGAAAACTCCATGCAAAGCTTGCTCCGTTACCCACCTACCTTCCTGAGCACCTAATTCTAAGATGATGAAAGGTTTCTCAGAAACTCTTCCTACCAAAATAAAGCCTACCAAATGCCCAGCAAGTTGAAAAAAAAAAAAACGAGGCAAGGAAAGCGGAAAAGAGAGGGAAGGAGAGAAAGCGAAAAGTGAAAGTCGAAAACGCTGTGCTACTTTTAAACCCCAAAACTATGTCGAAATTTTGCTTTCTGCGCATGCCGAACTTTGCAAGCGCTTATTTTGCACCTGGCTGAAAAGGCCGCGGAGTGTACAACCTGGAAACGGGTTTGTAGGGAGGTTTAGCTCTTAAACAGCACGACAGTGACCAAAAGACCCCTCAACTAGCTTCAAAACGTGTTTTTCGGCCAAATCTCTAGTAGCCAAAGGGTTAATACCTAATTTACGAATGCGCATGCGTTCTGTACTAACTCTGCTTACCACATGAACAAGAACAAGGAAAACAATTCAGAACTATAGACTATCCGTAGTTTTTATTACACTAATACAGGAGCTACCGTAGTCAAGGGGTTAATCACGTATGGCTCAGGGACCGATTAATCTCTCCCTCTTTGGATCGAAAGTAGCACGGGGGACCCCAAACAGAGTTTCTGCAATTTTTTTTTTCTCAAACCCTTTGGCTTTATCCACGGTCCCATCTTGTGACGTCATTACTTTTAACGGTCAGGAACAGTTTTGTCCATTAACTTGTGCAGGGAGAAGAGATCTCTCAAACTATACCTGAATGAGCACAATTCAGTCAAGGAAACTGGAGAAACGGCCAAAAAAATCATGTAACACTGACCTGAAAACTCCATGAAAAGCTTGCTCCGTTACCCACCTACCTTCCTGAGCACCTAATTCTAAGATGATGAAAGGTTTCTCAGAAACTCTTCCTACCAAAATAAAGCCTACCAAATGCCCAGCAAGTTGAAAAAAAAAAAACGAGGCAAGGAAAGCGGAAAAGAGAGGGAAGGAGAGAAAGCGAAAAGTGAAAGTCGAAAGCGCTGTGCTACTTTTAAACCCCAAAACTATGTCGAAATTTTGCTTTCTGCGCATGCCGAACTTTGCAAGCGCTTATTTTGCACCTGGCTGAAAAGGCCGCGGAGTGTACAACCTGGAAACGGGTTTGTAGGGAGGTTTAGCTCTTAAACAGCACGACAGTGACCAAAAGACCCCTCAACTAGCTTCAAAAGGTGTTTTTCGGCCAAATCTCTAGTAGCCAAAGGGTTAATACGTAATTTACGAATGCGCATGCGTTCTGTACTAACTCTGCTTACCACATGAACAAGAACAAGGAAAACAATTCAGAACTATAGACTATCCTTAGTTTTTATTACACTAATAGAGGAGCTACCGTAGTCAAGGGGTTAATCACGTATGGCTCAGGGACCGATTAATCTCTCCCTCTTTGGATCGAAAGTAGCACGGGGGACCCCAAACAGAGTTTTTGCAATTTTTTTTTTCTCAAACCCTTTGGCTTTATCCACGGTCCCATCTTGTGACGTCATCACTTTTAACGGTCAGGAACAGTTTTGTCCATTAACTTGTGCAGGGAGAAGAGATCTCTCAAACTATACCTGAATGAGCACAATTCAGTCAAGGAAACTGGAGAAACGGCCAAAAAAATCATGTAACACTGACCTGAAAACTCCATGCAAAGCTTGCTCCTTTACCCACCTACCTTCCTGAGCACCTAATTCTAAGATGATGAAAGGTTTCTCAGAAACTCTTCCTACCAAAATAAAGCCTACCAAATGCCCAGCAAGTTGAAAAAAAAAAAAACGAGGCAAGGAAAGCGGAAAAGAGAGGGAAGGAGAGAAAGCGAAAAGTGAAAGTCGAAAGCGCTGTGCTACTTTTAAACCCCAAAACTATGTCGAAATTTTGCTTTCTGCGCATGCCGAACTTTGCAAGCGCTTATTTTGCACCTGGCTGAAAAGGCCGCGGAGAGTACAACCTGGAAACGGTTTTGTAGGGAGGTTTAGCTCTTAAACAGCACGACAGTGACCAAAAGACCCCTCAACTAGCTTCAAAAGGTGTTTTTCGGCCAAATCTCTAGTAGCCAAAGGGTTAATACGTAATTTACGAATGCGCATGCGTTCTGTACTAACTCTGCTTACCACATGAACAAGAACAAGGAAAACAATTCAGAACTATAGACTATCCTTAGTTTTTATTACACTAATAGAGGAGCTACCGTAGTCAAGGGGTTAATCACGTATGGCTCAGGGACCGATTAATCTCTCCCTCTTTGGATCGAAAGTAGCACGGGGGACCCCAAACAGAGTTTCTGCAATTTTTTTTTTCTCAAACCCTTTGGCTTTATCCACGGTCCCATCTTGTGACGTCATTACTTTTAACGGTCAGGAACAGTTTTGTCCATTAACTTGTGCAGGGAGAAGAGATCTCTCAAACTATACCTGAATGAGCACAATTCAGTCAAGGAAACTGGAGAAACGGCCAAAAAAATCATGTAACACTGACCTGAAAACTCCATGAAAAGCTTGCTCCGTTACCCACCTACCTTCCTGAGCACCTAATTCTAAGATGATGAAAGGTTTCTCAGAAACTCTTCCTACCAAAATAAAGCCTACCAAATGCCCAGCAAGTTGAAAAAAAAAAAAACGAGGCAAGGAAAGCGGAAAAGAGAGGGAAGGAGAGAAAGCGAAAAGTGAAAGTCGAAAGCGCTGTGCTACTTTTAAACCCCAAAACTATGTCGAAATTTTGCTTTCTGCGCATGCCGAACTTTGCAAGCGCTTATTTTGCACCTGGCTGAAAAGGCCGCGGAGAGTACAACCTGGAAACGGTTTTGTAGGGAGGTTTAGCTCTTAAACAGCACGACAGTGACCAAAAGACCCCTCAACTAGCTTCAAAAGGTGTTTTTCGGCCAAATCTCTAGTAGCCAAAGGGTTAATACGTAATTTACGAATGCGCATGCGTTCTGTACTAACTCTGCTTACCACATGAACAAGAACAAGGAAAACAATTCAGAACTATAGACTATCCTTAGTTTTTATTACACTAATAGAGGAGCTACCGTAGTCAAGGGGTTAATCACGTATGGCTCAGGGACCGATTAATCTCTCCCTCTTTGGATCGAAAGTAGCACGGGGGACCCCAAACAGAGTTTCTGCAATTTTTTTTTTCTCAAACCCTTTGGCTTTATCCACGGTCCCATCTTGTGACGTCATTACTTTTAACGGTCAGGAACAGTTTTGTCCATTAACTTGTGCAGGGAGAAGAGATCTCTCAAACTATACCTGAATGAGCACAATTCAGTCAAGGAAACTGGAGAAACGGCCAAAAAAATCATGTAACACTGACCTGAAAACTCCATGAAAAGCTTGCTCCGTTACCCACCTACCTTCCTGAGCACCTAATTCTAAGATGATGAAAGGTTTCTCAGAAACTCTTCCTACCAAAATAAAGCCTACCAAATGCCCAGCAAGTTGAAAAAAAAAAAACGAGGCAAGGAAAGCGGAAAAGAGAGGGAAGGAGAGAAAGCGAAAAGTGAAAGTCGAAAGCGCTGTGCTACTTTTAAACCCCAAAACTATGTCGAAATTTTGCTTTCTGCGCATGCCGAACTTTGCAAGCGCTTATTTTGCACCTGGCTGAAAAGGCCGCGGAGTGTACAACCTGGAAACGGGTTTGTAGGGAGGTTTAGCTCTTAAACAGCACGACAGTGACCAAAAGACCCCTCAACTAGCTTCAAAAGGTGTTTTTCGGCCAAATCTCTAGTAGCCAAAGGGTTAATACGTAATTTACGAATGCGCATGCGTTCTGTACTAACTCTGCTTACCACATGAACAAGAACAAGGAAAACAATTCAGAACTATAGACTATCCTTAGTTTTTATTACACTAATAGAGGAGCTACCGTAGTCAAGGGGTTAATCACGTATGGCTCAGGGACCGATTAATCTCTCCCTCTTTGGATCGAAAGTAGCACGGGGGACCCCAAACAGAGTTTTTGCAATTTTTTTTTTCTCAAACCCTTTGGCTTTATCCACGGTCCCATCTTGTGACGTCATCACTTTTAACGGTCAGGAACAGTTTTGTCCATTAACTTGTGCAGGGAGAAGAGATCTCTCAAACTATACCTGAATGAGCACAATTCAGTCAAGGAAACTGGAGAAACGGCCAAAAAAATCATGTAACACTGACCTGAAAACTCCATGCAAAGCTTGCTCCGTTACCCACCTACCTTCCTGAGCACCTAATTCTAAGATGATGAAAGGTTTCTCAGAAACTCTTCCTACCAAAATAAAGCCTACCAAATGCCCAGCAAGTTGAAAAAAAAAAAAACGAGGCAAGGAAAGCGGAAAAGAGAGGGAAGGAGAGAAAGCGAAAAGTGAAAGTCGAAAGCGCTGTGCTACTTTTAAACCCCAAAACTATGTCGAAATTTTGCTTTCTGCGCATGCCGAACTTTGCAAGCGCTTATTTTGCACCTGGCTGAAAAGGCCGCGGAGTGTACAACCTGGAAACGGGTTTGTAGGGAGGTTTAGCTCTTAAACAGCACGACAGTGACCAAAAGACCCCTCAACTAGCTTCAAAAGGTGTTTTTCGGCCAAATCTCTAGTAGCCAAAGGGTTAATACGTAATTTACGAATGCGCATGCGTTCTGTACTAACTCTGCTTACCACATGAACAAGAACAAGGAAAACAATTCAGAACTATAGACTATCCTTAGTTTTTATTACACTAATAGAGGAGCTACCGTAGTCAAGGGGTTAATCACGTATGGCTCAGGGACCGATTAATCTCTCCCTCTTTGGATCGAAAGTAGCACGGGGGACCCCAAACAGAGTTTTTGCAATTTTTTTTTTCTCAAACCCTTTGGCTTTATCCACGGTCCCATCTTGTGACGTCATCACTTTTAACGGTCAGGAACAGTTTTGTCCATTAACTTGTGCAGGGAGAAGAGATCTCTCAAACTATACCTGAATGAGCACAATTCAGTCAAGGAAACTGGAGAAACGGCCAAAAAAATCATGTAACACTGACCTGAAAACTCCATGCAAAGCTTGCTCCGTTACCCACCTACCTTCCTGAGCACCTAATTCTAAGATGATGAAAGGTTTCTCAGAAACTCTTCCTACCAAAATAAAGCCTACCAAATGCCCAGCAAGTTGAAAAAAAAAAAAACGAGGCAAGGAAAGCGGAAAAGAGAGGGAAGGAGAGAAAGCGAAAAGTGAAAGTCGAAAGCGCTGTGCTACTTTTAAACCCCAAAACTATGTCGAAATTTTGCTTTCTGCGCATGCCGAACTTTGCAAGCGCTTATTTTGCACCTGGCTGAAAAGGCCGCGGAGTGTACAACCTGGAAACGGGTTTGTAGGGAGGTTTAGCTCTTAAACAGCACGACAGTGACCAAAAGACCCCTCAACTAGCTTCAAAAGGTGTTTTTCGGCCAAATCTCTAGTAGCCAAAGGGTTAATACGTAATTTACGAATGCGCATGCGTTCTGTACTAACTCTGCTTACCACATGAACAAGAACAAGGAAAACAATTCAGAACTATAGACTATCCTTAGTTTTTATTACACTAATAGAGGAGCTACCGTAGTCAAGGGGTTAATCACGTATGGCTCAGGGACCGATTAATCTCTCCCTCTTTGGATCGAAAGTAGCACGGGGGACCCCAAACAGAGTTTTTGCAATTTTTTTTTTCTCAAACCCTTTGGCTTTATCCACGGTCCCATCTTGTGACGTCATCACTTTTAACGGTCAGGAACAGTTTTGTCCATTAACTTGTGCAGGGAGAAGAGATCTCTCAAACTATACCTGAATGAGCACAATTCAGTCAAGGAAACTGGAGAAACGGCCAAAAAAATCATGTAACACTGACCTGAAAACTCCATGAAAAGCTTGCTCCGTTACCCACCTACCTTCCTGAGCACCTAATTCTAAGATGATGAAAGGTTTCTCAGAAACTCTTCCTACCAAAATAAAGCCTACCAAATGCCCAGCAAGTTGAAAAAAAAAAAAACGAGGCAAGGAAAGCGGAAAAGAGAGGGAAGGAGAGAAAGCGAAAAGTGAAAGTCGAAAGCGCTGTGCTACTTTTAAACCCCAAAACTATGTCGAAATTTTGCTTTCTGCGCATGCCGAACTTTGCAAGCGCTTATTTTGCACCTGGCTGAAAAGGCCGCGGAGTGTACAACCTGGAAACGGGTTTGTAGGGAGGTTTAGCTCTTAAACAGCACGACAGTGACCAAAAGACCCCTCAACTAGCTTCAAAACGTGTTTTTCGGCCAAATCTCTGGTAGCCAAAGGGTTAATACCTAATTTACGAATGCGCATGCGTTCTGTACTAACTCTGCTTACCACATGAACAAGAACAAGGAAAACAATTCAGAACTATAGACTATCCTTAGTTTTTATTACACTAATAGAGGAGCTACCGTAGTCAAGGGGTTAATCACGTATGGCTCAGGGACCGATTAATCTCTCCCTCTTTGGATCGAAAGTAGCACGGGGGACCCCAAACAGAGTTTTTGCAATTTTTTTTTTCTCAAACCCTTTGGCTTTATCCACGGTCCCATCTTGTGACGTCATCACTTTTAACGGTCAGGAACAGTTTTGTCCATTAACTTGTGCAGGGAGAAGAGATCTCTCAAACTATACCTGAATGAGCACAATTCAGTCAAGGAAACTGGAGAAACGGCCAAAAAAATCATGTAACACTGACCTGAAAACTCCATGAAAAGCTTGCTCCGTTACCCACCTACCTTCCTGAGCACCTAATTCTAAGATGATGAAAGGTTTCTCAGAAACTCTTCCTACCAAAATAAAGCCTACCAAATGCCCAGCAAGTTGAAAAAAAAAAAACGAGGCAAGGAAAGCGGAAAAGAGAGGGAAGGAGAGAAAGCGAAAAGTGAAAGTCGAAAGCGCTGTGCTACTTTTAAACCCCAAAACTATGTCGAAATTTTGCTTTCTGCGCATGCCGAACTTTGCAAGCGCTTATTTTGCACCTGGCTGAAAAGGCCGCGGAGTGTACAACCTGGAAACGGGTTTGTAGGGAGGTTTAGCTCTTAAACAGCACGACAGTGACCAAAAGACCCCTCAACTAGCTTCAAAAGGTGTTTTTCGGCCAAATCTCTAGTAGCCAAAGGGTTAATACGTAATTTACGAATGCGCATGCGTTCTGTACTAACTCTGCTTACCACATGAACAAGAACAAGGAAAACAATTCAGAACTATAGACTATCCTTAGTTTTTATTACACTAATAGAGGAGCTACCGTAGTCAAGGGGTTAATCACGTATGGCTCAGGGACCGATTAATCTCTCCCTCTTTGGATCGAAAGTAGCACGGGGGACCCCAAACAGAGTTTTTGCAATTTTTTTTTTCTCAAACCCTTTGGCTTTATCCACGGTCCCATCTTGTGACGTCATCACTTTTAACGGTCAGGAACAGTTTTGTCCATTAACTTGTGCAGGGAGAAGAGATCTCTCAAACTATACCTGAATGAGCACAATTCAGTCAAGGAAACTGGAGAAACGGCCAAAAAAATCATGTAACACTGACCTGAAAACTCCATGAAAAGCTTGCTCCGTTACCCACCTACCTTCCTGAGCACCTAATTCTAAGATGATGAAAGGTTTCTCAGAAACTCTTCCTACCAAAATAAAGCCTACCAAATGCCCAGCAAGTTGAAAAAAAAAAAAACGAGGCAAGGAAAGCGGAAAAGAGAGGGAAGGAGAGAAAGCGAAAAGTGAAAGTCGAAAGCGCTGTGCTACTTTTAAACCCCAAAACTATGTCGAAATTTTGCTTTCTGCGCATGCCGAACTTTGCAAGCGCTTATTTTGCACCTGGCTGAAAAGGCCGCGGAGTGTACAACCTGGAAACGGGTTTGTAGGGAGGTTTAGCTCTTAAACAGCACGACAGTGACCAAAAGACCCCTCAACTAGCTTCAAAAGGTGTTTTTCGGCCAAATCTCTAGTAGCCAAAGGGTTAATACGTAATTTACGAATGCGCATGCGTTCTGTACTAACTCTGCTTACCACATGAACAAGAACAAGGAAAACAATTCAGAACTATAGACTATCCTTAGTTTTTATTACACTAATAGAGGAGCTACCGTAGTCAAGGGGTTAATCACGTATGGCTCAGGGACCGATTAATCTCTCCCTCTTTGGATCGAAAGTAGCACGGGGGACCCCAAACAGAGTTTTTGCAATTTTTTTTTTCTCAAACCCTTTGGCTTTATCCACGGTCCCATCTTGTGACGTCATCACTTTTAACGGTCAGGAACAGTTTTGTCCATTAACTTGTGCAGGGAGAAGAGATCTCTCAAACTATACCTGAATGAGCACAATTCAGTCAAGGAAACTGGAGAAACGGCCAAAAAAATCATGTAACACTGACCTGCAAACTCCATGAAAAGCTTGCTCCGTTACCCACCTACCTTCCTGAGCACCTAATTCTAAGATGATGAAAGGTTTCTCAGAAACTCTTCCTACCAAAATAAAGCCTACCAAATGCCCAGCAAGTTGAAAAAAAAAAAAACGAGGCAAGGAAAGCGGAAAAGAGAGGGAAGGAGAGAAAGCGAAAAGTGAAAGTCGAAAGCGCTGTGCTACTTTTAAACCCCAAAACTATGTCGAAATTTTGCTTTCTGCGCATGCCGAACTTTGCAAGCGCTTATTTTGCACCTGGCTGAAAAGGCCGCGGAGTGTACAACCTGGAAACGGGTTTGTAGGGAGGTTTAGCTCTTAAACAGCACGACAGTGACCAAAAGACCCCTCAACTAGCTTCAAAACGTGTTTTTCGGCCAAATCTCTAGTAGCCAAAGGGTTAATACCTAATTTACGAATGCGCATGCGTTCTGTACTAACTCTGCTTACCACATGAACAAGAACAAGGAAAACAATTCAGAACTATAGACTATCCTTAGTTTTTATTACACTAATAGAGGAGCTACCGTAGTCAAGGGGTTAATCACGTATGGCTCAGGGACCGATTAATCTCTCCCTCTTTGGATCGAAAGTAGCACGGGGGACCCCAAACAGAGTTTTTGCAATTTTTTTTTTCTCAAACCCTTTGGCTTTATCCACGGTCCCATCTTGTGACGTCATCACTTTTAACGGTCAGGAACAGTTTTGTCCATTAACTTGTGCAGGGAGAAGAGATCTCTCAAACTATACCTGAATGAGCACAATTCAGTCAAGGAAACTGGAGAAACGGCCAAAAAAATCATGTAACACTGACCTGCAAACTCCATGAAAAGCTTGCTCCGTTACCCACCTACCTTCCTGAGCACCTAATTCTAAGATGATGAAAGGTTTCTCAGAAACTCTTCCTACCAAAATAAAGCCTACCAAATGCCCAGCAAGTTGAAAAAAAAAAAAACGAGGCAAGGAAAGCGGAAAAGAGAGGGAAGGAGAGAAAGCGAAAAGTGAAAGTCGAAAGCGCTGTGCTACTTTTAAACCCCAAAACTATGTCGAAATTTTGCTTTCTGCGCATGCCGAACTTTGCAAGCGCTTATTTTGCACCTGGCTGAAAAGGCCGCGGAGTGTACAACCTGGAAACGGGTTTGTAGGGAGGTTTAGCTCTTAAACAGCACGACAGTGACCAAAAGACCCCTCAACTAGCTTCAAAACGTGTTTTTCGGCCAAATCTCTAGTAGCCAAAGGGTTAATACCTAATTTACGAATGCGCATGCGTTCTGTACTAACTCTGCTTACCACATGAACAAGAACAAGGAAAACAATTCAGAACTATAGACTATCCTTAGTTTTTATTACACTAATAGAGGAGCTACCGTAGTCAAGGGGTTAATCACGTATGGCTCAGGGACCGATTAATCTCTCCCTCTTTGGATCGAAAGTAGCACGGGGGACCCCAAACAGAGTTTTTGCAATTTTTTTTTTCTCAAACCCTTTGGCTTTATCCACGGTCCCATCTTGTGACGTCATCACTTTTAACGGTCAGGAACAGTTTTGTCCATTAACTTGTGCAGGGAGAAGAGATCTCTCAAACTATACCTGAATGAGCACAATTCAGTCAAGGAAACTGGAGAAACGGCCAAAAAAATCATGTAACACTGACCTGAAAACTCCATGAAAAGCTTGCTCCGTTACCCACCTACCTTCCTGAGCACCTAATTCTAAGATGATGAAAGGTTTCTCAGAAACTCTTCCTACCAAAATAAAGCCTACCAAATGCCCAGCAAGTTGAAAAAAAAAAAAAACGAGGCAAGGAAAGCGGAAAAGAGAGGGAAGGAGAGAAAGCGAAAAGTGAAAGTCGAAAGCGCTGTGCTACTTTTAAACCCCAAAACTATGTCGAAATTTTGCTTTCTGCGCATGCCGAACTTTGCAAGCGCTTATTTTGCACCTGGCTGAAAAGGCCGCGGAGTGTACAACCTGGAAACGGGTTTGTAGGGAGGTTTAGCTCTTAAACAGCACGACAGTGACCAAAAGACCCCTCAACTAGCTTCAAAAGGTGTTTTTCGGCCAAATCTCTAGTAGCCAAAGGGTTAATACGTAATTTACGAATGCGCATGCGTTCTGTACTAACTCTGCTTACCACATGAACAAGAACAAGGAAAACAATTCAGAACTATAGACTATCCTTAGTTTTTATTACACTAATAGAGGAGCTACCGTAGTCAAGGGGTTAATCACGTATGGCTCAGGGACCGATTAATCTCTCCCTCTTTGGATCGAAAGTAGCACGGGGGACCCCAAACAGAGTTTCTGCAATTTTTTTTTTCTCAAACCCTTTGGCTTTATCCACGGTCCCATCTTGTGACGTCATTACTTTTAACGGTCAGGAACAGTTTTGTCCATTAACTTGTGCAGGGAGAAGAGATCTCTCAAACTATACCTGAATGAGCACAATTCAGTCAAGGAAACTGGAGAAACGGCCAAAAAAATCATGTAACACTGACCTGAAAACTCCATGAAAAGCTTGCTCCGTTACCCACCTACCTTCCTGAGCACCTAATTCTAAGATGATGAAAGGTTTCTCAGAAACTCTTCCTACCAAAATAAAGCCTACCAAATGCCCAGCAAGTTGAAAAAAAAAAAACGAGGCAAGGAAAGCGGAAAAGAGAGGGAAGGAGAGAAAGCGAAAAGTGAAAGTCGAAAGCGCTGTGCTACTTTTAAACCCCAAAACTATGTCGAAATTTTGCTTTCTGCGCATGCCGAACTTTGCAAGCGCTTATTTTGCACCTGGCTGAAAAGGCCGCGGAGTGTACAACCTGGAAACGGGTTTGTAGGGAGGTTTAGCTCTTAAACAGCACGACAGTGACCAAAAGACCCCTCAACTAGCTTCAAAACGTGTTTTTCGGCCAAATCTCTAGTAGCCAAAGGGTTAATACGTAATTTACGAATGCGCATGCGTTCTGTACTAACTCTGCTTACCACATGAACAAGAACAAGGAAAACAATTCAGAACTATAGACTATCCTTAGTTTTTATTACACTAATAGAGGAGCTACCGTAGTCAAGGGGTTAATCACGTATGGCTCAGGGACCGATTAATCTCTCCCTCTTTGGATCGAAAGTAGCACGGGGGACCCCAAACAGAGTTTCTGCAATTTTTTTTTTCTCAAACCCTTTGGCTTTATCCACGGTCCCATCTTGTGACGTCATTACTTTTAACGGTCAGGAACAGTTTTGTCCATTAACTTGTGCAGGGAGAAGAGATCTCTCAAACTATACCTGAATGAGCACAATTCAGTCAAGGAAACTGGAGAAACGGCCAAAAAAATCATGTAACACTGACCTGAAAACTCCATGAAAAGCTTGCTCCGTTACCCACCTACCTTCCTGAGCACCTAATTCTAAGATGATGAAAGGTTTCTCAGAAACTCTTCCTACCAAAATAAAGCCTACCAAATGCCCAGCAAGTTGAAAAAAAAAAAACGAGGCAAGGAAAGCGGAAAAGAGAGGGAAGGAGAGAAAGCGAAAAGTGAAAGTCGAAAGCGCTGTGCTACTTTTAAACCCCAAAACTATGTCGAAATTTTGCTTTCTGCGCATGCCGAACTTTGCAAGCGCTTATTTTGCACCTGGCTGAAAAGGCCGCGGAGTGTACAACCTGGAAACGGGTTTGTAGGGAGGTTTAGCTCTTAAACAGCACGACAGTGACCAAAAGACCCCTCAACTAGCTTCAAAACGTGTTTTTCGGCCAAATCTCTAGTAGCCAAAGGGTTAATACGTAATTTACGAATGCGCATGCGTTCTGTACTAACTCTGCTTACCACATGAACAAGAACAAGGAAAACAATTCAGAACTATAGACTATCCGTAGTTTTTATTACACTAATAGAGGAGCTACCGTAGTCAAGGGGTTAATCACGTATGGCTCAGGGACCGATTAATCTCTCCCTCTTTGGATCGAAAGTAGCACGGGGGACCCCAAACAGAGTTTCTGCAATTTTTTTTTTCTCAAACCCTTTGGCTTTATCCACGGTCCCATCTTGTGACGTCATTACTTTTAACGGTCAGGAACAGTTTTGTCCATTAACTTGTGCAGGGA
>OX421445.1:60377885-60387885 GCA_949126865.1 Montipora capitata
TTCCTACCAAAATAAAGCCTACCAAATGCCCAGCAAGTTGAAAAAAAAAAAACGAGGCAAGGAAAGCGGAAAAGAGAGGGAAGGAGAGAAAGCGAAAAGTGAAAGTCGAAAGCGCTGTGCTACTTTTAAACCCCAAAACTATGTCGAAATTTTGCTTTCTGCGCATGCCGAACTTTGCAAGCGCTTATTTTGCACCTGGCTGAAAAGGCCGCGGAGTGTACAACCTGGAAACGGGTTTGTAGGGAGGTTTAGCTCTTAAACAGCACGACAGTGACCAAAAGACCCCTCAACTAGCTTCAAAACGTGTTTTTCGGCCAAATCTCTAGTAGCCAAAGGGTTAATACGTAATTTACGAATGCGCATGCGTTCTGTACTAACTCTGCTTACCACATGAACAAGAACAAGGAAAACAATTCAGAACTATAGACTATCCTTAGTTTTTATTACACTAATAGAGGAGCTACCGTAGTCAAGGGGTTAATCACGTATGGCTCAGGGACCGATTAATCTCTCCCTCTTTGGATCGAAAGTAGCACGGGGGACCCCAAACAGAGTTTTTGCAATTTTTTTTTTCTCAAACCCTTTGGCTTTATCCACGGTCCCATCTTGTGACGTCATCACTTTTAACGGTCAGGAACAGTTTTGTCCATTAACTTGTGCAGGGAGAAGAGATCTCTCAAACTATACCTGAATGAGCACAATTCAGTCAAGGAAACTGGAGAAACGGCCAAAAAAATCATGTAACACTGACCTGAAAACTCCATGAAAAGCTTGCTCCGTTACCCACCTACCTTCCTGAGCACCTAATTCTAAGATGATGAAAGGTTTCTCAGAAACTCTTCCTACCAAAATAAAGCCTACCAAATGCCCAGCAAGTTGAAAAAAAAAAAACGAGGCAAGGAAAGCGGAAAAGAGAGGGAAGGAGAGAAAGCGAAAAGTGAAAGTCGAAAGCGCTGTGCTACTTTTAAACCCCAAAACTATGTCGAAATTTTGCTTTCTGCGCATGCCGAACTTTGCAAGCGCTTATTTTGCACCTGGCTGAAAAGGCCGCGGAGTGTACAACCTGGAAACGGGTTTGTAGGGAGGTTTAGCTCTTAAACAGCACGACAGTGACCAAAAGACCCCTCAACTAGCTTCAAAACGTGTTTTTCGGCCAAATCTCTAGTAGCCAAAGGGTTAATACGTAATTTACGAATGCGCATGCGTTCTGTACTAACTCTGCTTACCACATGAACAAGAACAAGGAAAACAATTCAGAACTATAGACTATCCGTAGTTTTTATTACACTAATAGAGGAGCTACCGTAGTCAAGGGGTTAATCACGTATGGCTCAGGGACCGATTAATCTCTCCCTCTTTGGATCGAAAGTAGCACGGGGGACCCCAAACAGAGTTTCTGCAATTTTTTTTTTCTCAAACCCTTTGGCTTTATCCACGGTCCCATCTTGTGACGTCATTACTTTTAACGGTCAGGAACAGTTTTGTCCATTAACTTGTGCAGGGAGAAGAGATCTCTCAAACTATACCTGAATGAGCACAATTCAGTCAAGGAAACTGGAGAAACGGCCAAAAAAATCATGTAACACTGACCTGAAAACTCCATGAAAAGCTTGCTCCGTTACCCACCTACCTTCCTGAGCACCTAATTCTAAGATGATGAAAGGTTTCTCAGAAACTCTTCCTACCAAAATAAAGCCTACCAAATGCCCAGCAAGTTGAAAAAAAAAAAACGAGGCAAGGAAAGCGGAAAAGAGAGGGAAGGAGAGAAAGCGAAAAGTGAAAGTCGAAAGCGCTGTGCTACTTTTAAACCCCAAAACTATGTCGAAATTTTGCTTTCTGCGCATGCCGAACTTTGCAAGCGCTTATTTTGCACCTGGCTGAAAAGGCCGCGGAGTGTACAACCTGGAAACGGGTTTGTAGGGAGGTTTAGCTCTTAAACAGCACGACAGTGACCAAAAGACCCCTCAACTAGCTTCAAAACGTGTTTTTCGGCCAAATCTCTAGTAGCCAAAGGGTTAATACGTAATTTACGAATGCGCATGCGTTCTGTACTAACTCTGCTTACCACATGAACAAGAACAAGGAAAACAATTCAGAACTATAGACTATCCTTAGTTTTTATTACACTAATAGAGGAGCTACCGTAGTCAAGGGGTTAATCACGTATGGCTCAGGGACCGATTAATCTCTCCCTCTTTGGATCGAAAGTAGCACGGGGGACCCCAAACAGAGTTTTTGCAATTTTTTTTTTCTCAAACCCTTTGGCTTTATCCACGGTCCCATCTTGTGACGTCATTACTTTTAACGGTCAGGAACAGTTTTGTCCATTAACTTGTGCAGGGAGAAGAGATCTCTCAAACTATACCTGAATGAGCACAATTCAGTCAAGGAAACTGGAGAAACGGCCAAAAAAATCATGTAACACTGACCTGAAAACTCCATGAAAAGCTTGCTCCGTTACCCACCTACCTTCCTGAGCACCTAATTCTAAGATGATGAAAGGTTTCTCAGAAACTCTTCCTACCAAAATAAAGCCTACCAAATGCCCAGCAAGTTGAAAAAAAAAAAACGAGGCAAGGAAAGCGGAAAAGAGAGGGAAGGAGAGAAAGCGAAAAGTGAAAGTCGAAAGCGCTGTGCTACTTTTAAACCCCAAAACTATGTCGAAATTTTGCTTTCTGCGCATGCCGAACTTTGCAAGCGCTTATTTTGCACCTGGCTGAAAAGGCCGCGGAGTGTACAACCTGGAAACGGGTTTGTAGGGAGGTTTAGCTCTTAAACAGCACGACAGTGACCAAAAGACCCCTCAACTAGCTTCAAAACGTGTTTTTCGGCCAAATCTCTAGTAGCCAAAGGGTTAATACGTAATTTACGAATGCGCATGCGTTCTGTACTAACTCTGCTTACCACATGAACAAGAACAAGGAAAACAATTCAGAACTATAGACTATCCGTAGTTTTTATTACACTAATAGAGGAGCTACCGTAGTCAAGGGGTTAATCACGTATGGCTCAGGGACCGATTAATCTCTCCCTCTTTGGATCGAAAGTAGCACGGGGGACCCCAAACAGAGTTTCTGCAATTTTTTTTTTCTCAAACCCTTTGGCTTTATCCACGGTCCCATCTTGTGACGTCATTACTTTTAACGGTCAGGAACAGTTTTGTCCATTAACTTGTGCAGGGAGAAGAGATCTCTCAAACTATACCTGAATGAGCACAATTCAGTCAAGGAAACTGGAGAAACGGCCAAAAAAATCATGTAACACTGACCTGAAAACTCCATGAAAAGCTTGCTCCGTTACCCACCTACCTTCCTGAGCACCTAATTCTAAGATGATGAAAGGTTTCTCAGAAACTCTTCCTACCAAAATAAAGCCTACCAAATGCCCAGCAAGTTGAAAAAAAAAAAACGAGGCAAGGAAAGCGGAAAAGAGAGGGAAGGAGAGAAAGCGAAAAGTGAAAGTCGAAAGCGCTGTGCTACTTTTAAACCCCAAAACTATGTCGAAATTTTGCTTTCTGCGCATGCCGAACTTTGCAAGCGCTTATTTTGCACCTGGCTGAAAAGGCCGCGGAGTGTACAACCTGGAAACGGGTTTGTAGGGAGGTTTAGCTCTTAAACAGCACGACAGTGACCAAAAGACCCCTCAACTAGCTTCAAAACGTGTTTTTCGGCCAAATCTCTAGTAGCCAAAGGGTTAATACGTAATTTACGAATGCGCATGCGTTCTGTACTAACTCTGCTTACCACATGAACAAGAACAAGGAAAACAATTCAGAACTATAGACTATCCTTAGTTTTTATTACACTAATAGAGGAGCTACCGTAGTCAAGGGGTTAATCACGTATGGCTCAGGGACCGATTAATCTCTCCCTCTTTGGATCGAAAGTAGCACGGGGGACCCCAAACAGAGTTTTTGCAATTTTTTTTTTCTCAAACCCTTTGGCTTTATCCACGGTCCCATCTTGTGACGTCATCACTTTTAACGGTCAGGAACAGTTTTGTCCCTTAACTTGTGCAGGGAGAAGAGATCTCTCAAACTATACCTGAATGAGCACAATTCAGTCAAGGAAACTGGAGAAACGGCCAAAAAAATCATGTAACACTGACCTGAAAACTCCATGAAAAGCTTGCTCCGTTACCCACCTACCTTCCTGAGCACCTAATTCTAAGATGATGAAAGGTTTCTCAGAAACTCTTCCTACCAAAATAAAGCCTACCAAATGCCCAGCAAGTTGAAAAAAAAAAAACGAGGCAAGGAAAGCGGAAAAGAGAGGGAAGGAGAGAAAGCGAAAAGTGAAAGTCGAAAGCGCTGTGCTACTTTTAAACCCCAAAACTATGTCGAAATTTTGCTTTCTGCGCATGCCGAACTTTGCAAGCGCTTATTTTGCACCTGGCTGAAAAGGCCGCGGAGTGTACAACCTGGAAACGGGTTTGTAGGGAGGTTTAGCTCTTAAACAGCACGACAGTGACCAAAAGACCCCTCAACTAGCTTCAAAACGTGTTTTTCGGCCAAATCTCTAGTAGCCAAAGGGTTAATACGTAATTTACGAATGCGCATGCGTTCTGTACTAACTCTGCTTACCACATGAACAAGAACAAGGAAAACAATTCAGAACTATAGACTATCCGTAGTTTTTATTACACTAATAGAGGAGCTACCGTAGTCAAGGGGTTAATCACGTATGGCTCAGGGACCGATTAATCTCTCCCTCTTTGGATCGAAAGTAGCACGGGGGACCCCAAACAGAGTTTCTGCAATTTTTTTTTTCTCAAACCCTTTGGCTTTATCCACGGTCCCATCTTGTGACGTCATTACTTTTAACGGTCAGGAACAGTTTTGTCCATTAACTTGTGCAGGGAGAAGAGATCTCTCAAACTATACCTGAATGAGCACAATTCAGTCAAGGAAACTGGAGAAACGGCCAAAAAAATCATGTAACACTGACCTGAAAACTCCATGAAAAGCTTGCTCCGTTACCCACCTACCTTCCTGAGCACCTAATTCTAAGATGATGAAAGGTTTCTCAGAAACTCTTCCTACCAAAATAAAGCCTACCAAATGCCCAGCAAGTTGAAAAAAAAAAACGAGGCAAGGAAAGCGGAAAAGAGAGGGAAGGAGAGAAAGCGAAAAGTGAAAGTCGAAAGCGCTGTGCTACTTTTAAACCCCAAAACTATGTCGAAATTTTGCTTTCTGCGCATGCCGAACTTTGCAAGCGCTTATTTTGCACCTGGCTGAAAAGGCCGCGGAGTGTACAACCTGGAAACGGGTTTGTAGGGAGGTTTAGCTCTTAAACAGCACGACAGTGACCAAAAGACCCCTCAACTAGCTTCAAAACGTGTTTTTCGGCCAAATCTCTAGTAGCCAAAGGGTTAATACGTAATTTACGAATGCGCATGCGTTCTGTACTAACTCTGCTTACCACATGAACAAGAACAAGGAAAACAATTCAGAACTATAGACTATCCTTAGTTTTTATTACACTAATAGAGGAGCTACCGTAGTCAAGGGGTTAATCACGTATGGCTCAGGGACCGATTAATCTCTCCCTCTTTGGATCGAAAGTAGCACGGGGGACCCCAAACAGAGTTTTTGCAATTTTTTTTTTCTCAAACCCTTTGGCTTTATCCACGGTCCCATCTTGTGACGTCATCACTTTTAACGGTCAGGAACAGTTTTGTCCCTTAACTTGTGCAGGGAGAAGAGATCTCTCAAACTATACCTGAATGAGCACAATTCAGTCAAGGAAACTGGAGAAACGGCCAAAAAAATCATGTAACACTGACCTGAAAACTCCATGAAAAGCTTGCTCCGTTACCCACCTACCTTCCTGAGCACCTAATTCTAAGATGATGAAAGGTTTCTCAGAAACTCTTCCTACCAAAATAAAGCCTACCAAATGCCCAGCAAGTTGAAAAAAAAAAAAACGAGGCAAGGAAAGCGGAAAAGAGAGGGAAGGAGAGAAAGCGAAAAGTGAAAGTCGAAAGCGCTGTGCTACTTTTAAACCCCAAAACTATGTCGAAATTTTGCTTTCTGCGCATGCCGAACTTTGCAAGCGCTTATTTTGCACCTGGCTGAAAAGGCCGCGGAGTGTACAACCTGGAAACGGGTTTGTAGGGAGGTTTAGCTCTTAAACAGCACGACAGTGACCAAAAGACCCCTCAACTAGCTTCAAAACGTGTTTTTCGGCCAAATCTCTAGTAGCCAAAGGGTTAATACGTAATTTACGAATGCGCATGCGTTCTGTACTAACTCTGCTTACCACATGAACAAGAACAAGGAAAACAATTCAGAACTATAGACTATCCTTAGTTTTTATTACACTAATAGAGGAGCTACCGTAGTCAAGGGGTTAATCACGTATGGCTCAGGGACCGATTAATCTCTCCCTCTTTGGATCGAAAGTAGCACGGGGGACCCCAAACAGAGTTTTTGCAATTTTTTTTTTCTCAAACCCTTTGGCTTTATCCACGGTCCCATCTTGTGACGTCATCACTTTTAACGGTCAGGAACAGTTTTGTCCATTAACTTGTGCAGGGAGAAGAGATCTCTCAAACTATACCTGAATGAGCACAATTCAGTCAAGGAAACTGGAGAAACGGCCAAAAAAATCATGTAACACTGACCTGAAAACTCCATGAAAAGCTTGCTCCGTTACCCACCTACCTTCCTGAGCACCTAATTCTAAGATGATGAAAGGTTTCTCAGAAACTCTTCCTACCAAAATAAAGCCTACCAAATGCCCAGCAAGTTGAAAAAAAAAAAACGAGGCAAGGAAAGCGGAAAAGAGAGGGAAGGAGAGAAAGCGAAAAGTGAAAGTCGAAAGCGCTGTGCTACTTTTAAACCCCAAAACTATGTCGAAATTTTGCTTTCTGCGCATGCCGAACTTTGCAAGCGCTTATTTTGCACCTGGCTGAAAAGGCCGCGGAGTGTACAACCTGGAAACGGGTTTGTAGGGAGGTTTAGCTCTTAAACAGCACGACAGTGACCAAAAGACCCCTCAACTAGCTTCAAAACGTGTTTTTCGGCCAAATCTCTAGTAGCCAAAGGGTTAATACGTAATTTACGAATGCGCATGCGTTCTGTACTAACTCTGCTTACCACATGAACAAGAACAAGGAAAACAATTCAGAACTATAGACTATCCTTAGTTTTTATTACACTAATAGAGGAGCTACCGTAGTCAAGGGGTTAATCACGTATGGCTCAGGGACCGATTAATCTCTCCCTCTTTGGATCGAAAGTAGCACGGGGGACCCCAAACAGAGTTTTTGCAATTTTTTTTTTCTCAAACCCTTTGGCTTTATCCACGGTCCCATCTTGTGACGTCATCACTTTTAACGGTCAGGAACAGTTTTGTCCATTAACTTGTGCAGGGAGAAGAGATCTCTCAAACTATACCTGAATGAGCACAATTCAGTCAAGGAAACTGGAGAAACGGCCAAAAAAATCATGTAACACTGACCTGAAAACTCCATGAAAAGCTTGCTCCGTTACCCACCTACCTTCCTGAGCACCTAATTCTAAGATGATGAAAGGTTTCTCAGAAACTCTTCCTACCAAAATAAAGCCTACCAAATGCCCAGCAAGTTGAAAAAAAAAAAACGAGGCAAGGAAAGCGGAAAAGAGAGGGAAGGAGAGAAAGCGAAAAGTGAAAGTCGAAAGCGCTGTGCTACTTTTAAACCCCAAAACTATGTCGAAATTTTGCTTTCTGCGCATGCCGAACTTTGCAAGCGCTTATTTTGCACCTGGCTGAAAAGGCCGCGGAGTGTACAACCTGGAAACGGGTTTGTAGGGAGGTTTAGCTCTTAAACAGCACGACAGTGACCAAAAGACCCCTCAACTAGCTTCAAAACGTGTTTTTCGGCCAAATCTCTAGTAGCCAAAGGGTTAATACGTAATTTACGAATGCGCATGCGTTCTGTACTAACTCTGCTTACCACATGAACAAGAACAAGGAAAACAATTCAGAACTATAGACTATCCTTAGTTTTTATCACACTAATAGAGGAGCTACCGTAGTCAAGGGGTTAATCACGTATGGCTCAGGGACCGATTAATCTCTCCCTCTTTGGATCGAAAGTAGCACGGGGGACCCCAAACAGAGTTTTTGCAATTTTTTTTTTCTCAAACCCTTTGGCTTTATCCACGGTCCCATCTTGTGACGTCATCACTTTTAACGGTCAGGAACAGTTTTGTCCATTAACTTGTGCAGGGAGAAGAGATCTCTCAAACTATACCTGAATGAGCACAATTCAGTCAAGGAAACTGGAGAAACGGCCAAAAAAATCATGTAACACTGACCTGAAAACTCCATGAAAAGCTTGCTCCGTTACCCACCTACCTTCCTGAGCACCTAATTCTCAGATGATGAAAGGTTTCTCAGAAACTCTTCCTACCAAAATAAAGCCTACCAAATGCCCAGCAAGTTGAAAAAAAAAAAACGAGGCAAGGAAAGCGGAAAAGAGAGGGAAGGAGAGAAAGCGAAAAGTGAAAGTCGAAAGCGCTGTGCTACTTTTAAACCCCAAAACTATGTCGAAATTTTGCTTTCTGCGCATGCCGAACTTTGCAAGCGCTTATTTTGCACCTGGCTGAAAAGGCCGCGGAGTGTACAACCTGGAAACGGGTTTGTAGGGAGGTTTAGCTCTTAAACAGCACGACAGTGACCAAAAGACCCCTCAACTAGCTTCAAAACGTGTTTTTCGGCCAAATCTCTAGTAGCCAAAGGGTTAATACGTAATTTACGAATGCGCATGCGTTCTGTACTAACTCTGCTTACCACATGAACAAGAACAAGGAAAACAATTCAGAACTATAGACTATCCTTAGTTTTTATTACACTAATAGAGGAGCTACCGTAGTCAAGGGGTTAATCACGTATGGCTCAGGGACCGATTAATCTCTCCCTCTTTGGATCGAAAGTAGCACGGGGGACCCCAAACAGAGTTTTTGCAATTTTTTTTTTCTCAAACCCTTTGTCTTTATCCACGGTCCCATCTTGTGACGTCATCACTTTTAACGGTCAGGAACAGTTTTGTCCATTAACTTGTGCAGGGAGAAGAGATCTCTCAAACTATACCTGAATGAGCACAATTCAGTCAAGGAAACTGGAGAAACGGCCAAAAAAATCATGTAACACTGACCTGAAAACTCCATGAAAAGCTTGCTCCGTTACCCACCTACCTTCCTGAGCACCTAATTCTAAGATGATGAAAGGTTTCTCAGAAACTCTTCCTACCAAAATAAAGCCTACCAAATGCCCAGCAAGTTGAAAAAAAAAAAACGAGGCAAGGAAAGCGGAAAAGAGAGGGAAGGAGAGAAAGCGAAAAGTGAAAGTCGAAAGCGCTGTGCTACTTTTAAACCCCAAAACTATGTCGAAATTTTGCTTTCTGCGCATGCCGAACTTTGCAAGCGCTTATTTTGCACCTGGCTGAAAAGGCCGCGGAGTGTACAACCTGGAAACGGGTTTGTAGGGAGGTTTAGCTCTTAAACAGCACGACAGTGACCAAAAGACCCCTCAACTAGCTTCAAAACGTGTTTTTCGGCCAAATCTCTAGTAGCCAAAGGGTTAATACGTAATTTACGAATGCGCATGCGTTCTGTACTAACTCTGCTTACCACATGAACAAGAACAAGGAAAACAATTCAGAACTATAGACTATCCTTAGTTTTTATCACACTAATAGAGGAGCTACCGTAGTCAAGGGGTTAATCACGTATGGCTCAGGGACCGATTAATCTCTCCCTCTTTGGATCGAAAGTAGCACGGGGGACCCCAAACAGAGTTTTTGCAATTTTTTTTTTCTCAAACCCTTTGGCTTTATCCACGGTCCCATCTTGTGACGTCATCACTTTTAACGGTCAGGAACAGTTTTGTCCATTAACTTGTGCAGGGAGAAGAGATCTCTCAAACTATACCTGAATGAGCACAATTCAGTCAAGGAAACTGGAGAAACGGCCAAAAAAATCATGTAACACTGACCTGAAAACTCCATGAAAAGC
>OX421445.1:60395385-60447885 GCA_949126865.1 Montipora capitata
CGAAAGCGCTGTGCTACTTTTAAACCCCAAAACTATGTCGAAATTTTGCTTTCTGCGCATGCCGAACTTTGCAAGCGCTTATTTTGCACCTTGCTGAAAAGGCCGCGGAGTGTACAACCTGGAAACGGGTTTGTAGGGAGGTTTAGCTCTTAAACAGCACGACAGTGACCAAAAGACCCCTCAACTAGCTTCAAAACGTGTTTTTCGGCCAAATCTCTAGTAGCCAAAGGGTTAATACGTAATTTACGAATGCGCATGCGTTCTGTACTAACTCTGCTTACCACATGAACAAGAACAAGGAAAACAATTCAGAACTATAGACTATCCGTAGTTTTTATTACTCTAATAGAGGAGCTACCGTAGTCAAGGGGTTAATCACGTATTGCTCAGGGACCGATTAATCTCTCCCTCTTTGGATCAAAAGTAGCACGGGGGACCCCAAACAGAGTTTCTGCAATTTTTTTTTTCTCAAACCCTTTGGCTTTATCCACGGTCCCATCTTGTGACGTCATTACTTTTAACGGTCAGGAACAGTTTTGTCCATTAACTTGTGCAGGGAGAAGAGATCTCTCAAACTATACCTGAATGAGCACAATTCAGTCAAGGAAACTGGAGAAACGGCCAAAAAAATCATGTAACACTGACCTGAAAACTCCATGAAAAGCTTGCTCCGTTACCCACCTACCTTCCTGAGCACCTAATTCTAAGATGATGAAAGGTTTCTCAGAAACTCTTCCTACCAAAATAAAGCCTACCAAATGCCCAGCAAGTTGAAAAAAAAAAAACGAGGCAAGGAAAGCGGAAAAGAGAGGGAAGGAGAGAAAGCGAAAAGTGAAAGTCGAAAGCGCTGTGCTACTTTTAAACCCCAAAACTATGTCGAAATTTTGCTTTCTGCGCATGCCGAACTTTGCAAGCGCTTATTTTGCACCTGGCTGAAAAGGCCGCGGAGTGTACAACCTGGAAACGGGTTTGTAGGGAGGTTTAGCTCTTAAACAGCACGACAGTGACCAAAAGACCCCTCAACTAGCTTCAAAACGTGTTTTTCGGCCAAATCTCTAGTAGCCAAAGGGTTAATACGTAATTTACGAATGCGCATGCGTTCTGTACTAACTCTGCTTACCACATGAACAAGAACAAGGAAAACAATTCAGAACTATAGACTATCCTTAGTTTTTATTACACTAATAGAGGAGCTACCGTAGTCAAGGGGTTAATCACGTATGGCTCAGGGACCGATTAATCTCTCCCTCTTTGGATCGAAAGTAGCACGGGGGACCCCAAACAGAGTTTTTGCAATTTTTTTTTTCTCAAACCCTTTGGCTTTATCCACGGTCCCATCTTGTGACGTCATCACTTTTAACGGTCAGGAACAGTTTTGTCCATTAACTTGTGCAGGGAGAAGAGATCTCTCAAACTATACCTGAATGAGCACAATTCAGTCAAGGAAACTGGAGAAACGGCCAAAAAAATCATGTAACACTGACCTGAAAACTCCATGAAAAGCTTGCTCCGTTACCCACCTACCTTCCTGAGCACCTAATTCTAAGATGATGAAAGGTTTCTCAGAAACTCTTCCTACCAAAATAAAGCCTACCAAATGCCCAGCAAGTTGAAAAAAAAAAAACGAGGCAAGGAAAGCGGAAAAGAGAGGGAAGGAGAGAAAGCGAAAAGTGAAAGTCGAAAGCGCTGTGCTACTTTTAAACCCCAAAACTATGTCGAAATTTTGCTTTCTGCGCATGCCGAACTTTGCAAGCGCTTATTTTGCACCTGGCTGAAAAGGCCGCGGAGTGTACAACCTGGAAACGGGTTTGTAGGGAGGTTTAGCTCTTAAACAGCACGACAGTGACCAAAAGACCCCTCAACTAGCTTCAAAACGTGTTTTTCGGCCAAATCTCTAGTAGCCAAAGGGTTAATACGTAATTTACGAATGCGCATGCGTTCTGTACTAACTCTGCTTACCACATGAACAAGAACAAGGAAAACAATTCAGAACTATAGACTATCCTTAGTTTTTATTACACTAATAGAGGAGCTACCGTAGTCAAGGGGTTAATCACGTATGGCTCAGGGACCGATTAATCTCTCCCTCTTTGGATCGAAAGTAGCACGGGGGACCCCAAACAGAGTTTTTGCAATTTTTTTTTTCTCAAACCCTTTGGCTTTATCCACGGTCCCATCTTGTGACGTCATCACTTTTAACGGTCAGGAACAGTTTTGTCCATTAACTTGTGCAGGGAGAAGAGATCTCTCAAACTATACCTGAATGAGCACAATTCAGTCAAGGAAACTGGAGAAACGGCCAAAAAAATCATGTAACACTGACCTGAAAACTCCATGAAAAGCTTGCTCCGTTACCCACCTACCTTCCTGAGCACCTAATTCTAAGATGATGAAAGGTTTCTCAGAAACTCTTCCTACCAAAATAAAGCCTACCAAATGCCCAGCAAGTTGAAAAAAAAAAAACGAGGCAAGGAAAGCGGAAAAGAGAGGGAAGGAGAGAAAGCGAAAAGTGAAAGTCGAAAGCGCTGTGCTACTTTTAAACCCCAAAACTATGTCGAAATTTTGCTTTCTGCGCATGCCGAACTTTGCAAGCGCTTATTTTGCACCTGGCTGAAAAGGCCGCGGAGTGTACAACCTGGAAACGGGTTTGTAGGGAGGTTTAGCTCTTAAACAGCACGACAGTGACCAAAAGACCCCTCAACTAGCTTCAAAACGTGTTTTTCGGCCAAATCTCTAGTAGCCAAAGGGTTAATACGTAATTTACGAATGCGCATGCGTTCTGTACTAACTCTGCTTACCACATGAACAAGAACAAGGAAAACAATTCAGAACTATAGACTATCCGTAGTTTTTATTACACTAATAGAGGAGCTACCGTAGTCAAGGGGTTAATCACGTATGGCTCAGGGACCGATTAATCTCTCCCTCTTTGGATCGAAAGTAGCACGGGGGACCCCAAACAGAGTTTCTGCAATTTTTTTTTTCTCAAACCCTTTGGCTTTATCCACGGTCCCATCTTGTGACGTCATTACTTTTAACGGTCAGGAACAGTTTTGTCCATTAACTTGTGCAGGGAGAAGAGATCTCTCAAACTATACCTGAATGAGCACAATTCAGTCAAGGAAACTGGAGAAACGGCCAAAAAAATCATGTAACACTGACCTGAAAACTCCATGAAAAGCTTGCTCCGTTACCCACCTACCTTCCTGAGCACCTAATTCTAAGATGATGAAAGGTTTCTCAGAAACTCTTCCTACCAAAATAAAGCCTACCAAATGCCCAGCAAGTTGAAAAAAAAAAAACGAGGCAAGGAAAGCGGAAAAGAGAGGGAAGGAGAGAAAGCGAAAAGTGAAAGTCGAAAGCGCTGTGCTACTTTTAAACCCCAAAACTATGTCGAAATTTTGCTTTCTGCGCATGCCGAACTTTGCAAGCGCTTATTTTGCACCTGGCTGAAAAGGCCGCGGAGTGTACAACCTGGAAACGGGTTTGTAGGGAGGTTTAGCTCTTAAACAGCACGACAGTGACCAAAAGACCCCTCAACTAGCTTCAAAACGTGTTTTTCGGCCAAATCTCTAGTAGCCAAAGGGTTAATACGTAATTTACGAATGCGCATGCGTTCTGTACTAACTCTGCTTACCACATGAACAAGAACAAGGAAAACAATTCAGAACTATAGACTATCCTTAGTTTTTATTACACTAATAGAGGAGCTACCGTAGTCAAGGGGTTAATCACGTATGGCTCAGGGACCGATTAATCTCTCCCTCTTTGGATCGAAAGTAGCACGGGGGACCCCAAACAGAGTTTTTGCAATTTTTTTTTTCTCAAACCCTTTGGCTTTATCCACGGTCCCATCTTGTGACGTCATTACTTTTAACGGTCAGGAACAGTTTTGTCCATTAACTTGTGCAGGGAGAAGAGATCTCTCAAACTATACCTGAATGAGCACAATTCAGTCAAGGAAACTGGAGAAACGGCCAAAAAAATCATGTAACACTGACCTGAAAACTCCATGAAAAGCTTGCTCCGTTACCCACCTACCTTCCTGAGCACCTAATTCTAAGATGATGAAAGGTTTCTCAGAAACTCTTCCTACCAAAATAAAGCCTACCAAATGCCCAGCAAGTTGAAAAAAAAAAAACGAGGCAAGGAAAGCGGAAAAGAGAGGGAAGGAGAGAAAGCGAAAAGTGAAAGTCGAAAGCGCTGTGCTACTTTTAAACCCCAAAACTATGTCGAAATTTTGCTTTCTGCGCATGCCGAACTTTGCAAGCGCTTATTTTGCACCTTGCTGAAAAGGCCGCGGAGTGTACAACCTGGAAACGGGTTTGTAGGGAGGTTTAGCTCTTAAACAGCACGACAGTGACCAAAAGACCCCTCAACTAGCTTCAAAACGTGTTTTTCGGCCAAATCTCTTGTAGCCAAAGGGTTAATACGTAATTTACGAATGCGCATGCGTTCTGTACTAACTCTGCTTACCACATGAACAAGAACAAGGAAAACAATTCAGAACTATAGACTATCCGTAGTTTTTATTACTCTAATAGAGGAGCTACCGTAGTCAAGGGGTTAATCACGTATGGCTCAGGGACCGATTAATCTCTCCCTCTTTGGATCGAAAGTAGCACGGGGGACCCCAAACAGAGTTTCTGCAATTTTTTTTTTCTCAAACCCTTTGGCTTTATCCACGGTCCCATCTTGTGACGTCATTACTTTTAACGGTCAGGAACAGTTTTGTCCATTAACTTGTGCAGGGAGAAGAGATCTCTCAAACTATACCTGAATGAGCACAATTCAGTCAAGGAAACTGGAGAAACGGCCAAAAAAATCATGTAACACTGACCTGAAAACTCCATGAAAAGCTTGCTCCGTTACCCACCTACCTTCCTGAGCACCTAATTCTAAGATGATGAAAGGTTTCTCAGAAACTCTTCCTACCAAAATAAAGCCTACCAAATGCCCAGCAAGTTGAAAAAAAAAAAACGAGGCAAGGAAAGCGGAAAAGAGAGGGAAGGAGAGAAAGCGAAAAGTGAAAGTCGAAAGCGCTGTGCTACTTTTAAACCCCAAAACTATGTCGAAATTTTGCTTTCTGCGCATGCCGAACTTTGCAAGCGCTTATTTTGCACCTGGCTGAAAAGGCCGCGGAGTGTACAACCTGGAAACGGGTTTGTAGGGAGGTTTAGCTCTTAAACAGCACGACAGTGACCAAAAGACCCCTCAACTAGCTTCAAAACGTGTTTTTCGGCCAAATCTCTAGTAGCCAAAGGGTTAATACGTAATTTACGAATGCGCATGCGTTCTGTACTAACTCTGCTTACCACATGAACAAGAACAAGGAAAACAATTCAGAACTATAGACTATCCTTAGTTTTTATTACACTAATAGAGGAGCTACCGTAGTCAAGGGGTTAATCACGTATGGCTCAGGGACCGATTAATCTCTCCCTCTTTGGATCGAAAGTAGCACGGGGGACCCCAAACAGAGTTTTTGCAATTTTTTTTTTCTCAAACCCTTTGGCTTTATCCACGGTCCCATCTTGTGACGTCATTACTTTTAACGGTCAGGAACAGTTTTGTCCATTAACTTGTGCAGGGAGAAGAGATCTCTCAAACTATACCTGAATGAGCACAATTCAGTCAAGGAAACTGGAGAAACGGCCAAAAAAATCATGTAACACTGACCTGAAAACTCCATGAAAAGCTTGCTCCGTTACCCACCTACCTTCCTGAGCACCTAATTCTAAGATGATGAAAGGTTTCTCAGAAACTCTTCCTACCAAAATAAAGCCTACCAAATGCCCAGCAAGTTGAAAAAAAAAAAACGAGGCAAGGAAAGCGGAAAAGAGAGGGAAGGAGAGAAAGCGAAAAGTGAAAGTCGAAAGCGCTGTGCTACTTTTAAACCCCAAAACTATGTCGAAATTTTGCTTTCTGCGCATGCCGAACTTTGCAAGCGCTTATTTTGCACCTTGCTGAAAAGGCCGCGGAGTGTACAACCTGGAAACGGGTTTGTAGGGAGGTTTAGCTCTTAAACAGCACGACAGTGACCAAAAGACCCCTCAACTAGCTTCAAAACGTGTTTTTCGGCCAAATCTCTTGTAGCCAAAGGGTTAATACGTAATTTACGAATGCGCATGCGTTCTGTACTAACTCTGCTTACCACATGAACAAGAACAAGGAAAACAATTCAGAACTATAGACTATCCGTAGTTTTTATTACTCTAATAGAGGAGCTACCGTAGTCAAGGGGTTAATCACGTATGGCTCAGGGACCGATTAATCTCTCCCTCTTTGGATCGAAAGTAGCACGGGGGACCCCAAACAGAGTTTCTGCAATTTTTTTTTTCTCAAACCCTTTGGCTTTATCCACGGTCCCATCTTGTGACGTCATTACTTTTAACGGTCAGGAACAGTTTTGTCCATTAACTTGTGCAGGGAGAAGAGATCTCTCAAACTATACCTGAATGAGCACAATTCAGTCAAGGAAACTGGAGAAACGGCCAAAAAAATCATGTAACACTGACCTGAAAACTCCATGAAAAGCTTGCTCCGTTACCCACCTACCTTCCTGAGCACCTAATTCTAAGATGATGAAAGGTTTCTCAGAAACTCTTCCTACCAAAATAAAGCCTACCAAATGCCCAGCAAGTTGAAAAAAAAAAAACGAGGCAAGGAAAGCGGAAAAGAGAGGGAAGGAGAGAAAGCGAAAAGTGAAAGTCGAAAGCGCTGTGCTACTTTTAAACCCCAAAACTATGTCGAAATTTTGCTTTCTGCGCATGCCGAACTTTGCAAGCGCTTATTTTGCACCTGGCTGAAAAGGCCGCGGAGTGTACAACCTGGAAACGGGTTTGTAGGGAGGTTTAGCTCTTAAACAGCACGACAGTGACCAAAAGACCCCTCAACTAGCTTCAAAACGTGTTTTTCGGCCAAATCTCTAGTAGCCAAAGGGTTAATACGTAATTTACGAATGCGCATGCGTTCTGTACTAACTCTGCTTACCACATGAACAAGAACAAGGAAAACAATTCAGAACTATAGACTATCCTTAGTTTTTATTACACTAATAGAGGAGCTACCGTAGTCAAGGGGTTAATCACGTATGGCTCAGGGACCGATTAATCTCTCCCTCTTTGGATCGAAAGTAGCACGGGGGACCCCAAACAGAGTTTTTGCAATTTTTTTTTTCTCAAACCCTTTGGCTTTATCCACGGTCCCATCTTGTGACGTCATCACTTTTAACGGTCAGGAACAGTTTTGTCCATTAACTTGTGCAGGGAGAAGAGATCTCTCAAACTATACCTGAATGAGCACAATTCAGTCAAGGAAACTGGAGAAACGGCCAAAAAAATCATGTAACACTGACCTGAAAACTCCATGAAAAGCTTGCTCCGTTACCCACCTACCTTCCTGAGCACCTAATTCTAAGATGATGAAAGGTTTCTCAGAAACTCTTCCTACCAAAATAAAGCCTACCAAATGCCCAGCAAGTTGAAAAAAAAAAAACGAGGCAAGGAAAGCGGAAAAGAGAGGGAAGGAGAGAAAGCGAAAAGTGAAAGTCGAAAGCGCTGTGCTACTTTTAAACCCCAAAACTATGTCGAAATTTTGCTTTCTGCGCATGCCGAACTTTGCAAGCGCTTATTTTGCACCTGGCTGAAAAGGCCGCGGAGTGTACAACCTGGAAACGGGTTTGTAGGGAGGTTTAGCTCTTAAACAGCACGACAGTGACCAAAAGACCCCTCAACTAGCTTCAAAACGTGTTTTTCGGCCAAATCTCTTGTAGCCAAAGGGTTAATACGTAATTTACGAATGCGCATGCGTTCTGTACTAACTCTGCTTACCACATGAACAAGAACAAGGAAAACAATTCAGAACTATAGACTATCCGTAGTTTTTATTACTCTAATAGAGGAGCTACCGTAGTCAAGGGGTTAATCACGTATGGCTCAGGGACCGATTAATCTCTCCCTCTTTGGATCGAAAGTAGCACGGGGGACCCCAAACAGAGTTTCTGCAATTTTTTTTTTCTCAAACCCTTTGGCTTTATCCACGGTCCCATCTTGTGACGTCATTACTTTTAACGGTCAGGAACAGTTTTGTCCATTAACTTGTGCAGGGAGAAGAGATCTCTCAAACTATACCTGAATGAGCACAATTCAGTCAAGGAAACTGGAGAAACGGCCAAAAAAATCATGTAACACTGACCTGAAAACTCCATGAAAAGCTTGCTCCGTTACCCACCTACCTTCCTGAGCACCTAATTCTAAGATGATGAAAGGTTTCTCAGAAACTCTTCCTACCAAAATAAAGCCTACCAAATGCCCAGCAAGTTGAAAAAAAAAAAACGAGGCAAGGAAAGCGGAAAAGAGAGGGAAGGAGAGAAAGCGAAAAGTGAAAGTCGAAAGCGCTGTGCTACTTTTAAACCCCAAAACTATGTCGAAATTTTGCTTTCTGCGCATGCCGAACTTTGCAAGCGCTTATTTTGCACCTGGCTGAAAAGGCCGCGGAGTGTACAACCTGGAAACGGGTTTGTAGGGAGGTTTAGCTCTTAAACAGCACGACAGTGACCAAAAGACCCCTCAACTAGCTTCAAAACGTGTTTTTCGGCCAAATCTCTAGTAGCCAAAGGGTTAATACGTAATTTACGAATGCGCATGCGTTCTGTACTAACTCTGCTTACCACATGAACAAGAACAAGGAAAACAATTCAGAACTATAGACTATCCTTAGTTTTTATTACACTAATAGAGGAGCTACCGTAGTCAAGGGGTTAATCACGTATGGCTCAGGGACCGATTAATCTCTCCCTCTTTGGATCGAAAGTAGCACGGGGGACCCCAAACAGAGTTTTTGCAATTTTTTTTTTCTCAAACCCTTTGGCTTTATCCACGGTCCCATCTTGTGACGTCATCACTTTTAACGGTCAGGAACAGTTTTGTCCATTAACTTGTGCAGGGAGAAGAGATCTCTCAAACTATACCTGAATGAGCACAATTCAGTCAAGGAAACTGGAGAAACGGCCAAAAAAATCATGTAACACTGACCTGAAAACTCCATGAAAAGCTTGCTCCGTTACCCACCTACCTTCCTGAGCACCTAATTCTAAGATGATGAAAGGTTTCTCAGAAACTCTTCCTACCAAAATAAAGCCTACCAAATGCCCAGCAAGTTGAAAAAAAAAAAACGAGGCAAGGAAAGCGGAAAAGAGAGGGAAGGAGAGAAAGCGAAAAGTGAAAGTCGAAAGCGCTGTGCTACTTTTAAACCCCAAAACTATGTCGAAATTTTGCTTTCTGCGCATGCCGAACTTTGCAAGCGCTTATTTTGCACCTGGCTGAAAAGGCCGCGGAGTGTACAACCTGGAAACGGGTTTGTAGGGAGGTTTAGCTCTTAAACAGCACGACAGTGACCAAAAGACCCCTCAACTAGCTTCAAAACGTGTTTTTCGGCCAAATCTCTAGTAGCCAAAGGGTTAATACGTAATTTACGAATGCGCATGCGTTCTGTACTAACTCTGCTTACCACATGAACAAGAACAAGGAAAACAATTCAGAACTATAGACTATCCGTAGTTTTTATTACACTAATAGAGGAGCTACCGTAGTCAAGGGGTTAATCACGTATGGCTCAGGGACCGATTAATCTCTCCCTCTTTGGATCGAAAGTAGCACGGGGGACCCCAAACAGAGTTTCTGCAATTTTTTTTTTCTCAAACCCTTTGGCTTTATCCACGGTCCCATCTTGTGACGTCATTACTTTTAACGGTCAGGAACAGTTTTGTCCATTAACTTGTGCAGGGAGAAGAGATCTCTCAAACTATACCTGAATGAGCACAATTCAGTCAAGGAAACTGGAGAAACGGCCAAAAAAATCATGTAACACTGACCTGAAAACTCCATGAAAAGCTTGCTCCGTTACCCACCTACCTTCCTGAGCACCTAATTCTAAGATGATGAAAGGTTTCTCAGAAACTCTTCCTACCAAAATAAAGCCTACCAAATGCCCAGCAAGTTGAAAAAAAAAAAACGAGGCAAGGAAAGCGGAAAAGAGAGGGAAGGAGAGAAAGCGAAAAGTGAAAGTCGAAAGCGCTGTGCTACTTTTAAACCCCAAAACTATGTCGAAATTTTGCTTTCTGCGCATGCCGAACTTTGCAAGCGCTTATTTTGCACCTGGCTGAAAAGGCCGCGGAGTGTACAACCTGGAAACGGGTTTGTAGGGAGGTTTAGCTCTTAAACAGCACGACAGTGACCAAAAGACCCCTCAACTAGCTTCAAAACGTGTTTTTCGGCCAAATCTCTAGTAGCCAAAGGGTTAATACGTAATTTACGAATGCGCATGCGTTCTGTACTAACTCTGCTTACCACATGAACAAGAACAAGGAAAACAATTCAGAACTATAGACTATCCTTAGTTTTTATTACACTAATAGAGGAGCTACCGTAGTCAAGGGGTTAATCACGTATGGCTCAGGGACCGATTAATCTCTCCCTCTTTGGATCGAAAGTAGCACGGGGGACCCCAAACAGAGTTTTTGCAATTTTTTTTTTCTCAAACCCTTTGGCTTTATCCACGGTCCCATCTTGTGACGTCATCACTTTTAACGGTCAGGAACAGTTTTGTCCCTTAACTTGTGCAGGGAGAAGAGATCTCTCAAACTATACCTGAATGAGCACAATTCAGTCAAGGAAACTGGAGAAACGGCCAAAAAAATCATGTAACACTGACCTGAAAACTCCATGAAAAGCTTGCTCCGTTACCCACCTACCTTCCTGAGCACCTAATTCTAAGATGATGAAAGGTTTCTCAGAAACTCTTCCTACCAAAATAAAGCCTACCAAATGCCCAGCAAGTTGAAAAAAAAAAAACGAGGCAAGGAAAGCGGAAAAGAGAGGGAAGGAGAGAAAGCGAAAAGTGAAAGTCGAAAGCGCTGTGCTACTTTTAAACCCCAAAACTATGTCGAAATTTTGCTTTCTGCGCATGCCGAACTTTGCAAGCGCTTATTTTGCACCTGGCTGAAAAGGCCGCGGAGTGTACAACCTGGAAACGGGTTTGTAGGGAGGTTTAGCTCTTAAACAGCACGACAGTGACCAAAAGACCCCTCAACTAGCTTCAAAACGTGTTTTTCGGCCAAATCTCTAGTAGCCAAAGGGTTAATACGTAATTTACGAATGCGCATGCGTTCTGTACTAACTCTGCTTACCACATGAACAAGAACAAGGAAAACAATTCAGAACTATAGACTATCCGTAGTTTTTATTACACTAATAGAGGAGCTACCGTAGTCAAGGGGTTAATCACGTATGGCTCAGGGACCGATTAATCTCTCCCTCTTTGGATCGAAAGTAGCACGGGGGACCCCAAACAGAGTTTCTGCAATTTTTTTTTTCTCAAACCCTTTGGCTTTATCCACGGTCCCATCTTGTGACGTCATTACTTTTAACGGTCAGGAACAGTTTTGTCCATTAACTTGTGCAGGGAGAAGAGATCTCTCAAACTATACCTGAATGAGCACAATTCAGTCAAGGAAACTGGAGAAACGGCCAAAAAAATCATGTAACACTGACCTGAAAACTCCATGAAAAGCTTGCTCCGTTACCCACCTACCTTCCTGAGCACCTAATTCTAAGATGATGAAAGGTTTCTCAGAAACTCTTCCTACCAAAATAAAGCCTACCAAATGCCCAGCAAGTTGAAAAAAAAAAACGAGGCAAGGAAAGCGGAAAAGAGAGGGAAGGAGAGAAAGCGAAAAGTGAAAGTCGAAAGCGCTGTGCTACTTTTAAACCCCAAAACTATGTCGAAATTTTGCTTTCTGCGCATGCCGAACTTTGCAAGCGCTTATTTTGCACCTGGCTGAAAAGGCCGCGGAGTGTACAACCTGGAAACGGGTTTGTAGGGAGGTTTAGCTCTTAAACAGCACGACAGTGACCAAAAGACCCCTCAACTAGCTTCAAAACGTGTTTTTCGGCCAAATCTCTAGTAGCCAAAGGGTTAATACGTAATTTACGAATGCGCATGCGTTCTGTACTAACTCTGCTTACCACATGAACAAGAACAAGGAAAACAATTCAGAACTATAGACTATCCTTAGTTTTTATTACACTAATAGAGGAGCTACCGTAGTCAAGGGGTTAATCACGTATGGCTCAGGGACCGATTAATCTCTCCCTCTTTGGATCGAAAGTAGCACGGGGGACCCCAAACAGAGTTTTTGCAATTTTTTTTTTCTCAAACCCTTTGGCTTTATCCACGGTCCCATCTTGTGACGTCATCACTTTTAACGGTCAGGAACAGTTTTGTCCCTTAACTTGTGCAGGGAGAAGAGATCTCTCAAACTATACCTGAATGAGCACAATTCAGTCAAGGAAACTGGAGAAACGGCCAAAAAAATCATGTAACACTGACCTGAAAACTCCATGAAAAGCTTGCTCCGTTACCCACCTACCTTCCTGAGCACCTAATTCTAAGATGATGAAAGGTTTCTCAGAAACTCTTCCTACCAAAATAAAGCCTACCAAATGCCCAGCAAGTTGAAAAAAAAAAAAACGAGGCAAGGAAAGCGGAAAAGAGAGGGAAGGAGAGAAAGCGAAAAGTGAAAGTCGAAAGCGCTGTGCTACTTTTAAACCCCAAAACTATGTCGAAATTTTGCTTTCTGCGCATGCCGAACTTTGCAAGCGCTTATTTTGCACCTGGCTGAAAAGGCCGCGGAGTGTACAACCTGGAAACGGGTTTGTAGGGAGGTTTAGCTCTTAAACAGCACGACAGTGACCAAAAGACCCCTCAACTAGCTTCAAAACGTGTTTTTCGGCCAAATCTCTAGTAGCCAAAGGGTTAATACGTAATTTACGAATGCGCATGCGTTCTGTACTAACTCTGCTTACCACATGAACAAGAACAAGGAAAACAATTCAGAACTATAGACTATCCTTAGTTTTTATTACACTAATAGAGGAGCTACCGTAGTCAAGGGGTTAATCACGTATGGCTCAGGGACCGATTAATCTCTCCCTCTTTGGATCGAAAGTAGCACGGGGGACCCCAAACAGAGTTTTTGCAATTTTTTTTTTCTCAAACCCTTTGGCTTTATCCACGGTCCCATCTTGTGACGTCATCACTTTTAACGGTCAGGAACAGTTTTGTCCATTAACTTGTGCAGGGAGAAGAGATCTCTCAAACTATACCTGAATGAGCACAATTCAGTCAAGGAAACTGGAGAAACGGCCAAAAAAATCATGTAACACTGACCTGAAAACTCCATGAAAAGCTTGCTCCGTTACCCACCTACCTTCCTGAGCACCTAATTCTAAGATGATGAAAGGTTTCTCAGAAACTCTTCCTACCAAAATAAAGCCTACCAAATGCCCAGCAAGTTGAAAAAAAAAAAACGAGGCAAGGAAAGCGGAAAAGAGAGGGAAGGAGAGAAAGCGAAAAGTGAAAGTCGAAAGCGCTGTGCTACTTTTAAACCCCAAAACTATGTCGAAATTTTGCTTTCTGCGCATGCCGAACTTTGCAAGCGCTTATTTTGCACCTGGCTGAAAAGGCCGCGGAGTGTACAACCTGGAAACGGGTTTGTAGGGAGGTTTAGCTCTTAAACAGCACGACAGTGACCAAAAGACCCCTCAACTAGCTTCAAAACGTGTTTTTCGGCCAAATCTCTAGTAGCCAAAGGGTTAATACGTAATTTACGAATGCGCATGCGTTCTGTACTAACTCTGCTTACCACATGAACAAGAACAAGGAAAACAATTCAGAACTATAGACTATCCTTAGTTTTTATTACACTAATAGAGGAGCTACCGTAGTCAAGGGGTTAATCACGTATGGCTCAGGGACCGATTAATCTCTCCCTCTTTGGATCGAAAGTAGCACGGGGGACCCCAAACAGAGTTTTTGCAATTTTTTTTTTCTCAAACCCTTTGGCTTTATCCACGGTCCCATCTTGTGACGTCATCACTTTTAACGGTCAGGAACAGTTTTGTCCATTAACTTGTGCAGGGAGAAGAGATCTCTCAAACTATACCTGAATGAGCACAATTCAGTCAAGGAAACTGGAGAAACGGCCAAAAAAATCATGTAACACTGACCTGAAAACTCCATGAAAAGCTTGCTCCGTTACCCACCTACCTTCCTGAGCACCTAATTCTAAGATGATGAAAGGTTTCTCAGAAACTCTTCCTACCAAAATAAAGCCTACCAAATGCCCAGCAAGTTGAAAAAAAAAAAACGAGGCAAGGAAAGCGGAAAAGAGAGGGAAGGAGAGAAAGCGAAAAGTGAAAGTCGAAAGCGCTGTGCTACTTTTAAACCCCAAAACTATGTCGAAATTTTGCTTTCTGCGCATGCCGAACTTTGCAAGCGCTTATTTTGCACCTGGCTGAAAAGGCCGCGGAGTGTACAACCTGGAAACGGGTTTGTAGGGAGGTTTAGCTCTTAAACAGCACGACAGTGACCAAAAGACCCCTCAACTAGCTTCAAAACGTGTTTTTCGGCCAAATCTCTAGTAGCCAAAGGGTTAATACGTAATTTACGAATGCGCATGCGTTCTGTACTAACTCTGCTTACCACATGAACAAGAACAAGGAAAACAATTCAGAACTATAGACTATCCTTAGTTTTTATCACACTAATAGAGGAGCTACCGTAGTCAAGGGGTTAATCACGTATGGCTCAGGGACCGATTAATCTCTCCCTCTTTGGATCGAAAGTAGCACGGGGGACCCCAAACAGAGTTTTTGCAATTTTTTTTTTCTCAAACCCTTTGGCTTTATCCACGGTCCCATCTTGTGACGTCATCACTTTTAACGGTCAGGAACAGTTTTGTCCATTAACTTGTGCAGGGAGAAGAGATCTCTCAAACTATACCTGAATGAGCACAATTCAGTCAAGGAAACTGGAGAAACGGCCAAAAAAATCATGTAACACTGACCTGAAAACTCCATGAAAAGCTTGCTCCGTTACCCACCTACCTTCCTGAGCACCTAATTCTCAGATGATGAAAGGTTTCTCAGAAACTCTTCCTACCAAAATAAAGCCTACCAAATGCCCAGCAAGTTGAAAAAAAAAAAACGAGGCAAGGAAAGCGGAAAAGAGAGGGAAGGAGAGAAAGCGAAAAGTGAAAGTCGAAAGCGCTGTGCTACTTTTAAACCCCAAAACTATGTCGAAATTTTGCTTTCTGCGCATGCCGAACTTTGCAAGCGCTTATTTTGCACCTGGCTGAAAAGGCCGCGGAGTGTACAACCTGGAAACGGGTTTGTAGGGAGGTTTAGCTCTTAAACAGCACGACAGTGACCAAAAGACCCCTCAACTAGCTTCAAAACGTGTTTTTCGGCCAAATCTCTAGTAGCCAAAGGGTTAATACGTAATTTACGAATGCGCATGCGTTCTGTACTAACTCTGCTTACCACATGAACAAGAACAAGGAAAACAATTCAGAACTATAGACTATCCTTAGTTTTTATTACACTAATAGAGGAGCTACCGTAGTCAAGGGGTTAATCACGTATGGCTCAGGGACCGATTAATCTCTCCCTCTTTGGATCGAAAGTAGCACGGGGGACCCCAAACAGAGTTTTTGCAATTTTTTTTTTCTCAAACCCTTTGTCTTTATCCACGGTCCCATCTTGTGACGTCATCACTTTTAACGGTCAGGAACAGTTTTGTCCATTAACTTGTGCAGGGAGAAGAGATCTCTCAAACTATACCTGAATGAGCACAATTCAGTCAAGGAAACTGGAGAAACGGCCAAAAAAATCATGTAACACTGACCTGAAAACTCCATGAAAAGCTTGCTCCGTTACCCACCTACCTTCCTGAGCACCTAATTCTAAGATGATGAAAGGTTTCTCAGAAACTCTTCCTACCAAAATAAAGCCTACCAAATGCCCAGCAAGTTGAAAAAAAAAAAACGAGGCAAGGAAAGCGGAAAAGAGAGGGAAGGAGAGAAAGCGAAAAGTGAAAGTCGAAAGCGCTGTGCTACTTTTAAACCCCAAAACTATGTCGAAATTTTGCTTTCTGCGCATGCCGAACTTTGCAAGCGCTTATTTTGCACCTGGCTGAAAAGGCCGCGGAGTGTACAACCTGGAAACGGGTTTGTAGGGAGGTTTAGCTCTTAAACAGCACGACAGTGACCAAAAGACCCCTCAACTAGCTTCAAAACGTGTTTTTCGGCCAAATCTCTAGTAGCCAAAGGGTTAATACGTAATTTACGAATGCGCATGCGTTCTGTACTAACTCTGCTTACCACATGAACAAGAACAAGGAAAACAATTCAGAACTATAGACTATCCTTAGTTTTTATCACACTAATAGAGGAGCTACCGTAGTCAAGGGGTTAATCACGTATGGCTCAGGGACCGATTAATCTCTCCCTCTTTGGATCGAAAGTAGCACGGGGGACCCCAAACAGAGTTTTTGCAATTTTTTTTTTCTCAAACCCTTTGGCTTTATCCACGGTCCCATCTTGTGACGTCATCACTTTTAACGGTCAGGAACAGTTTTGTCCATTAACTTGTGCAGGGAGAAGAGATCTCTCAAACTATACCTGAATGAGCACAATTCAGTCAAGGAAACTGGAGAAACGGCCAAAAAAATCATGTAACACTGACCTGAAAACTCCATGAAAAGCTTGCTCCGTTACCCACCTACCTTCCTGAGCACCTAATTCTAAGATGATGAAAGGTTTCTCAGAAACTCTTCCTACCAAAATAAAGCCTACCAAATGCCCAGCAAGTTGAAAAAAAAAAAACGAGGCAAGGAAAGCGGAAAAGAGAGGGAAGGAGAGAAAGCGAAAAGTGAAAGTCGAAAGCGCTGTGCTACTTTTAAACCCCAAAACTATGTCGAAATTTTGCTTTCTGCGCATGCCGAACTTTGCAAGCGCTTATTTTGCACCTGGCTGAAAAGGCCGCGGAGTGTACAACCTGGAAACGGGTTTGTAGGGAGGTTTAGCTCTTAAACAGCACGACAGTGACCAAAAGACCCCTCAACTAGCTTCAAAACGTGTTTTTCGGCCAAATCTCTAGTAGCCAAAGGGTTAATACGTAATTTACGAATGCGCATGCGTTCTGTACTAACTCTGCTTACCACATGAACAAGAACAAGGAAAACAATTCAGAACTATAGACTATCCTTAGTTTTTATTACACTAATAGAGGAGCTACCGTAGTCAAGGGGTTAATCACGTATGGCTCAGGGACCGATTAATCTCTCCCTCTTTGGATCGAAAGTAGCACGGGGGACCCCAAACAGAGTTTTTGCAATTTTTTTTTTCTCAAACCCTTTGGCTTTATCCACGGTCCCATCTTGTGACGTCATCACTTTTAACGGTCAGGAACAGTTTTGTCCATTAACTTGTGCAGGGAGAAGAGATCTCTCAAACTATACCTGAATGAGCACAATTCAGTCAAGGAAACTGGAGAAACGGCCAAAAAAATCATGTAACACTGACCTGAAAACTCCATGAAAAGCTTGCTCCGTTACCCACCTACCTTCCTGAGCACCTAATTCTAAGATGATGAAAGGTTTCTCAGAAACTCTTCCTACCAAAATAAAGCCTACCAAATGCCCAGCAAGTTGAAAAAAAAAAAACGAGGCAAGGAAAGCGGAAAAGAGAGGGAAGGAGAGAAAGCGAAAAGTGAAAGTCGAAAGCGCTGTGCTACTTTTAAACCCCAAAACTATGTCGAAATTTTGCTTTCTGCGCATGCCGAACTTTGCAAGCGCTTATTTTGCACCTGGCTGAAAAGGCCGCGGAGTGTACAACCTGGAAACGGGTTTGTAGGGAGGTTTAGCTCTTAAACAGCACGACAGTGACCAAAAGACCCCTCAACTAGCTTCAAAACGTGTTTTTCGGCCAAATCTCTAGTAGCCAAAGGGTTAATACGTAATTTACGAATGCGCATGCGTTCTGTACTAACTCTGCTTACCACATGAACAAGAACAAGGAAAACAATTCAGAACTATAGACTATCCTTAGTTTTTATTACACTAATAGAGGAGCTACCGTAGTCAAGGGGTTAATCACGTATGGCTCAGGGACCGATTAATCTCTCCCTCTTTGGATCGAAAGTAGCACGGGGGACCCCAAACAGAGTTTTTGCAATTTTTTTTTTCTCAAACCCTTTGTCTTTATCCACGGTCCCATCTTGTGACGTCATCACTTTTAACGGTCAGGAACAGTTTTGTCCATTAACTTGTGCAGGGAGAAGAGATCTCTCAAACTATACCTGAATGAGCACAATTCAGTCAAGGAAACTGGAGAAACGGCCAAAAAAATCATGTAACACTGACCTGAAAACTCCATGAAAAGCTTGCTCCGTTACCCACCTACCTTCCTGAGCACCTAATTCTAAGATGATGAAAGGTTTCTCAGAAACTCTTCCTACCAAAATAAAGCCTACCAAATGCCCAGCAAGTTGAAAAAAAAAAAACGAGGCAAGGAAAGCGGAAAAGAGAGGGAAGGAGAGAAAGCGAAAAGTGAAAGTCGAAAGCGCTGTGCTACTTTTAAACCCCAAAACTATGTCGAAATTTTGCTTTCTGCGCATGCCGAACTTTGCAAGCGCTTATTTTGCACCTGGCTGAAAAGGCCGCGGAGTGTACAACCTGGAAACGGGTTTGTAGGGAGGTTTAGCTCTTAAACAGCACGACAGTGACCAAAAGACCCCTCAACTAGCTTCAAAACGTGTTTTTCGGCCAAATCTCTAGTAGCCAAAGGGTTAATACGTAATTTACGAATGCGCATGCGTTCTGTACTAACTCTGCTTACCACATGAACAAGAACAAGGAAAACAATTCAGAACTATAGACTATCCTTAGTTTTTATCACACTAATAGAGGAGCTACCGTAGTCAAGGGGTTAATCACGTATGGCTCAGGGACCGATTAATCTCTCCCTCTTTGGATCGAAAGTAGCACGGGGGACCCCAAACAGAGTTTTTGCAATTTTTTTTTTCTCAAACCCTTTGTCTTTATCCACGGTCCCATCTTGTGACGTCATCACTTTTAACGGTCAGGAACAGTTTTGTCCATTAACTTGTGCAGGGAGAAGAGATCTCTCAAACTATACCTGAATGAGCACAATTCAGTCAAGGAAACTGGAGAAACGGCCAAAAAAATCATGTAACACTGACCTGAAAACTCCATGAAAAGCTTGCTCCGTTACCCACCTACCTTCCTGAGCACCTAATTCTAAGATGATGAAAGGTTTCTCAGAAACTCTTCCTACCAAAATAAAGCCTACCAAATGCCCAGCAAGTTGAAAAAAAAAAAACGAGGCAAGGAAAGCGGAAAAGAGAGGGAAGGAGAGAAAGCGAAAAGTGAAAGTCGAAAGCGCTGTGCTACTTTTAAACCCCAAAACTATGTCGAAATTTTGCTTTCTGCGCATGCCGAACTTTGCAAGCGCTTATTTTGCACCTGGCTGAAAAGGCCGCGGAGTGTACAACCTGGAAACGGGTTTGTAGGGAGGTTTAGCTCTTAAACAGCACGACAGTGACCAAAAGACCCCTCAACTAGCTTCAAAACGTGTTTTTCGGCCAAATCTCTAGTAGCCAAAGGGTTAATACGTAATTTACGAATGCGCATGCGTTCTGTACTAACTCTGCTTACCACATGAACAAGAACAAGGAAAACAATTCAGAACTATAGACTATCCTTAGTTTTTATCACACTAATAGAGGAGCTACCGTAGTCAAGGGGTTAATCACGTATGGCTCAGGGACCGATTAATCTCTCCCTCTTTGGATCGAAAGTAGCACGGGGGACCCCAAACAGAGTTTTTGCAATTTTTTTTTTCTCAAACCCTTTGGCTTTATCCACGGTCCCATCTTGTGACGTCATCACTTTTAACGGTCAGGAACAGTTTTGTCCATTAACTTGTGCAGGGAGAAGAGATCTCTCAAACTATACCTGAATGAGCACAATTCAGTCAAGGAAACTGGAGAAACGGCCAAAAAAATCATGTAACACTGACCTGAAAACTCCATGAAAAGCTTGCTCCGTTACCCACCTACCTTCCTGAGCACCTAATTCTAAGATGATGAAAGGTTTCTCAGAAACTCTTCCTACCAAAATAAAGCCTACCAAATGCCCAGCAAGTTGAAAAAAAAAAAAACGAGGCAAGGAAAGCGGAAAAGAGAGGGAAGGAGAGAAAGCGAAAAGTGAAAGTCGAAAGCGCTGTGCTACTTTTAAACCCCAAAACTATGTCGAAATTTTGCTTTCTGCGCATGCCGAACTTTGCAAGCGCTTATTTTGCACCTGGCTGAAAAGGCCGCGGAGTGTACAACCTGGAAACGGGTTTGTAGGGAGGTTTAGCTCTTAAACAGCACGACAGTGACCAAAAGACCCCTCAACTAGCTTCAAAACGTGTTTTTCGGCCAAATCTCTAGTAGCCAAAGGGTTAATACGTAATTTACGAATGCGCATGCGTTCTGTACTAACTCTGCTTACCACATGAACAAGAACAAGGAAAACAATTCAGAACTATAGACTATCCTTAGTTTTTATCACACTAATAGAGGAGCTACCGTAGTCAAGGGGTTAATCACGTATGGCTCAGGGACCGATTAATCTCTCCCTCTTTGGATCGAAAGTAGCACGGGGGACCCCAAACAGAGTTTTTGCAATTTTTTTTTTCTCAAACCCTTTGTCTTTATCCACGGTCCCATCTTGTGACGTCATCACTTTTAACGGTCAGGAACAGTTTTGTCCATTAACTTGTGCAGGGAGAAGAGATCTCTCAAACTATACCTGAATGAGCACAATTCAGTCAAGGAAACTGGAGAAACGGCCAAAAAAATCATGTAACACTGACCTGAAAACTCCATGAAAAGCTTGCTCCGTTACCCACCTACCTTCCTGAGCACCTAATTCTAAGATGATGAAAGGTTTCTCAGAAACTCTTCCTACCAAAATAAAGCCTACCAAATGCCCAGCAAGTTGAAAAAAAAAAAACGAGGCAAGGAAAGCGGAAAAGAGAGGGAAGGAGAGAAAGCGAAAAGTGAAAGTCGAAAGCGCTGTGCTACTTTTAAACCCCAAAACTATGTCGAAATTTTGCTTTCTGCGCATGCCGAACTTTGCAAGCGCTTATTTTGCACCTGGCTGAAAAGGCCGCGGAGTGTACAACCTGGAAACGGGTTTGTAGGGAGGTTTAGCTCTTAAACAGCACGACAGTGACCAAAAGACCCCTCAACTAGCTTCAAAACGTGTTTTTCGGCCAAATCTCTAGTAGCCAAAGGGTTAATACGTAATTTACGAATGCGCATGCGTTCTGTACTAACTCTGCTTACCACATGAACAAGAACAAGGAAAACAATTCAGAACTATAGACTATCCTTAGTTTTTATCACACTAATAGAGGAGCTACCGTAGTCAAGGGGTTAATCACGTATGGCTCAGGGACCGATTAATCTCTCCCTCTTTGGATCGAAAGTAGCACGGGGGACCCCAAACAGAGTTTTTGCAATTTTTTTTTTCTCAAACCCTTTGGCTTTATCCACGGTCCCATCTTGTGACGTCATCACTTTTAACGGTCAGGAACAGTTTTGTCCATTAACTTGTGCAGGGAGAAGAGATCTCTCAAACTATACCTGAATGAGCACAATTCAGTCAAGGAAACTGGAGAAACGGCCAAAAAAATCATGTAACACTGACCTGAAAACTCCATGAAAAGCTTGCTCCGTTACCCACCTACCTTCCTGAGCACCTAATTCTAAGATGATGAAAGGTTTCTCAGAAACTCTTCCTACCAAAATAAAGCCTACCAAATGCCCAGCAAGTTGAAAAAAAAAAAACGAGGCAAGGAAAGCGGAAAAGAGAGGGAAGGAGAGAAAGCGAAAAGTGAAAGTCGAAAGCGCTGTGCTACTTTTAAACCCCAAAACTATGTCGAAATTTTGCTTTCTGCGCATGCCGAACTTTGCAAGCGCTTATTTTGCACCTGGCTGAAAAGGCCGCGGAGTGTACAACCTGGAAACGGGTTTGTAGGGAGGTTTAGCTCTTAAACAGCACGACAGTGACCAAAAGACCCCTCAACTAGCTTCAAAACGTGTTTTTCGGCCAAATCTCTAGTAGCCAAAGGGTTAATACGTAATTTACGAATGCGCATGCGTTCTGTACTAACTCTGCTTACCACATGAACAAGAACAAGGAAAACAATTCAGAACTATAGACTATCCTTAGTTTTTATTACACTAATAGAGGAGCTACCGTAGTCAAGGGGTTAATCACGTATGGCTCAGGGACCGATTAATCTCTCCCTCTTTGGATCGAAAGTAGCACGGGGGACCCCAAACAGAGTTTTTGCAATTTTTTTTTTCTCAAACCCTTTGGCTTTATCCACGGTCCCATCTTGTGACGTCATCACTTTTAACGGTCAGGAACAGTTTTGTCCATTAACTTGTGCAGGGAGAAGAGATCTCTCAAACTATACCTGAATGAGCACAATTCAGTCAAGGAAACTGGAGAAACGGCCAAAAAAATCATGTAACACTGACCTGAAAACTCCATGAAAAGCTTGCTCCGTTACCCACCTACCTTCCTGAGCACCTAATTCTCAGATGATGAAAGGTTTCTCAGAAACTCTTCCTACCAAAATAAAGCCTACCAAATGCCCAGCAAGTTGAAAAAAAAAAAACGAGGCAAGGAAAGCGGAAAAGAGAGGGAAGGAGAGAAAGCGAAAAGTGAAAGTCGAAAGCGCTGTGCTACTTTTAAACCCCAAAACTATGTCGAAATTTTGCTTTCTGCGCATGCCGAACTTTGCAAGCGCTTATTTTGCACCTGGCTGAAAAGGCCGCGGAGTGTACAACCTGGAAACGGGTTTGTAGGGAGGTTTAGCTCTTAAACAGCACGACAGTGACCAAAAGACCCCTCAACTAGCTTCAAAACGTGTTTTTCGGCCAAATCTCTAGTAGCCAAAGGGTTAATACGTAATTTACGAATGCGCATGCGTTCTGTACTAACTCTGCTTACCACATGAACAAGAACAAGGAAAACAATTCAGAACTATAGACTATCCTTAGTTTTTATTACACTAATAGAGGAGCTACCGTAGTCAAGGGGTTAATCACGTATGGCTCAGGGACCGATTAATCTCTCCCTCTTTGGATCGAAAGTAGCACGGGGGACCCCAAACAGAGTTTTTGCAATTTTTTTTTTCTCAAACCCTTTGGCTTTATCCACGGTCCCATCTTGTGACGTCATCACTTTTAACGGTCAGGAACAGTTTTGTCCATTAACTTGTGCAGGGAGAAGAGATCTCTCAAACTATACCTGAATGAGCACAATTCAGTCAAGGAAACTGGAGAAACGGCCAAAAAAATCATGTAACACTGACCTGAAAACTCCATGAAAAGCTTGCTCCGTTACCCACCTACCTTCCTGAGCACCTAATTCTCAGATGATGAAAGGTTTCTCAGAAACTCTTCCTACCAAAATAAAGCCTACCAAATGCCCAGCAAGTTGAAAAAAAAAAAACGAGGCAAGGAAAGCGGAAAAGAGAGGGAAGGAGAGAAAGCGAAAAGTGAAAGTCGAAAGCGCTGTGCTACTTTTAAACCCCAAAACTATGTCGAAATTTTGCTTTCTGCGCATGCCGAACTTTGCAAGCGCTTATTTTGCACCTGGCTGAAAAGGCCGCGGAGTGTACAACCTGGAAACGGGTTTGTAGGGAGGTTTAGCTCTTAAACAGCACGACAGTGACCAAAAGACCCCTCAACTAGCTTCAAAACGTGTTTTTCGGCCAAATCTCTAGTAGCCAAAGGGTTAATACGTAATTTACGAATGCGCATGCGTTCTGTACTAACTCTGCTTACCACATGAACAAGAACAAGGAAAACAATTCAGAACTATAGACTATCCTTAGTTTTTATTACACTAATAGAGGAGCTACCGTAGTCAAGGGGTTAATCACGTATGGCTCAGGGACCGATTAATCTCTCCCTCTTTGGATCGAAAGTAGCACGGGGGACCCCAAACAGAGTTTTTGCAATTTTTTTTTTCTCAAACCCTTTGTCTTTATCCACGGTCCCATCTTGTGACGTCATCACTTTTAACGGTCAGGAACAGTTTTGTCCATTAACTTGTGCAGGGAGAAGAGATCTCTCAAACTATACCTGAATGAGCACAATTCAGTCAAGGAAACTGGAGAAACGGCCAAAAAAATCATGTAACACTGACCTGAAAACTCCATGAAAAGCTTGCTCCGTTACCCACCTACCTTCCTGAGCACCTAATTCTAAGATGATGAAAGGTTTCTCAGAAACTCTTCCTACCAAAATAAAGCCTACCAAATGCCCAGCAAGTTGAAAAAAAAAAAACGAGGCAAGGAAAGCGGAAAAGAGAGGGAAGGAGAGAAAGCGAAAAGTGAAAGTCGAAAGCGCTGTGCTACTTTTAAACCCCAAAACTATGTCGAAATTTTGCTTTCTGCGCATGCCGAACTTTGCAAGCGCTTATTTTGCACCTGGCTGAAAAGGCCGCGGAGTGTACAACCTGGAAACGGGTTTGTAGGGAGGTTTAGCTCTTAAACAGCACGACAGTGACCAAAAGACCCCTCAACTAGCTTCAAAACGTGTTTTTCGGCCAAATCTCTAGTAGCCAAAGGGTTAATACGTAATTTACGAATGCGCATGCGTTCTGTACTAACTCTGCTTACCACATGAACAAGAACAAGGAAAACAATTCAGAACTATAGACTATCCTTAGTTTTTATCACACTAATAGAGGAGCTACCGTAGTCAAGGGGTTAATCACGTATGGCTCAGGGACCGATTAATCTCTCCCTCTTTGGATCGAAAGTAGCACGGGGGACCCCAAACAGAGTTTTTGCAATTTTTTTTTTCTCAAACCCTTTGTCTTTATCCACGGTCCCATCTTGTGACGTCATCACTTTTAACGGTCAGGAACAGTTTTGTCCATTAACTTGTGCAGGGAGAAGAGATCTCTCAAACTATACCTGAATGAGCACAATTCAGTCAAGGAAACTGGAGAAACGGCCAAAAAAATCATGTAACACTGACCTGAAAACTCCATGAAAAGCTTGCTCCGTTACCCACCTACCTTCCTGAGCACCTAATTCTAAGATGATGAAAGGTTTCTCAGAAACTCTTCCTACCAAAATAAAGCCTACCAAATGCCCAGCAAGTTGAAAAAAAAAAAACGAGGCAAGGAAAGCGGAAAAGAGAGGGAAGGAGAGAAAGCGAAAAGTGAAAGTCGAAAGCGCTGTGCTACTTTTAAACCCCAAAACTATGTCGAAATTTTGCTTTCTGCGCATGCCGAACTTTGCAAGCGCTTATTTTGCACCTGGCTGAAAAGGCCGCGGAGTGTACAACCTGGAAACGGGTTTGTAGGGAGGTTTAGCTCTTAAACAGCACGACAGTGACCAAAAGACCCCTCAACTAGCTTCAAAACGTGTTTTTCGGCCAAATCTCTAGTAGCCAAAGGGTTAATACGTAATTTACGAATGCGCATGCGTTCTGTACTAACTCTGCTTACCACATGAACAAGAACAAGGAAAACAATTCAGAACTATAGACTATCCTTAGTTTTTATCACACTAATAGAGGAGCTACCGTAGTCAAGGGGTTAATCACGTATGGCTCAGGGACCGATTAATCTCTCCCTCTTTGGATCGAAAGTAGCACGGGGGACCCCAAACAGAGTTTTTGCAATTTTTTTTTTCTCAAACCCTTTGGCTTTATCCACGGTCCCATCTTGTGACGTCATCACTTTTAACGGTCAGGAACAGTTTTGTCCATTAACTTGTGCAGGGAGAAGAGATCTCTCAAACTATACCTGAATGAGCACAATTCAGTCAAGGAAACTGGAGAAACGGCCAAAAAAATCATGTAACACTGACCTGAAAACTCCATGAAAAGCTTGCTCCGTTACCCACCTACCTTCCTGAGCACCTAATTCTAAGATGATGAAAGGTTTCTCAGAAACTCTTCCTACCAAAATAAAGCCTACCAAATGCCCAGCAAGTTGAAAAAAAAAAAAACGAGGCAAGGAAAGCGGAAAAGAGAGGGAAGGAGAGAAAGCGAAAAGTGAAAGTCGAAAGCGCTGTGCTACTTTTAAACCCCAAAACTATGTCGAAATTTTGCTTTCTGCGCATGCCGAACTTTGCAAGCGCTTATTTTGCACCTGGCTGAAAAGGCCGCGGAGTGTACAACCTGGAAACGGGTTTGTAGGGAGGTTTAGCTCTTAAACAGCACGACAGTGACCAAAAGACCCCTCAACTAGCTTCAAAACGTGTTTTTCGGCCAAATCTCTAGTAGCCAAAGGGTTAATACGTAATTTACGAATGCGCATGCGTTCTGTACTAACTCTGCTTACCACATGAACAAGAACAAGGAAAACAATTCAGAACTATAGACTATCCTTAGTTTTTATCACACTAATAGAGGAGCTACCGTAGTCAAGGGGTTAATCACGTATGGCTCAGGGACCGATTAATCTCTCCCTCTTTGGATCGAAAGTAGCACGGGGGACCCCAAACAGAGTTTTTGCAATTTTTTTTTTCTCAAACCCTTTGTCTTTATCCACGGTCCCATCTTGTGACGTCATCACTTTTAACGGTCAGGAACAGTTTTGTCCATTAACTTGTGCAGGGAGAAGAGATCTCTCAAACTATACCTGAATGAGCACAATTCAGTCAAGGAAACTGGAGAAACGGCCAAAAAAATCATGTAACACTGACCTGAAAACTCCATGAAAAGCTTGCTCCGTTACCCACCTACCTTCCTGAGCACCTAATTCTAAGATGATGAAAGGTTTCTCAGAAACTCTTCCTACCAAAATAAAGCCTACCAAATGCCCAGCAAGTTGAAAAAAAAAAAACGAGGCAAGGAAAGCGGAAAAGAGAGGGAAGGAGAGAAAGCGAAAAGTGAAAGTCGAAAGCGCTGTGCTACTTTTAAACCCCAAAACTATGTCGAAATTTTGCTTTCTGCGCATGCCGAACTTTGCAAGCGCTTATTTTGCACCTGGCTGAAAAGGCCGCGGAGTGTACAACCTGGAAACGGGTTTGTAGGGAGGTTTAGCTCTTAAACAGCACGACAGTGACCAAAAGACCCCTCAACTAGCTTCAAAACGTGTTTTTCGGCCAAATCTCTAGTAGCCAAAGGGTTAATACGTAATTTACGAATGCGCATGCGTTCTGTACTAACTCTGCTTACCACATGAACAAGAACAAGGAAAACAATTCAGAACTATAGACTATCCTTAGTTTTTATCACACTAATAGAGGAGCTACCGTAGTCAAGGGGTTAATCACGTATGGCTCAGGGACCGATTAATCTCTCCCTCTTTGGATCGAAAGTAGCACGGGGGACCCCAAACAGAGTTTTTGCAATTTTTTTTTTCTCAAACCCTTTGGCTTTATCCACGGTCCCATCTTGTGACGTCATCACTTTTAACGGTCAGGAACAGTTTTGTCCATTAACTTGTGCAGGGAGAAGAGATCTCTCAAACTATACCTGAATGAGCACAATTCAGTCAAGGAAACTGGAGAAACGGCCAAAAAAATCATGTAACACTGACCTGAAAACTCCATGAAAAGCTTGCTCCGTTACCCACCTACCTTCCTGAGCACCTAATTCTAAGATGATGAAAGGTTTCTCAGAAACTCTTCCTACCAAAATAAAGCCTACCAAATGCCCAGCAAGTTGAAAAAAAAAAAACGAGGCAAGGAAAGCGGAAAAGAGAGGGAAGGAGAGAAAGCGAAAAGTGAAAGTCGAAAGCGCTGTGCTACTTTTAAACCCCAAAACTATGTCGAAATTTTGCTTTCTGCGCATGCCGAACTTTGCAAGCGCTTATTTTGCACCTGGCTGAAAAGGCCGCGGAGTGTACAACCTGGAAACGGGTTTGTAGGGAGGTTTAGCTCTTAAACAGCACGACAGTGACCAAAAGACCCCTCAACTAGCTTCAAAACGTGTTTTTCGGCCAAATCTCTAGTAGCCAAAGGGTTAATACGTAATTTACGAATGCGCATGCGTTCTGTACTAACTCTGCTTACCACATGAACAAGAACAAGGAAAACAATTCAGAACTATAGACTATCCTTAGTTTTTATTACACTAATAGAGGAGCTACCGTAGTCAAGGGGTTAATCACGTATGGCTCAGGGACCGATTAATCTCTCCCTCTTTGGATCGAAAGTAGCACGGGGGACCCCAAACAGAGTTTTTGCAATTTTTTTTTTCTCAAACCCTTTGGCTTTATCCACGGTCCCATCTTGTGACGTCATCACTTTTAACGGTCAGGAACAGTTTTGTCCATTAACTTGTGCAGGGAGAAGAGATCTCTCAAACTATACCTGAATGAGCACAATTCAGTCAAGGAAACTGGAGAAACGGCCAAAAAAATCATGTAACACTGACCTGAAAACTCCATGAAAAGCTTGCTCCGTTACCCACCTACCTTCCTGAGCACCTAATTCTAAGATGATGAAAGGTTTCTCAGAAACTCTTCCTACCAAAATAAAGCCTACCAAATGCCCAGCAAGTTGAAAAAAAAAAAACGAGGCAAGGAAAGCGGAAAAGAGAGGGAAGGAGAGAAAGCGAAAAGTGAAAGTCGAAAGCGCTGTGCTACTTTTAAACCCCAAAACTATGTCGAAATTTTGCTTTCTGCGCATGCCGAACTTTGCAAGCGCTTATTTTGCACCTGGCTGAAAAGGCCGCGGAGTGTACAACCTGGAAACGGGTTTGTAGGGAGGTTTAGCTCTTAAACAGCACGACAGTGACCAAAAGACCCCTCAACTAGCTTCAAAACGTGTTTTTCGGCCAAATCTCTAGTAGCCAAAGGGTTAATACGTAATTTACGAATGCGCATGCGTTCTGTACTAACTCTGCTTACCACATGAACAAGAACAAGGAAAACAATTCAGAACTATAGACTATCCTTAGTTTTTATTACACTAATAGAGGAGCTACCGTAGTCAAGGGGTTAATCACGTATGGCTCAGGGACCGATTAATCTCTCCCTCTTTGGATCGAAAGTAGCACGGGGGACCCCAAACAGAGTTTTTGCAATTTTTTTTTTCTGAAACCCTTTGTCTTTATCCACGGTCCCATCTTGTGACGTCATCACTTTTAACGGTCAGGAACAGTTTTGTCCATTAACTTGTGCAGGGAGAAGAGATCTCTCAAACTATACCTGAATGAGCACAATTCAGTCAAGGAAACTGGAGAAACGGCCAAAAAAATCATGTAACACTGACCTGAAAACTCCATGAAAAGCTTGCTCCGTTACCCACCTACCTTCCTGAGCACCTAATTCTAAGATGATGAAAGGTTTCTCAGAAACTCTTCCTACCAAAATAAAGCCTACCAAATGCCCAGCAAGTTGAAAAAAAAAAAACGAGGCAAGGAAAGCGGAAAAGAGAGGGAAGGAGAGAAAGCGAAAAGTGAAAGTCGAAAGCGCTGTGCTACTTTTAAACCCCAAAACTATGTCGAAATTTTGCTTTCTGCGCATGCCGAACTTTGCAAGCGCTTATTTTGCACCTGGCTGAAAAGGCCGCGGAGTGTACAACCTGGAAACGGGTTTGTAGGGAGGTTTAGCTCTTAAACAGCACGACAGTGACCAAAAGACCCCTCAACTAGCTTCAAAACGTGTTTTTCGGCCAAATCTCTAGTAGCCAAAGGGTTAATACGTAATTTACGAATGCGCATGCGTTCTGTACTAACTCTGCTTACCACATGAACAAGAACAAGGAAAACAATTCAGAACTATAGACTATCCTTAGTTTTTATCACACTAATAGAGGAGCTACCGTAGTCAAGGGGTTAATCACGTATGGCTCAGGGACCGATTAATCTCTCCCTCTTTGGATCGAAAGTAGCACGGGGGACCCCAAACAGAGTTTTTGCAATTTTTTTTTTCTCAAACCCTTTGGCTTTATCCACGGTCCCATCTTGTGACGTCATCACTTTTAACGGTCAGGAACAGTTTTGTCCATTAACTTGTGCAGGGAGAAGAGATCTCTCAAACTATACCTGAATGAGCACAATTCAGTCAAGGAAACTGGAGAAACGGCCAAAAAAATCATGTAACACTGACCTGAAAACTCCATGAAAAGCTTGCTCCGTTACCCACCTACCTTCCTGAGCACCTAATTCTCAGATGATGAAAGGTTTCTCAGAAACTCTTCCTACCAAAATAAAGCCTACCAAATGCCCAGCAAGTTGAAAAAAAAAAAACGAGGCAAGGAAAGCGGAAAAGAGAGGGAAGGAGAGAAAGCGAAAAGTGAAAGTCGAAAGCGCTGTGCTACTTTTAAACCCCAAAACTATGTCGAAATTTTGCTTTCTGCGCATGCCGAACTTTGCAAGCGCTTATTTTGCACCTGGCTGAAAAGGCCGCGGAGTGTACAACCTGGAAACGGGTTTGTAGGGAGGTTTAGCTCTTAAACAGCACGACAGTGACCAAAAGACCCCTCAACTAGCTTCAAAACGTGTTTTTCGGCCAAATCTCTAGTAGCCAAAGGGTTAATACGTAATTTACGAATGCGCATGCGTTCTGTACTAACTCTGCTTACCACATGAACAAGAACAAGGAAAACAATTCAGAACTATAGACTATCCTTAGTTTTTATCACACTAATAGAGGAGCTACCGTAGTCAAGGGGTTAATCACGTATGGCTCAGGGACCGATTAATCTCTCCCTCTTTGGATCGAAAGTAGCACGGGGGACCCCAAACAGAGTTTTTGCAATTTTTTTTTTCTCAAACCCTTTGTCTTTATCCACGGTCCCATCTTGTGACGTCATCACTTTTAACGGTCAGGAACAGTTTTGTCCATTAACTTGTGCAGGGAGAAGAGATCTCTCAAACTATACCTGAATGAGCACAATTCAGTCAAGGAAACTGGAGAAACGGCCAAAAAAATCATGTAACACTGACCTGAAAACTCCATGAAAAGCTTGCTCCGTTACCCACCTACCTTCCTGAGCACCTAATTCTAAGATGATGAAAGGTTTCTCAGAAACTCTTCCTACCAAAATAAAGCCTACCAAATGCCCAGCAAGTTGAAAAAAAAAAAACGAGGCAAGGAAAGCGGAAAAGAGAGGGAAGGAGAGAAAGCGAAAAGTGAAAGTCGAAAGCGCTGTGCTACTTTTAAACCCCAAAACTATGTCGAAATTTTGCTTTCTGCGCATGCCGAACTTTGCAAGCGCTTATTTTGCACCTGGCTGAAAAGGCCGCGGAGTGTACAACCTGGAAACGGGTTTGTAGGGAGGTTTAGCTCTTAAACAGCACGACAGTGACCAAAAGACCCCTCAACTAGCTTCAAAACGTGTTTTTCGGCCAAATCTCTAGTAGCCAAAGGGTTAATACCTAATTTACGAATGCGCATGCGTTCTGTACTAACTCTGCTTACCACATGAACAAGAACAAGGAAAACAATTCAGAACTATAGACTATCCTTAGTTTTTATCACACTAATAGAGGAGCTACCGTAGTCAAGGGGTTAATCACGTATGGCTCAGGGACCGATTAATCTCTCCCTCTTTGGATCGAAAGTAGCACGGGGGACCCCAAACAGAGTTTTTGCAATTTTTTTTTTCTCAAACCCTTTGGCTTTATCCACGGTCCCATCTTGTGACGTCATCACTTTTAACGGTCAGGAACAGTTTTGTCCATTAACTTGTGCAGGGAGAAGAGATCTCTCAAACTATACCTGAATGAGCACAATTCAGTCAAGGAAACTGGAGAAACGGCCAAAAAAATCATGTAACACTGACCTGAAAACTCCATGAAAAGCTTGCTCCGTTACCCACCTACCTTCCTGAGCACCTAATTCTAAGATGATGAAAGGTTTCTCAGAAACTCTTCCTACCAAAATAAAGCCTACCAAATGCCCAGCAAGTTGAAAAAAAAAAAACGAGGCAAGGAAAGCGGAAAAGAGAGGGAAGGAGAGAAAGCGAAAAGTGAAAGTCGAAAGCGCTGTGCTACTTTTAAACCCCAAAACTATGTCGAAATTTTGCTTTCTGCGCATGCCGAACTTTGCAAGCGCTTATTTTGCACCTGGCTGAAAAGGCCGCGGAGTGTACAACCTGGAAACGGGTTTGTAGGGAGGTTTAGCTCTTAAACAGCACGACAGTGACCAAAAGACCCCTCAACTAGCTTCAAAACGTGTTTTTCGGCCAAATCTCTAGTAGCCAAAGGGTTAATACGTAATTTACGAATGCGCATGCGTTCTGTACTAACTCTGCTTACCACATGAACAAGAACAAGGAAAACAATTCAGAACTATAGACTATCCTTAGTTTTTATCACACTAATAGAGGAGCTACCGTAGTCAAGGGGTTAATCACGTATGGCTCAGGGACCGATTAATCTCTCCCTCTTTGGATCGAAAGTAGCACGGGGGACCCCAAACAGAGTTTTTGCAATTTTTTTTTTCTCAAACCCTTTGGCTTTATCCACGGTCCCATCTTGTGACGTCATCACTTTTAACGGTCAGGAACAGTTTTGTCCATTAACTTGTGCAGGGAGAAGAGATCTCTCAAACTATACCTGAATGAGCACAATTCAGTCAAGGAAACTGGAGAAACGGCCAAAAAAATCATGTAACACTGACCTGAAAACTCCATGAAAAGCTTGCTCCGTTACCCACCTACCTTCCTGAGCACCTAATTCTAAGATGATGAAAGGTTTCTCAGAAACTCTTCCTACCAAAATAAAGCCTACCAAATGCCCAGCAAGTTGAAAAAAAAAAAACGAGGCAAGGAAAGCGGAAAAGAGAGGGAAGGAGAGAAAGCGAAAAGTGAAAGTCGAAAGCGCTGTGCTACTTTTAAACCCCAAAACTATGTCGAAATTTTGCTTTCTGCGCATGCCGAACTTTGCAAGCGCTTATTTTGCACCTGGCTGAAAAGGCCGCGGAGTGTACAACCTGGAAACGGGTTTGTAGGGAGGTTTAGCTCTTAAACAGCACGACAGTGACCAAAAGACCCCTCAACTAGCTTCAAAACGTGTTTTTCGGCCAAATCTCTAGTAGCCAAAGGGTTAATACGTAATTTACGAATGCGCATGCGTTCTGTACTAACTCTGCTTACCACATGAACAAGAACAAGGAAAACAATTCAGAACTATAGACTATCCTTAGTTTTTATCACACTAATAGAGGAGCTACCGTAGTCAAGGGGTTAATCACGTATGGCTCAGGGACCGATTAATCTCTCCCTCTTTGGATCGAAAGTAGCACGGGGGACCCCAAACAGAGTTTTTGCAATTTTTTTTTTCTCAAACCCTTTGGCTTTATCCACGGTCCCATCTTGTGACGTCATCACTTTTAACGGTCAGGAACAGTTTTGTCCATTAACTTGTGCAGGGAGAAGAGATCTCTCAAACTATACCTGAATGAGCACAATTCAGTCAAGGAAACTGGAGAAACGGCCAAAAAAATCATGTAACACTGACCTGAAAACTCCATGAAAAGCTTGCTCCGTTACCCACCTACCTTCCTGAGCACCTAATTCTAAGATGATGAAAGGTTTCTCAGAAACTCTTCCTACCAAAATAAAGCCTACCAAATGCCCAGCAAGTTGAAAAAAAAAAAACGAGGCAAGGAAAGCGGAAAAGAGAGGGAAGGAGAGAAAGCGAAAAGTGAAAGTCGAAAGCGCTGTGCTACTTTTAAACCCCAAAACTATGTCGAAATTTTGCTTTCTGCGCATGCCGAACTTTGCAAGCGCTTATTTTGCACCTGGCTGAAAAGGCCGCGGAGTGTACAACCTGGAAACGGGTTTGTAGGGAGGTTTAGCTCTTAAACAGCACGACAGTGACCAAAAGACCCCTCAACTAGCTTCAAAACGTGTTTTTCGGCCAAATCTCTAGTAGCCAAAGGGTTAATACGTAATTTACGAATGCGCATGCGTTCTGTACTAACTCTGCTTACCACATGAACAAGAACAAGGAAAACAATTCAGAACTATAGACTATCCTTAGTTTTTATCACACTAATAGAGGAGCTACCGTAGTCAAGGGGTTAATCACGTATGGCTCAGGGACCGATTAATCTCTCCCTCTTTGGATCGAAAGTAGCACGGGGGACCCCAAACAGAGTTTTTGCAATTTTTTTTTTCTCAAACCCTTTGGCTTTATCCACGGTCCCATCTTGTGACGTCATCACTTTTAACGGTCAGGAACAGTTTTGTCCATTAACTTGTGCAGGGAGAAGAGATCTCTCAAACTATACCTGAATGAGCACAATTCAGTCAAGGAAACTGGAGAAACGGCCAAAAAAATCATGTAACACTGACCTGAAAACTCCATGAAAAGCTTGCTCCGTTACCCACCTACCTTCCTGAGCACCTAATTCTAAGATGATGAAAGGTTTCTCAGAAACTCTTCCTACCAAAATAAAGCCTACCAAATGCCCAGCAAGTTGAAAAAAAAAAAACGAGGCAAGGAAAGCGGAAAAGAGAGGGAAGGAGAGAAAGCGAAAAGTGAAAGTCGAAAGCGCTGTGCTACTTTTAAACCCCAAAACTATGTCGAAATTTTGCTTTCTGCGCATGCCGAACTTTGCAAGCGCTTATTTTGCACCTGGCTGAAAAGGCCGCGGAGTGTACAACCTGGAAACGGGTTTGTAGGGAGGTTTAGCTCTTAAACAGCACGACAGTGACCAAAAGACCCCTCAACTAGCTTCAAAACGTGTTTTTCGGCCAAATCTCTAGTAGCCAAAGGGTTAATACGTAATTTACGAATGCGCATGCGTTCTGTACTAACTCTGCTTACCACATGAACAAGAACAAGGAAAACAATTCAGAACTATAGACTATCCTTAGTTTTTATCACACTAATAGAGGAGCTACCGTAGTCAAGGGGTTAATCACGTATGGCTCAGGGACCGATTAATCTCTCCCTCTTTGGATCGAAAGTAGCACGGGGGACCCCAAACAGAGTTTTTGCAATTTTTTTTTTCTCAAACCCTTTGGCTTTATCCACGGTCCCATCTTGTGACGTCATCACTTTTAACGGTCAGGAACAGTTTTGTCCATTAACTTGTGCAGGGAGAAGAGATCTCTCAAACTATACCTGAATGAGCACAATTCAGTCAAGGAAACTGGAGAAACGGCCAAAAAAATCATGTAACACTGACCTGAAAACTCCATGAAAAGCTTGCTCCGTTACCCACCTACCTTCCTGAGCACCTAATTCTAAGATGATGAAAGGTTTCTCAGAAACTCTTCCTACCAAAATAAAGCCTACCAAATGCCCAGCAAGTTGAAAAAAAAAAAACGAGGCAAGGAAAGCGGAAAAGAGAGGGAAGGAGAGAAAGCGAAAAGTGAAAGTCGAAAGCGCTGTGCTACTTTTAAACCCCAAAACTATGTCGAAATTTTGCTTTCTGCGCATGCCGAACTTTGCAAGCGCTTATTTTGCACCTGGCTGAAAAGGCCGCGGAGTGTACAACCTGGAAACGGGTTTGTAGGGAGGTTTAGCTCTTAAACAGCACGACAGTGACCAAAAGACCCCTCAACTAGCTTCAAAACGTGTTTTTCGGCCAAATCTCTAGTAGCCAAAGGGTTAATACGTAATTTACGAATGCGCATGCGTTCTGTACTAACTCTGCTTACCACATGAACAAGAACAAGGAAAACAATTCAGAACTATAGACTATCCTTAGTTTTTATTACACTAATAGAGGAGCTACCGTAGTCAAGGGGTTAATCACGTATGGCTCAGGGACCGATTAATCTCTCCCTCTTTGGATCGAAAGTAGCACGGGGGACCCCAAACAGAGTTTTTGCAATTTTTTTTTTCTCAAACCCTTTGGCTTTATCCACGGTCCCATCTTGTGACGTCATCACTTTTAACGGTCAGGAACAGTTTTGTCCATTAACTTGTGCAGGGAGAAGAGATCTCTCAAACTATACCTGAATGAGCACAATTCAGTCAAGGAAACTGGAGAAACGGCCAAAAAAATCATGTAACACTGACCTGAAAACTCCATGAAAAGCTTGCTCCGTTACCCACCTACCTTCCTGAGCACCTAATTCTCAGATGATGAAAGGTTTCTCAGAAACTCTTCCTACCAAAATAAAGCCTACCAAATGCCCAGCAAGTTGAAAAAAAAAAAACGAGGCAAGGAAAGCGGAAAAGAGAGGGAAGGAGAGAAAGCGAAAAGTGAAAGTCGAAAGCGCTGTGCTACTTTTAAACCCCAAAACTATGTCGAAATTTTGCTTTCTGCGCATGCCGAACTTTGCAAGCGCTTATTTTGCACCTGGCTGAAAAGGCCGCGGAGTGTACAACCTGGAAACGGGTTTGTAGGGAGGTTTAGCTCTTAAACAGCACGACAGTGACCAAAAGACCCCTCAACTAGCTTCAAAACGTGTTTTTCGGCCAAATCTCTAGTAGCCAAAGGGTTAATACGTAATTTACGAATGCGCATGCGTTCTGTACTAACTCTGCTTACCACATGAACAAGAACAAGGAAAACAATTCAGAACTATAGACTATCCTTAGTTTTTATTACACTAATAGAGGAGCTACCGTAGTCAAGGGGTTAATCACGTATGGCTCAGGGACCGATTAATCTCTCCCTCTTTGGATCGAAAGTAGCACGGGGGACCCCAAACAGAGTTTTTGCAATTTTTTTTTTCTCAAACCCTTTGTCTTTATCCACGGTCCCATCTTGTGACGTCATCACTTTTAACGGTCAGGAACAGTTTTGTCCATTAACTTGTGCAGGGAGAAGAGATCTCTCAAACTATACCTGAATGAGCACAATTCAGTCAAGGAAACTGGAGAAACGGCCAAAAAAATCATGTAACACTGACCTGAAAACTCCATGAAAAGCTTGCTCCGTTACCCACCTACCTTCCTGAGCACCTAATTCTAAGATGATGAAAGGTTTCTCAGAAACTCTTCCTACCAAAATAAAGCCTACCAAATGCCCAGCAAGTTGAAAAAAAAAAAACGAGGCAAGGAAAGCGGAAAAGAGAGGGAAGGAGAGAAAGCGAAAAGTGAAAGTCGAAAGCGCTGTGCTACTTTTAAACCCCAAAACTATGTCGAAATTTTGCTTTCTGCGCATGCCGAACTTTGCAAGCGCTTATTTTGCACCTGGCTGAAAAGGCCGCGGAGTGTACAACCTGGAAACGGGTTTGTAGGGAGGTTTAGCTCTTAAACAGCACGACAGTGACCAAAAGACCCCTCAACTAGCTTCAAAACGTGTTTTTCGGCCAAATCTCTAGTAGCCAAAGGGTTAATACGTAATTTACGAATGCGCATGCGTTCTGTACTAACTCTGCTTACCACATGAACAAGAACAAGGAAAACAATTCAGAACTATAGACTATCCTTAGTTTTTATTACACTAATAGAGGAGCTACCGTAGTCAAGGGGTTAATCACGTATGGCTCAGGGACCGATTAATCTCTCCCTCTTTGGATCGAAAGTAGCACGGGGGACCCCAAACAGAGTTTTTGCAATTTTTTTTTTCTCAAACCCTTTGTCTTTATCCACGGTCCCATCTTGTGACGTCATCACTTTTAACGGTCAGGAACAGTTTTGTCCATTAACTTGTGCAGGGAGAAGAGATCTCTCAAACTATACCTGAATGAGCACAATTCAGTCAAGGAAACTGGAGAAACGGCCAAAAAAATCATGTAACACTGACCTGAAAACTCCATGAAAAGCTTGCTCCGTTACCCACCTACCTTCCTGAGCACCTAATTCTAAGATGATGAAAGGTTTCTCAGAAACTCTTCCTACCAAAATAAAGCCTACCAAATGCCCAGCAAGTTGAAAAAAAAAAAACGAGGCAAGGAAAGCGGAAAAGAGAGGGAAGGAGAGAAAGCGAAAAGTGAAAGTCGAAAGCGCTGTGCTACTTTTAAACCCCAAAACTATGTCGAAATTTTGCTTTCTGCGCATGCCTAACTTTGCAAGCGCTTATTTTGCACCTGGCTGAAAAGGCCGCGGAGTGTACAACCTGGAAACGGGTTTGTAGGGAGGTTTAGCTCTTAAACAGCACGACAGTGACCAAAAGACCCCTCAACTAGCTTCAAAACGTGTTTTTCGGCCAAATCTCTAGTAGCCAAAGGGTTAATACGTAATTTACGAATGCGCATGCGTTCTGTACTAACTCTGCTTACCACATGAACAAGAACAAGGAAAACAATTCAGAACTATAGACTATCCTTAGTTTTTATTACACTAATAGAGGAGCTACCGTAGTCAAGGGGTTAATCACGTATGGCTCAGGGACCGATTAATCTCTCCCTCTTTGGATCGAAAGTAGCACGGGGGACCCCAAACAGAGTTTTTGCAATTTTTTTTTTCTCAAACCCTTTGTCTTTATCCACGGTCCCATCTTGTGACGTCATCACTTTTAACGGTCAGGAACAGTTTTGTCCATTAACTTGTGCAGGGAGAAGAGATCTCTCAAACTATACCTGAATGAGCACAATTCAGTCAAGGAAACTGGAGAAACGGCCAAAAAAATCATGTAACACTGACCTGAAAACTCCATGAAAAGCTTGCTCCGTTACCCACCTACCTTCCTGAGCACCTAATTCTAAGATGATGAAAGGTTTCTCAGAAACTCTTCCTACCAAAATAAAGCCTACCAAATGCCCAGCAAGTTGAAAAAAAAAAAACGAGGCAAGGAAAGCGGAAAAGAGAGGGAAGGAGAGAAAGCGAAAAGTGAAAGTCGAAAGCGCTGTGCTACTTTTAAACCCCAAAACTATGTCGAAATTTTGCTTTCTGCGCATGCCGAACTTTGCAAGCGCTTATTTTGCACCTGGCTGAAAAGGCCGCGGAGTGTACAACCTGGAAACGGGTTTGTAGGGAGGTTTAGCTCTTAAACAGCACGACAGTGACCAAAAGACCCCTCAACTAGCTTCAAAACGTGTTTTTCGGCCAAATCTCTAGTAGCCAAAGGGTTAATACGTAATTTACGAATGCGCATGCGTTCTGTACTAACTCTGCTTACCACATGAACAAGAACAAGGAAAACAATTCAGAACTATAGACTATCCTTAGTTTTTATTACACTAATAGAGGAGCTACCGTAGTCAAGGGGTTAATCACGTATGGCTCAGGGACCGATTAATCTCTCCCTCTTTGGATCGAAAGTAGCACGGGGGACCCCAAACAGAGTTTTTGCAATTTTTTTTTTCTCAAACCCTTTGTCTTTATCCACGGTCCCATCTTGTGACGTCATCACTTTTAACGGTCAGGAACAGTTTTGTCCATTAACTTGTGCAGGGAGAAGAGATCTCTCAAACTATACCTGAATGAGCACAATTCAGTCAAGGAAACTGGAGAAACGGCCAAAAAAATCATGTAACACTGACCTGAAAACTCCATGAAAAGCTTGCTCCGTTACCCACCTACCTTCCTGAGCACCTAATTCTAAGATGATGAAAGGTTTCTCAGAAACTCTTCCTACCAAAATAAAGCCTACCAAATGCCCAGCAAGTTGAAAAAAAAAAAACGAGGCAAGGAAAGCGGAAAAGAGAGGGAAGGAGAGAAAGCGAAAAGTGAAAGTCGAAAGCGCTGTGCTACTTTTAAACCCCAAAACTATGTCGAAATTTTGCTTTCTGCGCATGCCGAACTTTGCAAGCGCTTATTTTGCACCTGGCTGAAAAGGCCGCGGAGTGTACAACCTGGAAACGGGTTTGTAGGGAGGTTTAGCTCTTAAACAGCACGACAGTGACCAAAAGACCCCTCAACTAGCTTCAAAACGTGTTTTTCGGCCAAATCTCTAGTAGCCAAAGGGTTAATACGTAATTTACGAATGCGCATGCGTTCTGTACTAACTCTGCTTACCACATGAACAAGAACAAGGAAAACAATTCAGAACTATAGACTATCCTTAGTTTTTATTACACTAATAGAGGAGCTACCGTAGTCAAGGGGTTAATCACGTATGGCTCAGGGACCGATTAATCTCTCCCTCTTTGGATCGAAAGTAGCACGGGGGACCCCAAACAGAGTTTTTGCAATTTTTTTTTTCTCAAACCCTTTGTCTTTATCCACGGTCCCATCTTGTGACGTCATCACTTTTAACGGTCAGGAACAGTTTTGTCCATTAACTTGTGCAGGGAGAAGAGATCTCTCAAACTATACCTGAATGAGCACAATTCAGTCAAGGAAACTGGAGAAACGGCCAAAAAAATCATGTAACACTGACCTGAAAACTCCATGAAAAGCTTGCTCCGTTACCCACCTACCTTCCTGAGCACCTAATTCTAAGATGATGAAAGGTTTCTCAGAAACTCTTCCTACCAAAATAAAGCCTACCAAATGCCCAGCAAGTTGAAAAAAAAAAAACGAGGCAAGGAAAGCGGAAAAGAGAGGGAAGGAGAGAAAGCGAAAAGTGAAAGTCGAAAGCGCTGTGCTACTTTTAAACCCCAAAACTATGTCGAAATTTTGCTTTCTGCGCATGCCGAACTTTGCAAGCGCTTATTTTGCACCTGGCTGAAAAGGCCGCGGAGTGTACAACCTGGAAACGGGTTTGTAGGGAGGTTTAGCTCTTAAACAGCACGACAGTGACCAAAAGACCCCTCAACTAGCTTCAAAACGTGTTTTTCGGCCAAATCTCTAGTAGCCAAAGGGTTAATACGTAATTTACGAATGCGCATGCGTTCTGTACTAACTCTGCTTACCACATGAACAAGAACAAGGAAAACAATTCAGAACTATAGACTATCCTTAGTTTTTATTACACTAATAGAGGAGCTACCGTAGTCAAGGGGTTAATCACGTATGGCTCAGGGACCGATTAATCTCTCCCTCTTTGGATCGAAAGTAGCACGGGGGACCCCAAACAGAGTTTTTGCAATTTTTTTTTTCTCAAACCCTTTGTCTTTATCCACGGTCCCATCTTGTGACGTCATCACTTTTAACGGTCAGGAACAGTTTTGTCCATTAACTTGTGCAGGGAGAAGAGATCTCTCAAACTATACCTGAATGAGCACAATTCAGTCAAGGAAACTGGAGAAACGGCCAAAAAAATCATGTAACACTGACCTGAAAACTCCATGAAAAGCTTGCTCCGTTACCCACCTACCTTCCTGAGCACCTAATTCTAAGATGATGAAAGGTTTCTCAGAAACTCTTCCTACCAAAATAAAGCCTACCAAATGCCCAGCAAGTTGAAAAAAAAAAAACGAGGCAAGGAAAGCGGAAAAGAGAGGGAAGGAGAGAAAGCGAAAAGTGAAAGTCGAAAGCGCTGTGCTACTTTTAAACCCCAAAACTATGTCGAAATTTTGCTTTCTGCGCATGCCGAACTTTGCAAGCGCTTATTTTGCACCTGGCTGAAAAGGCCGCGGAGTGTACAACCTGGAAACGGGTTTGTAGGGAGGTTTAGCTCTTAAACAGCACGACAGTGACCAAAAGACCCCTCAACTAGCTTCAAAACGTGTTTTTCGGCCAAATCTCTAGTAGCCAAAGGGTTAATACGTAATTTACGAATGCGCATGCGTTCTGTACTAACTCTGCTTACCACATGAACAAGAACAAGGAAAACAATTCAGAACTATAGACTATCCTTAGTTTTTATCACACTAATAGAGGAGCTACCGTAGTCAAGGGGTTAATCACGTATGGCTCAGGGACCGATTAATCTCTCCCTCTTTGGATCGAAAGTAGCACGGGGGACCCCAAACAGAGTTTTTGCAATTTTTTTTTTCTCAAACCCTTTGGCTTTATCCACGGTCCCATCTTGTGACGTCATCACTTTTAACGGTCAGGAACAGTTTTGTCCATTAACTTGTGCAGGGAGAAGAGATCTCTCAAACTATACCTGAATGAGCACAATTCAGTCAAGGAAACTGGAGAAACGGCCAAAAAAATCATGTAACACTGACCTGAAAACTCCATGAAAAGCTTGCTCCGTTACCCACCTACCTTCCTGAGCACCTAATTCTAAGATGATGAAAGGTTTCTCAGAAACTCTTCCTACCAAAATAAAGCCTACCAAATGCCCAGCAAGTTGAAAAAAAAAAAACGAGGCAAGGAAAGCGGAAAAGAGAGGGAAGGAGAGAAAGCGAAAAGTGAAAGTCGAAAGCGCTGTGCTACTTTTAAACCCCAAAACTATGTCGAAATTTTGCTTTCTGCGCATGCCGAACTTTGCAAGCGCTTATTTTGCACCTGGCTGAAAAGGCCGCGGAGTGTACAACCTGGAAACGGGTTTGTAGGGAGGTTTAGCTCTTAAACAGCACGACAGTGACCAAAAGACCCCTCAACTAGCTTCAAAACGTGTTTTTCGGCCAAATCTCTAGTAGCCAAAGGGTTAATACGTAATTTACGAATGCGCATGCGTTCTGTACTAACTCTGCTTACCACATGAACAAGAACAAGGAAAACAATTCAGAACTATAGACTATCCTTAGTTTTTATTACACTAATAGAGGAGCTACCGTAGTCAAGGGGTTAATCACGTATGGCTCAGGGACCGATTAATCTCTCCCTCTTTGGATCGAAAGTAGCACGGGGGACCCCAAACAGAGTTTTTGCAATTTTTTTTTTCTCAAACCCTTTGTCTTTATCCACGGTCCCATCTTGTGACGTCATCACTTTTAACGGTCAGGAACAGTTTTGTCCATTAACTTGTGCAGGGAGAAGAGATCTCTCAAACTATACCTGAATGAGCACAATTCAGTCAAGGAAACTGGAGAAACGGCCAAAAAAATCATGTAACACTGACCTGAAAACTCCATGAAAAGCTTGCTCCGTTACCCACCTACCTTCCTGAGCACCTAATTCTAAGATGATGAAAGGTTTCTCAGAAACTCTTCCTACCAAAATAAAGCCTACCAAATGCCCAGCAAGTTGAAAAAAAAAAAACGAGGCAAGGAAAGCGGAAAAGAGAGGGAAGGAGAGAAAGCGAAAAGTGAAAGTCGAAAGCGCTGTGCTACTTTTAAACCCCAAAACTATGTCGAAATTTTGCTTTCTGCGCATGCCGAACTTTGCAAGCGCTTATTTTGCACCTGGCTGAAAAGGCCGCGGAGTGTACAACCTGGAAACGGGTTTGTAGGGAGGTTTAGCTCTTAAACAGCACGACAGTGACCAAAAGACCCCTCAACTAGCTTCAAAACGTGTTTTTCGGCCAAATCTCTAGTAGCCAAAGGGTTAATACGTAATTTACGAATGCGCATGCGTTCTGTACTAACTCTGCTTACCACATGAACAAGAACAAGGAAAACAATTCAGAACTATAGACTATCCTTAGTTTTTATTACACTAATAGAGGAGCTACCGTAGTCAAGGGGTTAATCACGTATGGCTCAGGGACCGATTAATCTCTCCCTCTTTGGATCGAAAGTAGCACGGGGGACCCCAAACAGAGTTTTTGCAATTTTTTTTTTCTCAAACCCTTTGTCTTTATCCACGGTCCCATCTTGTGACGTCATCACATTTAACGGTCAGGAACAGTTTTGTCCATTAACTTGTGCAGGGAGAAGAGATCTCTCAAACTATACCTGAATGAGCACAATTCAGTCAAGGAAACTGGAGAAACGGCCAAAAAAATCATGTAACACTGACCTGAAAACTCCATGAAAAGCTTGCTCCGTTACCCACCTACCTTCCTGAGCACCTAATTCTAAGATGATGAAAGGTTTCTCAGAAACTCTTCCTACCAAAATAAAGCCTACCAAATGCCCAGCAAGTTGAAAAAAAAAAAACGAGGCAAGGAAAGCGGAAAAGAGAGGGAAGGAGAGAAAGCGAAAAGTGAAAGTCGAAAGCGCTGTGCTACTTTTAAACCCCAAAACTATGTCGAAATTTTGCTTTCTGCGCATGCCGAACTTTGCAAGCGCTTATTTTGCACCTGGCTGAAAAGGCCGCGGAGTGTACAACCTGGAAACGGGTTTGTAGGGAGGTTTAGCTCTTAAACAGCACGACAGTGACCAAAAGACCCCTCAACTAGCTTCAAAACGTGTTTTTCGGCCAAATCTCTAGTAGCCAAAGGGTTAATACGTAATTTACGAATGCGCATGCGTTCTGTACTAACTCTGCTTACCACATGAACAAGAACAAGGAAAACAATTCAGAACTATAGACTATCCTTAGTTTTTATTACACTAATAGAGGAGCTACCGTAGTCAAGGGGTTAATCACGTATGGCTCAGGGACCGATTAATCTCTCCCTCTTTGGATCGAAAGTAGCACGGGGGACCCCAAACAGAGTTTTTGCAATTTTTTTTTTCTCAAACCCTTGGATTACCTTGGCCACCTTGACCACCCTGACCACACTGACTCCCCTGACCACCTTGACCACGTTGACCTCCCAGAACACCCTGACCACCTTGGCCACCTTGACCACCCTGACCACATAGACCCCCCTGACCACCTTGACCACGTTGACCTTTCAGAACACCCTGACCATCTTGGCCATCTTGACCACCCTGACGACCTTGACCACCCTGAACACCCTTGCCACCCTTACCACCCGGAACACCCAGAACACCCATAACGACCTGCAAATTCTGGCCAGCCTATCCACCCTGAAATCCTATGGGGCCACACTTCCTGTCCTTCAACACCCTCTTCAAGTCCGTGTGCCTCGGCTACAAGTAGTTATAGAACTTATGTGAGGATTAAGTATATAGATGATATGATTAGATATGTTATATGTCATTACCCTACTCCAACCGTTATCAAAGTCGTATAGGTATGCTTACGGTTTGGGAGGGAGATTCGGTCTATACATGGCAAACATGGAAGACCTCAACTTCGGGGATCTGGGCCCTTATCATAAATCTTTGTTGATTTAAATAAGCATCAAGAAGAAGCGTCGACTGGTTACATTGGTCATGGTCAACGCTTGCATTAGCAGAAAGGTTAATAAATTGAGTAAGTTATTTCCTAGGGAAAAAAATGGAAAGGCACGTTATGCAAATACTCTTACAATGAACCAACTGGCCAATGAGATTCGACCTTGTTAGAGCTGCGAGATGACCCAATATATCAGCATATATAGCCACCTTAGAGCAAAATATATACATGTATACCCATCTATACCCATATATCTCCCTGTATATCCATGTATACCCGTGTACGTAGTAGCCCCGTGTATATCCATGTATAGATTTAGCCAATTAAACAAATTGACGTCAGCTTTTCATGCGTCTGTCCTGTTATGCATCATTAATGAAGGCTACTTTGAGAATGTTATAACGAAATTCATGATCAACAAGACGCCTACATGGGCGTATCCGTGGAATGCGCAATCAGTTAACACAAATTGTCCAGTTACAGTCAACTTCAAGTACAGCTAAACTTCGGAAAATGGCGAGAGATTACCAGAAAGATAAATCTGTAATATAACTTGAAGTTGTTTGTTGTAAAAACTCGTTATTGTTACTAAATTTGCAAATGCAAACAACGAAGCCCTATTAGCAGGTTATCAGGATACGCGATTTTCTTTTTTTTCTTTTTTTTTTGGAAGGAGACTTTATTCAAATCCTGCAGTTTTACCTGCTTCCTTAACTCCATACATCCAAAAATTACAAGATCAGCCTTAAATCACCCGAAAAACTTATTACAAATCACAGTTCAACAACTTGTCATCCTGGGCCAGTTGTTCAAAAGCCAAGTTTTAAAACGAGTTTTATTCTCTACTCCCAAATGCTGTTCAAGGCTGATATTCAATCTTGAAAAACAAAAATAAGCAAAGGAAACTGTCACCAAAAAGTTGAAAACATAATCGGCTTTCAAACAACCGGGCCCTGCATTCGAAGTCCGGTTCCGTAATCCTGGTTTAATTCCTTGCAAACTGTTTAAATCTGCCGTGGCGAAGACAAGATGACAACATCTGTACTCTACTCTCTCAATGCTCAAAAATCTAAAAATTCCGTAATTGCGTGTTCTATAGTCCAGTCCAAAGTTCTAATTTTACAATTCCATAATCTTGATTTCAGTATTAGAGTAACTTGGTACGAAACGTTCCACAATAACTTGAAATCTCGTTAAGAAAAATGCTTAAATCCAGTAGTCCAGTCCGGGTTGAGATCGCCAAAACTCTCTCTATCATCGATTCAAAACTCAGCAAAAGCTACAAGTAGTAAATAGTGCTCAGAAACTACAAAAGGTCGTCATGATTCTACACTCGAGCTGGCTTCAAGGCTGACATGTTGATCATTTACAACTTCTTTTTCACCACATCTTAAGCGTGCACTCTTATCTGCTGACAGCTTTCCAAGACCAATGATTCTGAAGTTAACCCATTTCCAGCGGGGTTAGTATCTGGATGGGGGACGTCAAAATATGCGACTAACGGTCAGGAACATACGACCAAAATTCGCTCAAAAATGCGGACTAAGCAAGGTACAGATTTTGCTAGCCTGCTTTAGGCAAAACAAATATTGACGCAAAAGTATATAAATATTAATATGTAGTTTTTAAGGAGAGCACAAGGAACTTCTAGGAAGTGTCGATCGAGAATAAAACAATTTGCCATCAGCGAAAAACATTTCGGGAGATTTTTGTTACGTTCAATCAGAGTTCAATTTTTCTATCGTACTTTTGGTCGTACAAGTAAAATCGCAAAATCGAAAGTGACATCGATTTTAGCGCCCGCCTGTGATCAAGTTACCTTGCGTGTTTAATACTGACAACTCACGAAACATAGGATGCACCTGTGACAAAATTACGGCAAGACACCAGGTTTTTGTTAGTTTCCTTTTTTTTCTTTCAAGTGTTATAAAGTTTGACAATTTAACACAAAGATCACAATCGTTGATGCTAGTCCACCTGTCAGCTAAAGTTAAGCTCCTCCGAATGAGGTTAGTACTTGGATGGGGGACCGCTGCAAGTCCCCGTGACGGCGATAGCTAATTCGGTTTTTTAAACTTGATTTCATTTTTTATCTTGTTTGGCCGTTGAAATCTATTTTCGTATTTTCTTTCTACGTCAAAACGGCGAACAAACTGGTTCCCAAGAAATATTGGAGTATTCGTTCTATGCAAAATACTTCTAATGAAGTATTCGTTGTATGCAAAATAGTGTTCATAGTGGTACACACAAGTACGAGGCAAGATCTAGAAATAACGTAGAATATTATCCTTACCTTTAAAGCTTGCCATTCTCAAAGAAAAAGCATCTGTCCACTCTATCGAATAGTTTAATACTGAATCAATCATGGCGGGCGGAAAGATTCCACACTAAATCTTTGCTTTCATAAAGATTAACGGAAGTGTGTTACGGTGGCCGAGTGGTCTAACGCGCTCGCAGATAATTGTGAAGGTTGGGAAAGAATATGAGTTCTCTTCGGGATAGGGAAGTTTGGATTTACTGGAGGGAATAAATGTAAATGCACCCTATCGGAGATTAATTCAATATCCGTGGGGTATGCACATTTGTGACTACCAACAAGAAAAAGACACCACACCGGTTTTAAGACGTGGTATGCCTTCAGTATTCCACGTAATAATAGGACATCAATTTGTTTTTTTACAATAACAAAAAGGGAGAGACACGAGAAGACGCGAGAAAATGCGAGAAACTTCAATCTGACGCAAGCAATATCACGTCATCCTCGCATAAATTATAAATTTATGTGTCTGTCCGAGCGCGAGAATTTTGCAGTCATTGCTCTGTGTTGTTCCTTTCCTTCCTTCACGCAAACTGGTTGTAGCAGAACACTTGCACCGTAAAGCACAACAAAATGGGGCGTAACCCTAACCGCGCACCGGTGGCTCAGTTGGTTGAGTACCGGGCTTGTCACGCGGGAGGTCGTGAGTTCAACTCCGGCCGGACCAACACTCAGGGTATTTAAGTAACTGAGGAGAAAGTGCTGCCTTTGTAATTACATCTGCAAATGGTTAGACTCTCTAGTCTTCTCGGATAAGGACGATAAGCCGGAGGTCCCGTCTCACAACCCTTGTTCATTAACTCTGTGGGACGTTAAAGATCCCACACACTATTCGAAAAGAGTAGGGGACAGTGTTCCCGGTGTTGAGGTTTGACCTTTCCAGCATGTGGTCGGCTTGGCAGGATTAGCTTGAAGGGCTTCTGTGTGAATGAGACCACAATCGTGTGTAACAGCCAGAAGTCAGGCTACTTAGCTGGAGCCTCACTCAAGTATGCAAACGTGCAGGCTCCCCTCTACCAGACCTTTCCCCTGTCAGTTACGTCTATACAAAACCTCCTTCTTCTTCACCATCTAAGGCCTAGCCTGCTAACGCAGAAGTATTCCGGCGGTCGGACCATGTCGCTGGCCGAGTTTGAGGCGGATTGAAGGATTTTGGCTATTTTTTTTTGGCTCGATTTCTCGGTTTACTTGCCCGATCGACTGGTGAGCGTTTCCTACGTTCTCTCTCTTTTAGAGACAGGTCTTCGGTTGAGGATATCTCGCGAAATAGAGGACAGAATGGCACCAAATTATCAAAGAACGATCACAAAGAAACAACAGAAAAGTGAGTGCAACATTAGTGCTTATTTCTTTTACTAAGCCTTTTGATTTGTATCGACTAAAACTCGCCCGTACAAGCTCTCTAAATTCAAAACACAAAGGCATCGTTCTGCGATGGGTTTGTGGTAGGTCACTGCGCAGAGTGCGACCAAACAAGCGTTGAGCGGGAGAAAAGGTATGTCCAGCTGGTGGAGTGTTACGAACAGAGAGCAGTTCCAGGTTCACATCCTCAACGGTGAGGAGGATGTGTTTTGCTGATTTGACGGCTACTTCGGCGCGACCATTAGATTGAGACCAATAAGGGGAAGAAGTGACGTCGTTGAAATTTTATTATTAGGAAAATAGCTTGAACGACTCAGAGGTGAATTGAGCCGCATTGTCGGTGATGAGGGTGTGGGGAACTCTATGGCAAGCAAAATGGTGCTTTGTTACTTGAATTACAGCAGAAGACTGATCTGGCCTTTTGTGGGTATGATTGCCTTGGAATAATCCAGGAGGCGAACTGCCGATGGTATATCCGGTATAACTTTCACAGGTGGCATGATGTTAAGATCACTGACATGAACAGTGTTGCAGGAGCAGCCGGTATCAACCTGAAAGTGAAGAGATGGATTGGGGTGACGAAGACTGTGATGAAGTCTTGCGAGAGAGTGGACGGCGAATGTCCTTTTTACGACTAGCCTGTTACTCTATGGGCTGCCTCCTCCAAGAGGTACTTGGCGATTGCCGATTCTGTTTTTAGCCCTGCTTCAAAATCTCGGGCTTTGGAAATGACCTGTACGAAGGTGAGGGTGGCAAAATTCTCGTGGGAAATAATATCAAGGCATGTCATAAAATGTTAGTTTATTTGCTAGTTACTCTAAGACTGGAAACCGTCACTTTTGCCATTTCCCACAACCACATCTGAAAGATTGCTCTGAATTGTTTTTGTGAAGTAGCGGAAATTGTGCAGTGTATATGTCATTGCAGTTGGTATAGCCCTGTCATGATTTCACTCCTGTAAGGGCCACTGAGACTTACAGATTTTACTCTGTCTAACGCCAGACGATTTTACTCGTCAATGGGGAACCCCAGAGGAGTGAAAGGGTTAAGACTACTTCAAATTTTCAACAAAATTTTAAAGCAGAACTACTAGTTGCCATGTTTTGGTCCAGCGAAGTGTTGCACATTAGAAAATGACAAGAAATTTCAATGAGCCACAGCAGTAGTCACAAGATCCTCACTGAGAGAAGATAGCATGTATGCTTTCCATTGCTTTGTTAAAATTTGCAGCAGAAAGTAGCAAAACTGTTCGATAAGGTTTTAGTTCTGAATCATCAGAAGTCCATCTTCCTCCTACAAGAGTCTCCTCAGAGCTGGTGCTTGCAGCAAAACTAAAGGACAATTGACTTTCCTGCAAATAAAAAACAAACGCTTCATTAAAGAGGCCCCAACCTCAAACATTTTTCTTTGCTTAGGTAAGTCCTTTACCTATAATTATAGTAAACATACTTTGTTGTTATCCCCAAGAAATTTTGCTTGAAATGCGCAAAATGTAAAACTTGGAAAAACCTTCAGTCGTTTGCCCAAATGAGGGAAAGACATAGGTAATTACCCTTCAGATCGTCACAAACTATGAACATGGCCCTTTGTCACCCGGCGGCCATACTGGTCAAGACAATACAGTTTGTAACCTGAGCCCCTAGTTGATGTGTTTGGAGGTGAGTTTATGGGGTGCAAAACAAAAGTTTTTAGTCCCTCGGGACTCAAAATTGTCGGCAGGTGCAAAGACCCATTGGACAGGATTCGCAGAAATCATGGGTTGGAATCCCCTTGAGGCCACCTGATTTTTCAGGTGTCCATAAAAGACAATTAAGGAAAGGTAAAGTCTGCTACAAGCCTAGAAGGCCCATCAGGCCGGCGCTTATATTCTGGTTACTGTAGCATGAAGCGACTAGGAGTATTTCTACCCCCCCCCCCATCCCTGGATGAGATGCTAATCCATAGCATGGTTACCTCCGGCATTAAATTCGCTGGTACCCATTTATACATCTGGGTGGAGAGAGGCACCTTGAGAACAAGGTGCCTTGCCCAAGAACACAACACAATTTTCCCGGCCAGGACCCAAACCTGCATTACTCTATCCGGAGTCGAGCGCACTAACTATGAGGCCACCGCACCTCCCGGTATAAGAGACAATTGCTGGTACTGAAATTGTCCAGTTATGTGCAAGGATCACTACACCTTTACATCACCACACCCTTATGTTTTTCAAATGTAAAGCAGTTGGCAACATCATCGTAGGGATACACCCCAAGTTTATGCAAGTTTTCCTGGCATCTGACAAAGTCCCAAAGAGGTAATGGGCAATATGTTTCATAGTCATGAAATTTAACTAATCAATAGAAAGATAGCACATTTTTAAAGTCCAATTTCCACAAAATTTTACTGTGCTTTGTTGCCACAACATTGCAAGAGTTTTGAAGTTGCTCAAAACTCCATGCAACTATAGCAAGTTGTTGCAAGAAAAATCCCATGATTAGGTGGGTTTTAACAGAGGCTGGAAAGAATCTCTTACACCACAAGTATAAACAAGAAACAACCGTGCAACTCATTTCTGTGTGATTTTGATTGTCGCTGGCATGATGCACAATGATCTTTACCTTAAGAAGTTCTTCATCCTCGGGATTAATAAAATACAATGCACTTGTCATTTTCTTCACTTTGCCCTTTTTTCTCTTTCCCTGTGTTTTAACTTCTATGTCTTTGTATGTCTTACACACTGTGACAAAGTACGCGATTGGCATATCCTGTCCCTGGAAATTGAATGTAAAAAGTGGTCAAGTCTGTGGTTAAATGGTGCATGATAGTGCACAGATAAAAGGAGACGTGATTGTCAAACTTATCTGGACAATTTAAGCAACATCGTCTCTTATAGACACCTGAAATTTTCAGGTAGCTTTAACAGCTTCAGCTGGTAGAGCATTGCATAAGCGTCGTAGAAGTCATGGGTTTGAATACTACTGAAGCCACCTGAAATGTTCAGGTGTCTCTAAAATTGTCCAGATGAGTGCAAGGATTTCCCTTTCATTTATAACCCACACTTAAAATATATACATTTACTTCATTCACCGACAGTGAAGATCGTTTAAGAGCGTCATTTGCCCCTAATTATCAGCAATGGAAAAACACTCCAAAGACATTTACATAAAATTCCACAACAGTTGAATACTCAATGCAACCTATCAGCTGGAGGTTCTAGCGACAGTCCATTCTGCATAAAAATATCTTGAGAAAACTATTATCAACCATCACAAAAAATTTGAACTTGATGGAAGTAAAAGACAGTTGAAGATGGTGCAGGATAGTGGCCAAACAGAATTAGAAGACAGTTTAAACCTTTACATCCTGAGAGTGACATCCGTGAGAATTATAGACTATACTCCGTCTAATGCCAGATGATTTTACTCATTGAGGGGGCCACTTTATAGGTGAAAGGGTTGTACAGTGGGGGACTCTCAATAATCTTGATCATTTCACCATCGTTAAAACAGAGAGTCTGACTTACACCTGTTAGATGCAGTTAAAGCCTACTTTACATAGAAGATCCTTAATCGTACATGTAGCATGAATGACCACACTAGCAGATAACCACACTATGTCAGGCCTGTGCAGCAAGTGTTCCCATGTGAAGTAAGAGCTTTTCCTTGTAGATTTCTCAGCACACTTGCCACATGCAATCACATTAATGTATTGAGGGATGGAGTCCACAGTTGATCATCGTTATCCAAAAAGGCAAAAATTCTGACCGTTTGAGGACATCTTAGAATCCTGAGAATTGTTGAAAGGGGTACTATGATAAAAAATCAACTCTCTTTTTTTTTCTTCGGATTTCAAAACTATGTTAACTAAACATTAAGTGACCCAAGTTTTAAGCCTTAATTTCAAAAAAACACTTGCTTATTTTAACGGGAATTTTCCTATTCAAAGGTCCACCACTACTAACTTCAAAATCTTGAGAGAGCTGGATCGAGGAGAAAATGATGTCAAAGGCTCACTAGTTTAAGAAAGCAATGAGTTTGTACATGGCTGAATTACCAGTAATAATTTATGCAGCACAGGGCTTTCAGAATTTTAAACTCGAGTTTTGCATACATAATAAACTGTGTTTACATGCTGAAATTTTATGCTATTGAGTGAATGGCGTCACGTTTCCCT
>OX421445.1:60450385-60455385 GCA_949126865.1 Montipora capitata
ACTCCACATCTACCATACTCTGCTCTTTCTAATGAATTTCAGTTTTCTGTCAACAGTGACTAACATTATTGCAGTCTACCGAGTAGTAAAATGACCATTCATGATATTGAAACAGGAATTTAGGACTATACCAAAGATGTGACGAACCTTGATTATAGTAGCTATTTCTGGTTGAGATATAATTAAATCAGACAATTTGGATAGATCCATAGGGTATTTCTGAAATAACTGAAAGAGGTAAAAAGATATTAGAATATAAGTCAATAATTCAAGTTATAAGCTTCACAATGAGTATTATGAACCTGCGAGCCAGCGAGCCAGCGAGCCATGCAAGTCATGCAAGCCATGCATGAAATGGGTGCTTAGACTTCAAGCGAAATTCACATGGGTCGCATGGCTTGCTGGCTCGCAGATTTAGCAAACCCCTTCACTATGCAACCAGATTCAAAGTTAAACCCCTCTGTATAGAAAGTTAATACACTCCCTCACAACTATTTACATCTAGAATCTAGCAGAAATTATAACCAGCATGAGGGGTCATTGCTCTTAAACCCGTTGACTTCTGAACTATCCCATATTTGACGAGTAATATGTCTGGCATCTGGCATAAGACATAGTAAAATAGTCTCATTCCCAGGGGTCAATGCCTGTTAAAGGGGACATAGTTTCTGAGTGAAGGTCGAGATTGTTTACCCATTGACGAGTAAAATCGTCTGGCGTTGGATACAGTAAAATCTATTGCATTTAGTCTAATGGGTTAAGCCCCTTCTCCATACGTGCCAACTCTCCCGGATTATCTGGGAGTCTCCCGGATACGGAACGAATCTCCCGGTCTCCAGTACGGGTCATTAAATCTCCCGGATAAAAACGACTCTGAACCTTTCACAGACGTTTCTCCATTCTAGACTCAAATTGCATCCCCACAGTTTAAAAAAAATCGATTTTTTCTAACTCGTTTCATTGTTTGTTAATGCACTTCTTCATCTCTGAGTTTCAAACACACGTTAATAGAACTATTGGATTGGATCTCCGATTAACCGATAAAAATTATTGACATAAGTACCCTGTTTTCCCGCAAATTCACAATGGCGACAGAATATTCTTGTATTCTGAAGGAGCTGCTGGGGGATGGGTGGGTGCGTTTTGGGGGGGGGAGAGGAGGGGAGGGGAGTGGGTAGGTTGATAGAGGGGGAGGGGTGGGGAGACCGGAAGGAAAAAATCTCCAGATTTTAGATCTCCATAGGTTGGCATCTCTGCTTCTCCTCCATGGTCCCTGCCGGTGCTAAACTGGGTCAGTGAAGCAATAATTTTCTGTACAAACAGTGACACCCCTGGTGATTTTCACGTGACGTCATCGCCATCGTGAGGTCAGTTGGTCGACTGTCGGTGGGGGGGACCGGAGCTGTTCTTCACAATTACCGCTTGAGGATAGGTTACTTCTCCCTTTCATAAATAGATTTAAGTCGTAATTCCTGATACGCACCTGTTGTAAGAGACATCTAATACCATTGAAATCTCCCTCGGTCGGTGAAAAAGCTTCGAACTCAACAGGAATTTCCTACAAAAAATTATTAGGAATTAATCAAACATCACTCGATTTCACGTGCCTACGAAAAGTCCAGGCATGTTGTTCTTTGATTTGACACACGCCAAAAGGTTTACCATGTTTTTATCAAAACTTTCACTTGATGCATTTGACTGTGCGTCTGTTGAAGAATCTTCATCAGACTCTTCTTCGCTGTCATCTTGTCTTCTTTTTCCTTTCTTTTTCGAAGTCTCTCTATTCTCACAATCCGCCATCTTAAATCGTTAACTCGACCCATTCCTCACTCAGAGAATAGGAAAACAAACATGGAGGACTTGGTAGACACTTTATAGTAGACTACCGGAGTCGTAGAAAATTCTTGCGGACGATTTTATTGCCAGATAAAATTGCCATGCTTCGAGAAAAGAGTTTTAAAGGATCCAATCATCATGTCTACTGAGGGTGTTCAAGAAAATTTGGTACAAAGGCAGCCAAGAGGTAAAATATGAGTCCAAAATAAAAAACCGCCAAAAATTCCTATGATATAGAGTCGAATAAGTTCCAGCTCAATTTCCTTATTGTTTGCCGCAGTGATATCTGTCAACGATGAGAATTATAGTGCGATTTACTGGCCTAAGCTGGAAAGTGCAATTCTTTTGATCTTGCAACAAAATCCTGGGCAATTTATCCCGATTTCTTATGAAGAGATGTACAGGTATGCTTGAGTTTAGTTAGAAAATAAGTTATTAATATTTAACAATTAGACCCTTCGCCCGCAAGGCCTACGGGTCAATAGCCCATGAGGCGAAGCCAAATGGGCTATTGAACCGTTGCCCTTGAGGGCGAAGGGTCTAATTGTTTTAGTATCACCCAACTAGTCGGACAGAAAAGGCAATAATAAAGTTATCAAATGCAAGTCAAGGAAATTTTTATTTGGGAATAAAACGAAAGAAAGCGTCACGCTTTTCGCTACTCGAGGACTATTAATAATAGTCCTCTAGTAGCGTAGCCAATCAAAATGCAGGATTTGCATTAGTCCTCTAGTTGGGTGATACTAAATAGGTTTAGCCAAGACTAAAAGCGGAGCTCTCGTTTCTAGTCCCAGAAAGCAATAGTGTATATGGAAATAATTATGATTGTGCGTAAAGTACAAAATTTATCGTCATTCGTGTTCTAGTGCAGTTTACAGAGATCAAACACCTCTGAGCTGACAGGAGTTAACAAACAACCCTTGCAAACAATAACCACCAATTTTAATCCACAACTAGAACTGAAATTAAATGCATAGTAATCTCTTTCACAACATTTTCTGTTTGACTGATAATCTTATGCACCTATCAATGTTGAGCCCCGGGGGGGAGGTGGTCGGGCATGGGGTGGGGATTTTGACATTTTCTGAAAAAATGAGTCAAATTCCCAGACTCCGCGACAACATAATTGGCCAGAAGTATCAAAAGCCCCCACCCTGGGGCGAGTAAATGTGGCCAAAATAATACCCTTTAGACCTTGCTGCACACAATAAAGGTGCAATGTATGTACCACTCACCCTTTGTTCAGCCATCTCTTACGAATGCGGGACGTTCATTCAAACGCCTCTGGATTATTTTCCAAGATGGCAGGGTTATTTCCAAGCAGCCTCGTTCCAAGGGCTTTTCCCTCACTACATTATCCAAGATTGTGGCCATGTCAAATTCCCCACCCTAGGGATGTGTTGTGTGATTAAAATCCCCACCCTGGGGACAGACCTAAAATTTTGTTGCCTCTTCTCTTGTGGTCTTTCCTGCTCTTTATCCCGTTGCTCATCACTAATATGATTTTCCACCAGAAAAACGCAGGTTGCCAAATGCAATGCTGTCTTGCGATTTCCGGCCAAGGAAAATTTCCCGAACACTCCTGTCCCCATACGCTGTCCTGCCTCCCCACCTCCACCATGACAGTCTGTACAGACTGGTGTACGTTGACGTCATAACCAAATTTCTCGCATGGATAGATTTCCCAAAAAATCTTTCCCATGGTGCTCTGCTGGCGCATGCTTCACGTGCCTGAGCTCCGCTATTAAAATTATAGACTGACTGTTGGAAACACAGTCCTAAAAATAGGTGAATTTAAAAAAAATTAATAAACAAGTTCAAACCGAGGTAAGTTTAAAGTTATAACATGACTACAAAGTTTGCCTAGTGTGTGAATGAAGAGGTTTGCAGATTTTATCTGCACCCCACCCCTCCCCCTACATGTATAGCGAGTTTTTGCAACTAGGGGCTCAGATTTTTTGGTAAAAAAATAAAAGGGGCCGTAAATTTGGTTGCACTGATAAATGCTTGGTTGCCCATTGGGAAATCCCCTTCAATTAAAATACATGCCATGACAAGATGCAATGACATGGCGATCAAGCTTGAATATCCCATAGCCCTGAGTATGGGCCACTAGGGAGAATACTTTTATAGTAATAGGTGTTACCTTCTTTAAATAAAGGTTATTTGTTATTATTATTATTATTATTATTATTATTATTATTATTATTATTATTATTATTATTGTGTGTTCCTGTGGTTTTTCAGACCAGGCTTTTATTTTACCAAAAACTGGTTGCCCCGTAAATAACCACCAATTTCGAGCACTGAAGGGGTGTGTTTGTCCACACGTTGGCCATGTAGCACTTATATTGCAAGAGAGGTATCTCTTAAGAGTGTAATTTTGAGTGCTATCCTTATTCCTATTATAACTAATTGGAGCATTAATCCTAGTGATGGAATGGGCCCATACAAGGACAGAGAAAATGTCTGGCCAGAGTGTGAATTGAATCCACAACCTCCAGATTATATCACTGTCGCTGACTGCCTACCCTTCCCTGAGACAGTAAAATGTTGATAGGTACAAAACTTGGACCTGATTGACAGAAAGTGTTTTCTGGAAACTGTTGAACTGGGTGTGGTTTTATAGGATTCCCATGGCTGTGGTTGCAGTTGTTGTCATCATTTTCCAGTTGAATTTTTCATTTGGGCCAACATGAGATCATTGTAGAAAAATTTCCCTTCGTAACTTGACATCTCATCTTTTTCCAGCACTGTATATAAATGTGTGTGCCAACAGTATGCAGAAAAGATGTACAGCAGTCTAATTGGACTTGTATCATCCTATCTCAGAAGTGTATCTGAAGAACTTCAGGTAACATCATTGCTGCAAAACTTCTTAACATGCCTGGTTTTGTTTTGCCCAGGCCTGTTGAGACTGTCGAAAAATAACATTGACCAACACTATTGCTAGCTACTTGTGTTTTGCTGACCACAGTAAAAAGGGATTGAATCTGATTAGTTTTTGTCAAATTCAACCTTTTCACAAGAATTAACAATAATTGTGGCCATTGGATTGCTGAGCAATATGGTTCTTTCTCCCAAAACATTACAAGCCCTCCCTTGCAAGATTTAGTTCTCCCCCTCCCCCCCCCCCCCCCCCCATCAAACTAGACCACACCCTT
>OX421445.1:60460385-60487885 GCA_949126865.1 Montipora capitata
GTTATCCCTATCGATGGTATGCGCCCGCAACCGGATGTAATTGATGGATGAAACCGGAAGATCCGGAGAAAAACCCACCGAGTCAGATTGAGATCGAATGAACTCAGCCCACATACGACCTCGGGACCAAGGGTTGAACCCATGGGTGGAAGGCACGGTTGATAACCGCTAAGCCGCCCTGACTCCGTCATCTTGGAGATACAAAACCACGGTGAGGCTTTTTTCAAGCCATACACCCTTTTTCCAAAATGGCTTTCATTTAGATATTCTTTTGTTTTTATTCAAATTAGACCCTGATGCCTCGTCCAAGGCAAAATATTCTTTTGAATTTTAAGCTTAAGAATGAGGCATCAAGGGCTAATTTGAATAAAAACAAAAGAATATTTAAATGGCGGCCACTTTGGAAAAAGGTGTATGTTCTTGAGAAGAGTGCATCTTGGAAGCTCTCAAAGTCTCTATAGGGGATCCTGTTTCGCTCGAGGCTTACAAGGTTTTCCTATTTCTTCGAAAAAGAAATCTATTTTCTTATTAATATCGCCCTTAACTCTGCTTGACAACTTGCTATTTATTATCTCTCACTCCCTTCCTAGAGTGGGCTTTCTCTCAAGTAAAAAATGGTGGATCTTGTATTTGTTGAAAACTTATAATGGATCTGTGCCGGTTAACCGTACAGGCCTAATAAGCATTCAAAAACTCTCGACACAATAAGTTTCTCTCTACAATCTCATTCTATTTGTTCTGGTTCAGGTTTTAAATGCCCGTTAAACACCAGAATAATGTAATTCCTGAACCGACCAATATCATTAACCTCAAGTAAACTGTAGATCAGTCGCGCGTGCAAAAAAACAAAACTTGCCTAATAAAGTTTAAAAAAGCCTTCGGCGCAGTGTAAAAAAGCAATTAAACTTAGGTTTTGCAATGTAGTGTGGTGTGTTTATTTTAATTTGGTGATACTGGAGTCCAATTAGGTTTGTGATTAAACGAGTAATAACAAAATCTGACTGCCGCGCAGCGGGAGTCCGAATTGTTAACAACAAGTATGATTACAGACTGAATTGGACGACACGAAGTCCTTTTACCAGTATTAATCATAAAATTACAATTTCGGAGAAAAGAAGAAGAGCCAAGTTATGAAAGAAAGGAAAAATTTGCATTGGAAGACTGACAAAGGAGGCGTAAATTGTTTTATGTCGCTCTGAAAGAAAGAAAGCCCTAATTTAGGAGTCCACTGTTTCTATGGTGATTGAAACCAAGGTTGTGATTGGTTGATTTTAAGGCTTATTGAACTGGCCGATAACTCGGCAAGTGAATTAGTGGAAAATAGGAGTTTTATAAACCAATCACAATGGAGGAAATAGTAATTCTTATTCTTCTCTTAATACCTGTGCACAAGGCGTTCAGTTCGAGTCACAATATTATCATTAGTTAAAATTCTGTTGAGTTGGATGGTTTTTTTCAGAACAAATGTCGATAGAGCGGTTTTCAAGTTAGTCTCGTAAAAAATATATCAAAGTCATTACTTCGACCAATCACAGCAGGTGAAAACAGCGCAATGAACCAATCCAAATTCGTAGCATTTCCATCTAACTTGCCCAAAGCGCGAGGAAAATCGCGCGTGTAAGTCGCGATTGGTTTTGGTTTTGCTTTTCATTGGTTCATAAACTGGCGGGAGATTTTTAAGCCAATCACTAAGCGTAGCAATTGCAATCGCGTAATTACTTTCTACAATCATTTGGAAAGGGCTCTAAACCGAAAACCAAATTGCAACAGCTAAGGGAGAGGCGAAAAGGTTGTTGGGAAATAAGAATCTTAACAAAAGAAATACCTTGCTCGTATCATGAACAAAGTTTTTTTTAACAAAAATCCGGATGTTTTTCCTTACATACAGAGATTGAGTTTTCGGGATTTTTCATCAGGAATTGTCCAATGCGGCGCTTAACCTATAGTATTAAAGAGTGGTTGTCTATTGAGGGTGCAAAAAATAAAACAAATGAATAAGCCATTCAACAGTAGTGGCTTGTTTTCATATCTCATAATGATCTTGAACGATGGGCGCCTGGGATCTAAACTAACCCAGGCGCACATTGTCCAAGGGTATTCATTCTGAGATATGGAAACAAGACATAGCCCCAGTGTCAACAGCCGGCGCTAACGGCGGGAAAATGAGTGCCACGCATTCAATCTTCGTATGCCGCTACATAATTGGATGAGAATGTAAAGCTATTTTTTTAAAGCCAATCGCCATACGTCCTAAAACAGAGGGAGAGGTGTTACTTTCGACACTCCATTTCAAACCAATCTATTCTGGGCTCAACTCGCTCGATGACTCGTCACTGTTATTTCGATGGTAGTAGTTCCCTCCGAGTCGTTCTGTGGTTGCAGGAACCAAGCATAAATTGAAAGAACACCAAGTCCCTGTACGAATCCGGAAATATCACAGGTGCTATTAAGGTCCAAATATATATAAAAGTGCTAAAAATAGCAGCAGAGAATCGGATCCACACTGCTCCCCAGCCACAAACTAATTTCACGCTGGAATGCTGTCCTTCTTCGGGACGGTACCAGCTCGTCAATGTCATCATGGTATAAAGAGCAGCGAGACAAAATAGTACTTGAAAAAATGAATAACTGTACGCGACGCCGTCTTTTTCGTCATCAAAAACGCAGCCCCCCTCTGCAAAGGCCGTGCTTCGCACAGACGCATCACAACCATCCGGGTATTCTCGAACTTCAACCAATGGTGGAGTAGTTGCGTGTCCCGGATGCAACTTACCATACTGCGGAGCTCGAACGTCTCGTAAACAAGCGTAAATTAAAACAAAGAACATAAATCCCAAGCTAAGGAGGATTTGAATATTACTAAAAGGACTTCCGGGAAAGAGATAATCAAGCGACGGGTTGCATATGCTGTCAGGTTCATTTGATAGCGCTTGCCACGTGATGAATGTATTATACGTGGTGGCCACCGCTGCTTGAAGAAGACCCGAACGTGGGCGCCTTTCTTGAACTACCGGATTTACGGAGATATAAGTTGCAGCTAAGCAAAGATAAACATTAAAAGTTATAAAAAACATATTGTTGTGACATCCAGCTGCCCAGGCGTATAGTAAGTAAAATGATATAACTGAAACTATGGAAATCGCATAAAGAGTTATTGTGGGTACCCAGAGAATTATGTACCATATTTTAGCCTGCGCATAGTTTGAAGAAGCCTCGAGTCTCTCGACACAGCTTACATTCCAAGCATGAACAAAATCTATTAGTAGAACGAATTGCAAAATAATAAAGGCAAAGCCACCATTAAGACCAAAAAATGTCCACACTTCCCCCGTGTAATCAGAATGGGGAATGAAGATAAACAGAAACGTGAAGATTGATAATACAAGGATCTTGACTCCCCAAAAGCCATTGTTAATTCTCGCTCGTTGTTCTTGAGTTGACGAAATTCCGTATAAAACCATGCTTTGACCGAGATAAAATATTGCAAGTAAGAAAAGAACGCGATAAACTGAGGCATAACTGAATAATGTGTCACAGAAAAAGTATGAGACAGTTTGGCAGAAGCTATCGCCCATGAAATGCCTCGTGCGTGGAGTCAGCAGGACACAGCATAACAAGCAAGCCCCTAACAATAAACCAATGTAACACATTCGAGTGAAGATTGACTGTCGGAGCCGACATCTGGGACGAATGCATCGAGCGCAGATATGCAAACCACAGCATAAAAACACATCGAGCTTGTAGCAAAATTCCGAGACAATGTCCAAAACTGCACGGCCACGAAACTTGGAAGTCCCACGTGGGGCGGTTTCAGTAATATTTGGGCCCTCAACAACAACCTCCTGGCAGGATGAAGATGCCATTTTGGTTTCTAAAAATTGTGTCCACCAATTCAGCGATGAATTTCATTCAGATTTCCTTGCTGAGGCTAGTTTGAAAGGAACGATAAAGGACAGCTTATTGTTGTTGAATGTTGTTGGTCAATTCACACGTGTCAATGGTTCGGCGAAATCCTAAATGTTTAATGTAGCATGTTCTTTTTTCTTTGTCATTTTGTGTCCTTTGTTCTCGAATTCATACAAGGAAATCGACTGCTTAATGATCCAAAGGGGAAATCTCTCTGCCGAAAAACGTCAGGCCCTCAGGCTAAAAAAGCAATGAAAGATTGTTGTACAATGGCAAAAAGCTAGCTTGGCCTGAAGAACCAAATTGACCCGGCTTACTGACTTACGCTAAATCAACAAATTATGATTCTTAACAATTGTCATCAATAACATGTTTTTCTTCCAGAGGATGACTTCATAAGAAATTCGTTAGTTTTCATTTTTTTTCCGAAAGCAAAACTTACTCGCGCGGAAAACATTACTATGAGATGAAAAGGAAAATTAAGGAAAAGGAAGCAATTCATCCATGTACATCTCATCTGGCGATTACTCTCTCGTACAGCCAAATTACCACCCATAGGTTTTAGGGTTAGCCGCTCAAATCGATTTTGTTTAGTGATTGTTTGAAAAGATCTATTTACTATCTTGAAGATTGTAAATAACTTGAACTAACTGAAATGTTTTTTTTTTTGCCAGACGTTTTTTCTATCAAGCCTCCTATTTTTCACTGGTTCGCAGAACATCAATCGGCTACTCATGCAGGGAGGGACAGGGTTTTTTTTTTTCATCTCCTGAGAAAACGCTATTCGATTCGAAGCCCTTCTCGATCCTTTCGTTTGCTTTGAAACTCGTTGCGTTCTTCCAGACCTTGAAAAACAATTCCTCGAGCACCCGGGGCGAATGCAAATACGAAGAGAACATAACTTCGTTGGTGTGAATTAAAAATAAGATTTAACGGACAACAAGTGAAAAATGGTCGCTACATATTCAAACCACAGTAGTCCGCGGTGCTTTCAGTGTATATCCTAATCGCTCAATTTCCAATACCCTGTAGTGTAAAGGCTATTACCTTCAAGGTACACGATAATTACATGCATGGAAAGCTTGACTGGTTTGTTTAGTGCCTGGTGGATTAATCCTCCACGCTTGGAACATGCAAGCCATACTTACTATTTCAGCAGGGAAAGTTACTTGGCACCAGAACGCCGGTTTATTAGTCCACCCCGTACTTTAATTTAAACTTTGCTAATGGTTTGTCACAGAAAGAGATTTTCTGCTAGAAAAGACGGAACCTTTGGGAAAAGAGCAAACGTTTCCTGACAAAACAATAGAGGGCGTCTTCGCACGTAAAATAGAAGGCTTCAAATTTTCCGGGGACTGCGCTACCAGAATACTGAGGGCTTTCCGCAAGTTGCTCGGCAACTTTTTTGCAACTTTTCGTATTTCGAGCAACTTTTTGCAGTCTCAGCAATTTCTAGTTTTCTACAAATTCTGTGATATCGGAGCAGCTTTTAGTGCTTAAATTGGTTATGCTTCCATATTTCACAATGCTCCAGTAGACAATTTGTGAATTTCCTTTGAAAAAGGAGGAGCTTTGTATTTGAACAAATTTATTTAGCGACGCTGGTTATAAGACGCAAAATTGCATGCTGAGACATGTTACTTCTGTTGAACAAATTGCCAGAAGGCCATGGGCTTCTGGATTGGATATTTTTGGATCAGACCAAATGAAAGAGCAACATTTGAGCAACTTTTGTTACGAAAAGCAACTTTTGAGCAACTTTTTGTGAATTTTCGGGCAACTTGTTGAAAGCCGTAGCTGCTGCCAACACTTGCTACCCATGAGACAGTTAGCTCTTAGGCTGCAAGAACGTTGACGTCCCAGTCGTCACAACCGGTGACCTTTATCGTTTTTCTCTTTGGTGCTCTGATTCGATAATGTCATTTCATAGTTGTTGATCAAAATCTTTCAAAACTCTTTGCCGGTTTAGGCAGAAATGTCCCTTATATCAAACACAAAACGTTTGGCTTTTTTATGACATCTAATTTAGGACGTCATGAAAACACCGAAAGAGAGATCAGATCAGCTTCCAGTTATCACATTTTACGTTCGGAACCGCTCAAGCTTAAGCTGAATGTAAAGTTTACTAATTCTTTCACGATCATTCGTTCGTACGTTCTCATTCATTCGTTCGTTCATTCAGTATTTGCGAGAGGAGACAATCTCGTACCCAGAGTCATCGGGCTTTTTGGCCAGCGGGTGAGCGCCCGGAGAGACTCTGGGATAATCGATTTGAACTATATTTTTGATTGGCCGCTTGCGTAACAATGGCAGTCCGACAGGAAGTTGGTAAGTAATTCGGAAGCCCCAGAATTTGGAGGGAGATTCAAAATCTAAAACAAGTTTCAGTGGTGATTGATTTTTTCTACCTCAGAAATATATAAATCACAAAAATAATAAAACGACGAGGTTTGAATTATGTCATATACCGCAAGGGAATTTTCCCATGCTGCTAAGCTGCTAAAACTGCTAAAAAGTGATTACTGTTGCTGTTGCAAAAGTACCGTGGGAAAACATTACATCAGTCTCTTTGAGGAGAAATATCCGTGGAATAAGGTCTTGTCGAAGCCATTCAGAATTACGGAAACATCAACTTGTAGAAGAAGAGGACATTTGTGTCGTTTCCACAAAAAACATTTGTCGATCGTGTTGCTTGCACGATGGCATTCTCATTGCATTCTGTACGGTGGAATGAACGCTGAAGCACCAAAAATACACTCACCGAAAGCGGACCGAAAGCGTCAGAGGTTTCATCTTCACTTGCCCTTTCATTTCTCCAGTTTCTTTGTGTGTAAGGCTAAAATTCTTGTTTCTCAAACACTTTCAACCCGCCATTTCTACTGTTAAGGGCCGATTTACACGATACGATTTTGTCGCATGCGACAAGCTCACGACAGGCCTACGACATAACTTACGATTGTCGCAGCGTTTTAAAACATGTTTTAAAATGCTACGACATTTTTTCTGACGTACACAACAATTGTAAATCATGTCGTGGGCCTGTCGTAAGCCATTGTCGCATGCGACAAAGTCGTACCGTGTAAATCGGCCCTAACGGTTTTCTCTTTTCTGCTTCCGTTTAACTCAACCATACGTCATAAGACCGGAACCCACGTTTTCTGGGAAAATGAAGTCGATTATCCCAGAGTCTCTCCGGGCGCTCACCCGCTGGCCAAAAAGCCCGAGGACTCTGGGTACGAGATTGGAGAGGAGACTGAAGACTAGCTAGTTGTACCGGGGTTCGCATGGCCATCTGGGTATTCCTCTCCACTGACGTGGCGTGCTGCACACAAAGAAACATGGCGGCTATGGTTTGGGTAAAAACTTTGCTTCTAGCTATTTTACCTGTGCATTTGGCCAAAGGCCTCTACTTTCACATGGGTGAAACAGAAAAGAAATGCTTTATTGAAGAAATACCCGATGAAACCATGGTCATCGGTAAGGTTTCTATTTCTTAAATCGAAGAGAAGCTATTTGACAGTACATTATGAAAATCGGTTTTTCCTACAGGTTCTTCATTCCTAATCTTTTTTTTTTTTTTAATCAACCGTGTCTTTCGTATTGAGAAGTAACCTGTGAAATACGTAAACTGCGTGTTGTATTGCTTTCAGGATTCTTTCTTTCCTGGAGTTCAATAATATGATTTATATATAATTCATGTCTACAGAGCATGATATCTGTAGCATGTATATGCATTTTAAGACTTATTGCTTACCTTGTGTTGAGCTAATTGTCTTTCTTGTTTTTTATAGTAATTATGACTTGTTTATGAAAGTTCTGCCAGTGCCTCGCCAGCTTGCTGAGAGCTTCTTAGATCTACACATGTAAAAGCTACTAGGTTAAAAATATCTCTTTAAAGTGTTCAGCCCAGTTAACAGGGATGAAAAAAAAAGCATTATGCAACTAGACCTGTGAAAATGCAGCGAGGTTACCTCATCACGACTTTTATTTTCAATATTTTCTTTGAGAATGCTAATTATTATTGTGAAAGCTAACTCAACCTCTGTTTTGAATTGAGATCCCTCATGGGTCCTCTTTGTAAGTCACACAAAGGATCTCATGAGGGAGGGGAGGGGGAGGGGAGCTAAGGCCACTTTTCATCCTGGTTAACGACGCTGAAATTGTGCACCTGAACACATCTACCAGTTTATCAACCCAGCCAGCCCCATAAACAGCCACTTTCTTATCTGTACATATACATGTGGTAAGAAAAATTATCAGTTGAAAAAAGTGAACCTTTTCTGTTTGAAACAGGGAAATACAAGACACAGCTTTATGATGAGAACATCAGAGATTTCCTTCCATCCAGCCCTGGTATAGGCATGCATGTAGAAGTTAAAGATCCCAACATGAAAGTTATTTTGTCTAAATATTATGCATCAGAAGGTCGTTTCACCTTTACATCACACTTACCTGGTGAACACCTCATCTGTCTACACTCCAACTCCACACGTTGGTCTCTATGGGCTGGAGGAAAGTTGGTAAGTTAATAATAATAATAACAATAATAATAATAATAATAATAATAATAATTATATGGTGGCCGTGCAGTACACAGAATCTTCATGTGTTTGTTTTGTGTACTTTAACAACTGCATCGCTAAGTGGAGGTTGGGTGCTTGAGACATCCTGGAGCTTCCACTATTGGTAGCCAGCTCCAAGATGGAGAATGCTTGCAAAACCGGACAAACTAGCCATGAGCCCCCACACCCTTGGGAAGATAGGCACCCGTTACACTGATAAACAGCAGAAAGTAGAGGGAGATGGGGAAGGGAGGGAAAAGGCTGCTAAATGCTCCACAGAAAATGCTCCTTCTTCCCACCACACTGATCAAGAAGCTGTACAACCCAAAGCACAAGGAATCCAACACATGCACAAATATAACAAAACCACTGATAACAATATTGACTGCGGTTGCTCCTAGTTGTTAAATCAGTTAACTGCATTTACCCTCATCAAATTCTCACCATGCATCAATCTGTGGTAAAATAATCGGCGAATGCAACAAATAACCTAAATTGCATTGGGTTATTCCAGAAAAAATCCACACCCCCCCGACGGATGGGGTCGTTTTTTAACCCCCCCTTTCACCTGGATTTCCTGAAGCCCAAGACCCCCCCTCCTATCTGGATTTCCAAGACAAAAGACCCCCCCTCCTGCCTGGATTTCCAGGAAAAATATTAGGCTTAAATTTAATTTATTTTTAATAGAAAATACGCACAATCAAGTATAGAAGATGTTCTTTTTTAATTTCTAAAGCTTTGGCTAAATTATATAAAAATTTTCAGTTTCTTCTTTTGTTTGTTGAAATAATGAATTTGTGTCAGCCAAGTCATTGGCTTTGTTTTGGATTGTCTGTATCGGAAAATATAGTTGAATCAAGATGGGAAAAAATCTTCCTCCCTGTCCATCTACTTTAAATGTGTGATACAGTATTCATGAAAACTTGCCAGATTAAACTCAAAAGCTCTCATGTTTCCCTATTAAACTTAATTAATAATCCATTGACATCTGTTGTTAGACAGAGTAAAATGTGACAAGTCTCGCTCTCAAGGGTCAATGGGTTAAGATTTAATGATTTTCTGCTTCTTCACTAGCGTATTCATTTGGATATTCAAGTTGGTGAGCATGCCAATGACTACAAAGAAATTGCTACAAAGGATAAACTTACAGAACTTCAGCTACGTATCCGTCAATTGTTAGACCAAGTGGAACAGATCAGCAAAGAACAGAATTATCAGCGGGTATGTTAATTATGTCATTTACTGACTTAAGGAATGTTGAATAATTTAGCCTTTGTAATCCTTGCAAATCAAGCCCTTAGGTTATTCCTCAATAGGCCTTTTGCAACTAACGATCACATGGTACAAAATCCGCCATGCTGGAGGGCAAGCTCATTATTGTTCCCCCACTGGGACATTAAAACAAAGAGACCTGAACCAGTCAAGCTTGACTTGCCTTTGTTTTAATGTCCCAGTGGGGGAATAATAATGAGCTTGCCCTCCAGCATGTTAGTTGCAAAAGGCCTATTGCCTTGTTAAGGAAAAGTTATCTTTTTTTGGCTTTGTGAAATTATAACAGTCCCGGACCGAAAGCTGGTTAGAAAAATGGCTCATAAGTAGTTTTGTGTAGACATGTGCTAGCCAGTCCCCATCACCTTCCATCAACTGGGGGCTCTCAAAAACTCCCTGAAAGACGATTTTAAGCTGTGCAAACCAAGATTGATGGAACAAAAAGACATAATTTATCGTCTGTATTTTTTTACCACCTGTGATTTAACTTGCCAGCTACTTTTCACTGCTCAATATTGTTGTTTACTTTTATACACTCTTTAGTGCCTCAATTACTCAACATGTAAACTTTTAAAGAAAACAGTACTGTGAAAGTCCAGCTATTTCTAGAATTGAAAGTTTTGCAGCTTTTTTTTGTCATCTCCTCATCAATCTTGTTCTTTTTTTTTCAGTTCCGTGAAGAGCGTTTCAGAGCAACTAGTGAAAGCACAAACCAAAGGGTCCTCTGGTGGGCTCTTGCGCAAACCCTGATTCTTTTGATTACTGGATTCTGGCAAATGCGTCATCTCAAGGGTTTCTTTGAAGCCAAGAAACTTGTTTAAAGAATTCAATATTGTTCATACAGACACGATCTGGGGGAAGGACAGCTTTGAATTTGTCTGTTATTTGAATGGCCTTTTTGAGCTTCAGAGGCAACTGCATAGAGGCCTTCTAAACAAGATCCTTCTGCTTTGTTGACCCTGCTTTGACTGAGTGAGAAAACAGATCCACTTATTTCAAATTCTCTATGATATATGAAAATTAGTAATTTCCATTGTAATATCCTCATAGATGGTAAAATGGGTTTGATTTTTAAGGGGGCCTTTTTGTCTGTACTGTAGTTCCTTTTCATTGTACATGTGATGTAAAATCCTTTGGCCTCAAACTTATGTTTGAAATTGGAAATCAGTACTGCAAATACATGCAAGAAAACGCTTCCAAATCATTTGAGATGAATGACCTTGTTTGAATTTGATACGGGCAAAAGTCTTGAAAATGAGGCTTTTTCACATTTGAAATGCATTTTGGAATGCAACATTTCTGTACATGTAATTAGTTTAACCATTTAATGACATCCATGTTTTACTCTTTTACTCATTTGTATTTTGACAAAACTAAGTATTGTTGCCTGGTAATAACTTCTCAAAGTTACATGTAACTGCAGTTTTTAGTAAAGCCCCTTTTTCCTTTGGCTGAATAATGCTGATGTCTGGTGGCAATTTTGACTTAACTTGTAAAACTCTTGGCTTAATGTTATCAGTAGAGTGGTGCACAGTATAAGTTGAATTTCACATTGTGCAGTCTCAATTTTTCATACAGTGCTTTCACAAACATCACAGAGTGTTTGGCAAAAGCATCCTTATTCCAATAGTAGTCTGCCCTGAGAAGGAAGGATTCATTAGATACATTGCACTAAGAAGCAAGGATTCATTAGATACATTGCACTAAGAAGCCAATCAATTTGTGGTAATATAATAATTTATCTTCTAACCCAAATGAAGTAATGTCATTGTTCTTTTATAAAATTGTTCACAAAACCCTTGAACTTATTAATAAACTGGACACTTGTAGTTTAAGTGTGAAATTCTTATGTGGTTAAATTTGTAGCAAAACAACTCGAGATTGTTTTGAAACATGCAGAAGCATCTTGAATTAATTTATGTTAGCCTTTATATTGTTGTGGTATTCTTAACAATATTTTATTCTTATGTAAGTGTTTATGGGATAGTGAGGGGAAAATAGCCAATAAGGTGCATGAATTCTGAACTGATTGAGCCTTTGGATACTGTCTACACATTTTACAGTCAAGCTATGTCATATGTGACCAGTAGTTTTGAAATTTGAACTGAGTATTCAAATCTGCGTGCCAGTTTTCAACTTTGCTGTTGAGATTCTGAATTCTGGTGGATATTTCCTTGATATATCAAAAATAATTAGCAATGAATTATTGTTTAGTTATTGTGCATTTTTTGTACAATGTATCAAGTTTCAGAGAAATCTTTAAGATTCCACTCAAATCTCGGAAGCTCCAAAGAGGAATTTGAATGTTCATTTCAGTCTTGTGGATACTGGCCACTTGTGACATACTTGCCAACAATTTGTGCAATCACATGTTATACTTATAAATTATTATGATTCCATGAGCCAGCGTTGAATATGGGTGGTAAGGCCCATTTCGAATGTTGAACTTTACTCGTGCTGAATCTAATGCAAATAAGAAAAATCTATTGCTTTCACTCATTTGCATTTCATGATTCGGCACATGTAAAGTTCGATGTTTGAAACAGGCCTGAAATAACAAAATATAAGATACATAGTGCCGATTTGGCAGTAGCCATTTCTTTTCTAACAGGTGCGAGTGATGTAATATTGTTTCAGTAATTTTCATGAAACACTAGCCTGCGAACACAGACGTATTTCAGAGAAACAACCGCCGGAAATACGTCTGTGTTTGCAGGCTAATCAAACACTGAACTTTCCAAAATGACAGGTGCAGTTAGTGTCCATATAAGGTAATCTAGTATATTACAGACATCTGACTGTAGCTGATAACTGAAATTGAGCCAATCAGAATGCTAGAAATGCAATATTCGTTACTGAAAATTTGATAAAAGCTGATGACAAAGATTCTTTAAGCCAATCATAACCCTGGAAATGCAATATCTATGGTTTTAGGTTTAATAATAAAGTTATCTGCATCATGGCAGTCTAGTAGACTGATAGCAGTCCTTTCTATACCTGTAGAGCTGCACGTCTTGAGGTAATAATATTATTGTGTTTTGTCATGCAATAATGAGAGAAACAAATTGCATGGCAAAGAATGATTGACTCAAAAAGCGGACTTCTCAACTGATATACTAACAGTCTGCAGACAGACTACTCTGATGTCAATGTCGTATCCCGTGAGGCAGCTAGGGCAAAAGTAGGCTATTAACTCATTCCAATGATCTATTATCGTTACCGGTAATTTGATCGGTTTCATAGCAAACTGACCTGTCCGCAGAGTTGACTATTAAGCCTTTCACATTAAATAAAGGACCAATGCTAATTATTTGTCTATAGTTATCAAAGTAATAATTCATCCTATAAAGTACGAAATATAATAAAAATGGTATGACTGATACATTTATTGGGATTGTTTGATAGGAAATGGGTAAAGCTGCCTGCAAAATTAATGACACGTTCAGAAGTCAACATGTTTCATCCAACGGTATCAACTGGCGGGGGGGGGGGGGGGGGGGGGTTTGCCTAAAATCTGAAATCTGGAATCCGGAAACAGAATCCGGAGTAAGAAATCCGAAATCCGATATAGGAAGTTGAACCAAAGTCACTTGGCTTACACTAATTTGCGAAACGAAACGAAATGATACAGAAACAATCCTAAACATTCATTAAAGCTAACCTTAGGCCTAAACAAACCGCATTAGGCCTACAAACTTTTGTTTAGGCCTAACTATCATCATATCATCATCATATCATATATCTTTATTTACCCTCGGATTTTTAGAGTAGCTTGGTGTAGCCAATTTCTCCGAGCATTTACCCTCCCAACCATGATACATCACAGAAGACAGACCACAACACCGGGAACTACATGCCCTACTCTCTGCGACAAGTGTGCGGGTTCTTTTACGTCCCACAGGATTATGAACATTGAAGGGTTGTGAGACGGGACCTCCGGCTTATCGTCCTTATCCGAGAAGACTAGAGGGTCTAACCATTTGCAGATGAAATTACAAAGGCAGCACTTTCTCCTCAGTTATTTAAAGACCCTGAGTGTTGGTCCGGCCGGAGTTGAACCCACGACCTCCCGCGTGACCCAACCAACTGAGCGTGCGCGGTATCTAGGCCTAAGGTTAGCTTTAATGAATGTTTAGGATTCTTTCGGTATTTTTTGTTTTGCAAATTAGTGTAAGCCTTTGGTGGAAGTGCTTATTTCGGATTCCGGATTCAGGACTTTAGGCAAACCCTCAGCTGGGCGGCAACAGTTTTGAACCGCTACTAACCTCTCCCCTCCCCTCCCTGCTTTACAGATGTACTGTTAAATGTCTCTAACTTTGGCTTATCTTTCATATACCGGACCCTGAATAATTAACGTCCATAAAACAAAAGAACAAGGCTAACATAACAATACCTAATCAACAAGGCCTAATCAGAATAACAATGGTTCTTTTGTCTTCCGCCATTTTGGTCCGGTATATGAAAGTCTACCCCTAACTTTGGTGCTTTCTGAAGGGAAAAAAGGTCAGATTTCTCATTTTTGTTTTGGTTTGTGTTTTTAATAGGTGTTTATCTGTGATAGTAGTGAGATCAAAAGGTCCATCCACCCTTCCCTAGCATGCGAGCTGACGTTTGTTGCGCGTGCAACAAAGCAAATAAGACGGTATGGGCAGCCATTTGACTCAACTGCTTCACAAAAGAACACTTAAACTTCTGTATTTCGAACGTTCCATTTCAAAACCACTTATTTCGTTTCGCAAACCATCACTAAACATTTCTGTTTGCTCTGTACCATTTCAATTCCTTGTATTTTTGGTGGTGATGCCGCCCATGCATAAGGATGCGTCTGCAGGCAGGCTAACCCTCCCATGCCTGGTTAATTTTTAAGCGACGCAAAGGCATTCACGGTTAGGACTGGTACCGAATCAAATTGCCTGTTTATTTTTGACCGCCAAAGCAACGGATGTCAAGGTAAAATCATTTGTACTTTGAATACGTTGAGGGTTTTAACAGTACAGAAACTACGCTAAGGTTCATTCTTCTCTTTTTGTGAAATTTAGATCCATTTCTTTTCACAGGACGGCTTCTTCGGCTGTACATGTTTAAATGAAAATATCGTATTTGTTCTTTGTCACTTTGTTCAGTGCCAAAAAACATGTAAAATTCATGGAGAACCATACATTCGTTTCAATCATTAAACCGCAGATACCTATTCTTCCTCTCCTGAAGGTGCTCGAGTATTTCTTGGGCTTTTGATCTTCTGTCTGATACTACTCACTGAGCTTTTTACAACTTGAAGCGAACTTGCGTTTTACTTTGTGAGTTAAAAAAATCGTAAGCTTAGCTTACCTTTAAACCCACAGTTTCCTAAATCTCAACCGTGCATTCATTAAATACTTACATTTATACAATCATATTCAGTGCGCGTGCCTATCAAACTTGTCAACAGAGCTTTTCTGAGTTAAATGAAATTCAATTTGTACGAAGCTAAATGATTTAAATATACCTATGTTATTCTTTCTCATCGTAGACAATAAATATTAATAATTTAACCGTTGAAGAGATATATCAAAAGATAAACGAACTGAGGCGTGATATTCATCTTCAAGCATAGTCATCACTTGACAGCTGATTATCCTGAAAGCTTTGGTTGATAAATTTCTGCAAAATATATTTTGTGTTATTTATTTTGTGGACAGTGGTGATCTGAATAATTTAATTTATGAGGTCAATTTACTGCAAACCCTTCACTCCCACATGTCATCACAGAAGCCAAGTTGGTCTGTCAAATTATAATCCTCCAAGAATTGAACTTTGTTCTTTTGCAATTTGAATGTTTCATATGTTTCTTTTAGAAGACAAGTTGGCTGAGCCTAATAACCAAGAATAATGAATCATGTTCAAAAAGACTGTATAATAATCAGGGCATGATATGTATTACCTTAAGGCTTGACTATTTCAAAAGAGATGTTATATTTGAAAATCACATGTACAGGTTTGTTTTCAATTTCATGTGGTAACTGTGAGGGCTTAAGCAGTAGCTATAACATCTTGCAACATCTCTTTTAAAATAGTCAGCATCAAACCTCCGGAAATACAATCATAATGTAACATGCTTTCATATTACTTTTAGTTTGAAATGGATTACCGGTATTTCCAATTGTGTAAGTATTTTCAAGAGACCCAAATTGAGGTAGAGTTGTTAATCCCAAGAATTAAATAATATGTGATGGCTAATTATGTTGATACCAAGGAACAGTGACATTAATAATATGTTATTTATTTTTAGTTTGTAGTCCCAAGTGATGTATATTTTTAATAATGGAACAGCCAACAGTGGAATTGAAACCAAGTTCACAGTCAAGAGTTGGACAGTTACCAACAAATAAGAGACTTCATGATATTGAACAGGTAATTTTGTGAAGAGAGTCTCTCTGTGATGAGTTAATTTACATTCACACCCTATGGACTGTTGTCAGTTAAGGAGCAGACACGATAGGAATCACCAGTCAAGAATAGTCAAATGGGATTCCTTTGTAGTTTGAGAGGAGGTGCAACAGCAACCATTGATGTAAGCAGGATCGTGGCATTTTAACCACCCAACAGGCATCATGGTACCTTGCAAGGAGGACTTCAGTGCAGACAAAATAAGTAAAACTGTTAACCAATAACAAACAATGATCATGATTCCTTGCTACGCTCTTGCTTGCTTGCTGCTTGCTGCTTGCTTGCTCATCACTCAGTTCCCCACCAACCTATACCATTTACCTTTTAGCTTCAAATCTTAGTTCCAGCCCTGGGTTAGAAGTTAAAAGTATAAGCCAGTGTACAAGCCCCAAACTTACAGCAAAATGATTGGTCGCTTCAGTGACATTGTGGATGATTCAGAAGTCACATATTGTGCTGCATTGCTTCAATTTCGTTTGTCCACACATTCAACCATGTCAATTGATTACAGTTAAGCTGCTTTTAATAATAATGATGCTTCCTTTCTGTTTAGGAGTATTTAGAACAGTGGCATTTGCTGGAAAACCTTGGGTCTAGTATGGAGGCTGTTTCTGGGATGCGCCCCATAGGCGGGGAAGACTTGGCATCTTCCCAACCCAGTGGAACAGGAGATGTACATGAACAAGGCACCAAGTTGAACGATGATGAACAGGAAAAGGTTTGCAAGATTATCAGGGTGATTGACTGCAAATTAGCCTAAATACTGAATGTTTCAGCTTCCACAAAAGTTAACATTTTTTATTCATACTTTTAATATATAAATGTTTTTTCACCACCATCTTTTTGATTTACTTTGAAGAGAGAGATTTAACATGATTTCCCTGTAGAAGAATTTGTCACATGTATAATTATATTTCCTTCAAAACCTTTTATAATACTACCGGGTATGCTTTAAATGTCAATGGCAGTGTTGTATTAATTACTTTAAAAACTTGAGGTGAAGCAACAGACACAATCAACTGAAGAAAATTGAACTGAAAGTGTCACAAAATCAGGTTACTTTTTCTTCAGATTTACATGCATTGACTGATAGAACATTATTTTTTTTCTTTTTCTTTCAGTGAAATCAGTTATGATTTAGTAAACTGTTATTTTTTAACACCAGTGAAATACCAGGTGATCTTTCGTGTGAAAACATGATATCGTCACACGCGAAAAGAACATGTTATCTTCACATGTGAAAAGATCACCATTGCTATGGTTACATAGTAACTCATGCGGTTGTTCTTTGTAGTGCCTACAAAAAATATTAAAGTAAAATGGTTTGATATAATTTCATTGATGTTTATATAATAAACATAACATTACATGATTGCTTGGAGATAGGAAATTTCTCTTCTTGTGTTGAAAAGTATTTCTCAAACTCATTAATTATTCATGCAGCTCTTACCCAACCAGAGCAACGTATTCTGGTCAGGTGGATGGGTTTAGAAACCCAATGAAAAACGAGTTGAAAACACGGCCGTGTTTGAAACGATTTCAAACACGGATGCAAATTTTCTTAATCTGCATATTGATGAAGCAACAAAAACACGTGGCGATTATCAACTTTATTAAATCACACATTTTACGAAACAAACTTTAAACCTGAATTATTTACTGCTAACATTGAATGTAACAGTACAGTTAGTAAACTACCCAAAACAGCAAAGGCCATTCTTTTTCTAAAATAATTTAAATTCTTGCTCAATGGTGGCGACCTCGTGTTTTGGTTCACTTTCAACCTTGCTGTACACTTCCCACCTAAAATGGCACTGACGTTAGAAATTTGATCCGACTAGATGCACACGTTACCTCGGAATAACGCTGGCCACGCACTTTTCCTCTTCTTCGCTAGTTTTAGGAGGTCTAAATCTGCACTCTGTCATTTGCTTTGCGAAGCAACGTGTTCGCTCAGAACTGACAAACAGCTAGGTAATAACGTGACATCAGTTAACGAATATTCAAAAATTGTCACAGCGCAGGAATTAGGTGATAGGATCATGCACATCATGCACATTTCACGTCTGAAATATAATAGTTGAACTGAGAAAACTTATTCAAATGATAATTTAAACTAATTTTCTTTTGCTGGAGAAGTGATTTCAAAAACTCAAGCTTCATGTTTCATCGGGGTTTCAAACACTTGAAAACGATAAAAGCATCAGTTTTCTCGTGTTTGAAACCCCGATGAAACACTCGCACTTGTTTTTGAAATATTACTTCACTCATTCGCTGCACTCACTCGTGAAATATTATTTTATTCAACACTGTAAGAGAAATTTCGTATAGACCTCTGTGCGGCCATGTAATATCCTCTGTAACTCAGTGAAAGCAAAGGGATGGTAGATTTGTTGTGGTTCAAATTTTTTTTGGTTTAAAATTTTTCAAACCAGTTCCATTTACACACTGTACTTTGATTTTTCTTTGTCTATCATTCATTATCATACTCTGAAACAAAAGGAAATAAAAATTGAACTGATTTAAAAAATTTTGAGAGCCGGTAACCAGTTTATTTTACCGGCTTTTCAAGTACATTTTACCGGGTATGTTGGTGGAAGTCAAGTAATGATGAACGGTGTGATACATGTGTACCAGACTTTGTTACCTGGTATTGTTGTCTTTTATCCTCCTATCCAAAATCTTAACAAGAACCCTGCAACAGATACAGGCTTTTTAGGAGATTGATGTGCTTTTTGGTTTATCACTTTTTCTTTTCCAGGAAGGTAGTGCCCAATGGTTTGTCCTTGGAGAAGAGTCGTCGGATGATAAGGGCACAGGAACCCCATCAGAGGATCAACAGATGGCCCATCCTGGTGTTTCTAACTCAAATCAGACATTGGAAGGAGAAAATATCACTCAGGTCAGTACAGTACATTGCATATTTGGATAGTGTTAGCATGTATGCCCATGACTTTAGTAAAAACTGTTATTCAGGATTTAGTATGTGCTCTGCTTGAAAACCCTTGAATTTCAGCAGTCTGATTTAATGCTCTTACACTAGAAGCAGAAACCCATAAGGGTTGAAACGTGTAACTGCCCCTTGAGTGCTCGGAAACAAGCTTCTGAATATTCAATTTGCTAAGTACCATATTTGGAACAACAAGAGAGAAACATTCAACCAATCAGTTTGCAAGAACACCGTGACGCAATACCACCAATGTTCTCGCGCGAAGTTAACTGGAGTGAGCGGTTTCCAAATATGGTACTTAGCACTGAATATTCGGAAGCTGTGAACACGCGTTACACGTTTCATTCCTTATGGGTTTCTGCTAGAAGGTAATTGCTAATAACAAGTCCAGTGCTGCAAGGGTAGTCGGAAAAGTACACACTTATTTGCTTTGAAATAGTTGCACAGCACTCAATCCCTAAATGGAAAGGAAAGTGGGAATATTCCAGAAAATGTTTTTCAGAAGTGCAATAAGTATAATAACATTAAAATAATACTGACGATAAGTATATGTAATTGCATGGGCCTTAGGGCAATTGAGGATTAATTTCATGGCTATTTTCAAAGTTTTCACAAAATTGCCTGAGTTGACAAGGGCAATTTGGATAACTTTGAAAATACCAGTGAAATTAATCCTTACAGTGTAGTTGCACAAGGGCACATTGCGATTATATGTTTATCACTGTCCAGAAAGGGCAAAATTATTGAGAGAAGCGCGTTCACTAATGCCACGACAAAAGCGCTATTTCTGTTAACAACAACGATTTATTGAATTGAACTTCAACTGAATGAAAGCATAATTATTAAGTATATGAAAAAAAAAACAGTTTCATCAGAGTCAGAATCTGGAAGAAGATTCTCTTCTAACTTTGCTTGTTCTGGGTAAGCAACTGTTAACCAATCAGGGTCAAGTAATTGTGTCCTCTGGTCTCCTCAGCCAATCAGCATTCAGTAATTTTGCCCCTTATGTGATTACAGTTATTATTATTATTATCATTATTATTATTATTATTATTATTATTATTATTATTATTATTATTATTATTATTCATCTTGCACCCTCAGAGATTATCTATCAATTTTCTGAGTAGCAAGTCATTCTTATTGTTGTGTTTATTTGCTCCAGTTATCACCGTATGCTGAGCAGTGGCATGAACTAGAGCAGCTTAAGGAAAGTGTCAGGTCTTTAAGCCATGCTGCAGGTTTGCTGCAGTCATCTCATCCGCCTCCCGAAGATGATGAAACATTAGCAAGTGGACTGAGCAGTGGTTCTTTGAGTGTTGAAGCTCTTGATGAAGTTGGTGTGTTGGAGGCTCAAGTGGTACCACAGGATGGAACTGCCCAGGAAGGTAAACTATCAGTTGGAATCTCATATTACATTCTTTAGTTTACATTTCCGTAAACTTAAGATGTTTTCCAAATCTATTTTGTGATGGCATGATTGAGATGTGAAATGTAAAAGCAAAATATTCTAGCTTCTTCTTTAAATTCATTACAAGTGACATCACCTTAAATTGAAGGGGATGTGTCACAGTATTAGAGAGTTTAAGAACACAACGTTTTTGAGCCGCAGACGGTAACCGGAAAGGAACATTTCACATGCAAGGACAGTAGTGTCTCCCAGATTTTTAACCTAATCATCTGTAATGGAGGAAAGGTACTTAACAATATAAAGGTGGTAGTGACAAGACAAGTTAAAAGGGAAAACAGCTCACTTCCCATTGCCACATTATGCCCAATACTCCGACATAGTGAGATTCCTGGTACGTCACAATAGACATCAAAAAGTGTCACAAAGTGTCCCGCTTTTTATGTCTCACAAAACTGTTACTATTTTAAAAGGATTAGGGTTGGGGGACACTTTGTGATGTCTATTGCGATGTACCATGAATCTCATTATGTCGGAGTATTGGACAACACTCCTAAAATGCTAACCCAGAAATTACCTTTAAACAACATAAACCATTATGCTTTGTGACAAAAACATGTCTGTTCAGCAAACATAATTTAAGTCACAAACAACAGAGATAAACTTTGAAAGACTGTTATAATGCTGAACTCTTTTCAAAAACCCCAGTAGTTGCAATCCATTTCAATCTTCTTTAATTTTGCTCATTCCTAACTCCTTATGCATTTGCTGGTTGATTTAAACCTTCCTTCAATGTTTGAAGACGTCACATGTATTTTTATGTTTCTCTTGATTTGGTTGCCAGTTTCAGTTGCAGAATTTTGCTTAATTTCTTTCCACAGCCCCTACAATAATTATTAGCAGAAACCCATAAGGGTTGAAACGTGTAACGCGCGTTCACAGCTTCCGAATGTTCAGTGTGAACTGATTGGTTGCATGTTTCAGTGCTAAGTACCATATTTGGAAAATGTTACCCCCCGCTCTTGTTGTTCCAAATATGGTACTTAGCAAATTGAATATTCCGAAGCTTGTTTCCCAGCACACAAGGGGCCGTTACACGTTTCAACCCTTATGGGTTTCTGTTATTAGTAAATACTGTACTAAAACAGTGGATAGCATTGAAGGTGCGCTCAGATTCGCCACTCAAATTCCGAATATCCTTTGCTATTCACCTCCGAGCAACTTGCGCGGGATTTGCGCCCAAAACTATTGTAATCTTTGCGGGAATAAATGAGTTAAAATCATCTTTTTGTGCCATACTATCTCACTGTTTCAGTATATGCTAAAATAACTATTCACCTCATTGTTGGTTGCTAATGGTTGATATTTACCTCGCCGCTTCGCAGCTTGATAAATATACACCACTAGCACCTCCACTTCGATGAACAGTTGTTAAATAATAATTATATTGTATGTTTTGACTATACTGTCAAAAGCCAAAGCTGGCATTTTTGTCGACTAATTTTATGATCTGTCCACTCAGAACAACATTATCACTCTAAAGTTAATTATAGCACTTTTTAAGATCCTTTTTTTTAAAAAAAGGTCTCAAATTCTAGTTTAATTGATTTAACATGAGTGTTAAAAAATTAACATTTCTGATGCAAAGCCATCGTTTTGAAGTGATGTTTGCCAAGTCAAGTTCCACATTTTGAAGTATGCTCCAAGTGGTCGGTCTCAAACTTGCAAGGGCGAGAAACGTTTGTTATCCCCTTGAGTTGCTTCATGTGAATGTAAATGTTCTGTTGCAGTTGTTGCGCCACTGAGTTTGGAACAAGAAGCTGTTGAGGTGGTGGAAAACATTGATGAGGATGATTCAGCGGACAGTGGAGCGTCCTTCAGTGTGCACGATTCTGGCATTGACGAGAAACAGTTAAGAAACGAGTGGTTTCCTCTCAGACCAAGTGCGGTTGGAGAAGACGACGAAGACACCAGTCAGATGCCTTATGCCACAGGCCAAGCTTCTCATGGGGCCAACAATGTCAGATTGCAAAATGTACCTCATGTTTGGTCTGATGAAGATGGGAAACAGTCACCACCAGAGAGGTCGCAGCCAGATGGACGAGACGGACCAGATCTCAAGAGGATGCCGTGGATTAGCACCACATACGGCAGCACTCCACAAGTAATCTCAGCTCCTGCTCAGAGCCAACCAGTGGCTAGTGTAGCACACACTAGTAAGGACAGTGAAAGTGATGTATCCGTGGCCTCTCAGCCACACAGTCAACACAATGTAACTCCTCTGGAAATTATCACCAGAAGTGTTCCCCCTGTCAAAAAAGGTGTGAACCTTATGAGCGAGTTGCGACAGAGGCACGCCCCTCAGTTAAACAGTGATAGTGACACAGAGAGTCCAGTATCAAAGCTGCTTGGTCCTAACTTCCGTGCTGTGCAAGAAGTGTTGGATAGACTGAAGCGGGATAGGCTAACTGACAAAGTTGGTGAAGAGGCGAAGAATGCAGGTTCAGACGGAGGCGCCATGACAAAGGACTATGTCGAATACATGTCAAGTGCTGCAGCGCTAAGCAATAGCGCTGGATCAAGGGATTATGGAATGGAGTGGACTTCTGGGCGGCCGGTCTCTGCGAGGAAATCCTCGTCTGAAACGGATGCAGTTGTTTGGCCCAAGGTAGTATCCCCAAGGTTCCCACCATCACACAGAAAAGGACACTCGGTCCATAGGCCTTCTCAGGATGAGAGTCTACGGAGTTTCTCGGAAAATGACATCACCAATGTTATAAGACCTTTGGACTCGAGACAAGAGTCCAGCTGGACGAGTGCAAAAGTATCTTCTTTGCATCCAAGTGAAATTACCCCTGTTGATACCATTCCAAAAACACCACTTCAAGCTACCAACAAGTATCCCATAGAGCTATCGCTGCTAAGTTCCTCCAGTGCTTTGGATCCCTTAACTCCGGGTGAAATGTTAGATGATGCGGGATATGGCGGTCACAAAGTACGATCGTCTTTGAATTCCGCTGATGCTTTTCCTTTAGCAGCCAACAGTGCTGCAAATCTACTGACAAGAGACTACTCTGTTGTTGTAGCGACTAGTGAAGATGTGTTACATCGCCACTTGCGCAGTGATACATTCGTTCCAACTCTGCCACAGGCAAATTTTCCCAGCTCTGGGACTCATTTGCAGGCGCCAAGTTCCAGAAGTTCTATAGCAAGTAGTACAAAAAGCTCACGAATTGCTTGGGGCGGAGAGACACCACCCGCAACAAGGGATCCAATCCAAAGAGCTCCAAATCAAGTACTTCCTCGTGTTTCTGTAGAAAGCAGCGTTCCAGCCCTAGGAGCAGATAGTGGGTTGTCATTGAGTACCTCGAGAGAAAGGCCTAATCGCATGGAGACAGAAGAAAGTTTCTCTGTCATCCCAGCAGATAACTTTCCACTATCAGGCCATACCAGCTCCGTTATTGATGGAACAGAAGCTGCCCCCAATTCCATTGGTGACGCAAGGGAGGGATCAAAGGATTCGAGTCGAATGGGAAATGATCAAGGCAAAGTGCCGCAGAGTGGTGGTAATTTGCCTCGTTTAGGAGACAATGAAAGAATGACATATTCCGGTGACACCTATGGAACAGTACCCGCCCCAGATACCATTAGTGTTGCATCAGTTGCAACTGCCAAAGAGGAGTCTAAAGGTTTTTTCAGAACGGGTCAAGATCAAGGAAAAGCGTTGCTGAGCGGGAATGGTTTGGAGAATTTACGAGAAAGCGATACAAGTGCATCGTCGGATGATACGGACGACCTCCTGAACTATGAACCAGTGTTGGAAGGCAATCGGCAGTATTTACGAATGCAGAAGCATGCGCAATCAAAGCAACTTGATTCTGGTGCGGTGAACAATAGAGAAAACAGAATACTTGTGAAGTCATCCAGAGACCTACCTATGGGAGATACTGTTAAAAGAATGTCTGATCGAGAGCAATCTTCATCCACTTTGCAGGGCCAATATGACAGTCATTCGGAAGTCAATGACACTCATATAAAGTCCTTACACTGGTCTCTTGGGGCTGGGACAATTTCTCCAATATCTGAAACCATACTGGCACAAAGAGATTCTAAACAAGGAAAATCATCCACCCCATTAGGTTCAGTAAGTGAGCGCTCCAGTATGGAGGAAAGTGAATTTTTGCAAGAACAGAGTCTTGAAAATGATACATTGGTTGACGCAGAGGGGCGTGACGTGGTTGCAACCAAACAGGCCCCGAGTCGCTCCACAACGGACTTTTCCTCCTCAGACGAGATTTACAAACCGGTTCTTCATCGGGATTCTTCGGGAAACAAGGAGAATCATCCAAATGAGAGTGTTTTCCAAACCTCGTCTTACGGTATCTACGACATCCGAAGGTCCTCGGGTCCTGGAAGCACTAACAGGCGTAGGAAGGCCATGGGACTTGAACCAAACCCTGCAAGAGAGGTTTCGAGTCAAAATGGTCCCGGGATGGTTTACATTTCAGGGAGTTCAACACCGAGTAGTTCGCACGATAGCGTTGGCAGGGCTTCAAAAGACATTGGGGGCCTAGCTGGAAGAAGAACTGGTCATCGAAACGTTCAACTTGAGCAAGACAACTATGAAGAAAGTTTAGAGAGCAACGAGGAGAAAGTGAGACCAAGACGTCGTGAACCAAGGGACTCGAGAATACTAAAAAGTCGACAGGCTCAGGATTTTCGCGATCGTTACCACGATGCGCATGCGTTACGCGAGAAAGAGTCTGAACGACACAGAGCGCGCGCGGTCAAGGATTCTTCTCAAAATCACAGAACACCAACGAAACTTATCACTTCAGAAAGATCTAGCCATTCGGTTAGGAAGACTGTGGACGAAACCGAGGAGAATCCGTCCAAGAAATTGGCAAGTTTGGTGAAATCGAGGCGAAGAGCCACCGGCGATAGTGACGGTACATCGTCAAACAACTCAACAGCGGATAGGAAAGCCAGAACTAGTAGAAAACACCCTGATGCTAAGACTGGCAGTCGTTCTCGCGACAAGACAGATCGACATGCTGTGAAACCTTCCAGGTTGGATGCGAACATTTCCAAATTGTCTTCACTGGTGTCGAAATCCATGGACGAAAGTGCTTCTTCGTCTTCTCGTGCCTCGGTTATTCGACCTCAAAAGTGGCCGATTTCAAAAAGTAGCAAGCGTAGAATGACCTCGTCTAGTGAATCATCGGATGTTTCTGAATTCTTTAATTATGCATTCATGGAACCGCGTCTGCGCTCCTCAATGAAACATAAGATTCGCATAAGAGAGTTGCTTAAATCAGTAAAAGCACAGGATATTTCTCCAATAATCAGAGTTCGAGATAGCACGTCGACCGAATCAGCTACTAATACATCAATCAACGAAGACAAAGGAAAGGAAGCAGGGACTGAAGGAGAAAATGTCGAGCTCAACGAAGGCACCCAAGAACCTTCTCCAGATCTATTACATACTCGGCGCCCTGAAGCCTTCACAGTTCCATTTTCTGACCCAACATATGTGGACAGAGAACCAAAGTGTACCTGCAGAGCTTCACAAACAAGAGTTGTACACGCGACTTTGCCAGCCAAGAGCAGGAAAGTAGAAAGAAAAGGTTACGGAAAGGAGTTTAGGTTGCCTCGTAAACGAGACGTTGGCGTAAACTGTCCGACTCCGATCATCACACGAAGCCCAGCTGCAAGCTCAGACGAGTCACTTCATGGTCAGTTTGAAGACGCGGGCACACAGACTGAAGAGTTTGTTGGCCAACGGAAAGGAAACAGCAAAGATAAGGTGGAACCCTATAAATCTCCGAGTAAAGGAGCGAAAAGTCCGCTGAGAAATAAGGAAGAAAGGGGTGTCATTTCTCAACCTTCACCCAAGACATCGGATTACGTGTATAACGTGGATCATCGGGAAGCTGTTCGATATAAACCAAAGGAGCGATTGATACCCAGTCAAAACTCGCCAGATCACAGCGTGAAGACGACTTCTGACCGATCAAGCCGAGCCCAGGTACCAGCTTGGTTTCATCCGGTGACAAGCAAAGCGCAAACTGAGCCAAAAGCTTTATCCGAGTTAAAAACGCCGAGTAAAAGCCGCTCTAATGATGAGCTAAGGGTAGACGTCTTTGATGCGGCCGTGAATTCGTCAAGCTCTCTGCAGAAGCTCAGCCTCCAAGAAGCGTTTCTCTACGCGAAGTCGTCTTTTGTGAAGCGCTCAATGGAAAGAGTAGCAAAAATAGAGCAAGCTGCCCGGGAAAAAGACAGGCGTAAATTAATGGAGGAAGCTGCAGCAGAGGAAAGGAGAATAGAGGCCTCTAAAAGAACATCCCCACCCGACACCCCTAAGATCAAGACACGTGTAAAAGCTTCTGGTAAGTTGATTTTTTTTTTACTGGTTGAGGACGCAGTGGTTCTTTTGCTATGGAATCTTTAGATTGGCTGTAGGCGAAGCCGCATAATTTATGTCAGTGTTTCGTGGGGAGGGTGGAGTAGAGCTGGGAGAGATGCGATAGAGACGGACCTGTGTATCAAAGTTATTTAAGTGTGAAGGCTGCGTTAGGGCCGATTTGCACGGTACGACTTTGTCGCATGCGACAACGACTTACGATAGGCCCACGACATGATTTACGATTGTTGTGTACGTCAGAAAAAATGTCGTAGCATTTTAAAACATGTTTTAAAACGCTGCGACAATCGTAAGTCATGTCGTAAGGCCTGTCGTGAGCTTGTCGCATGCGACAAAATCGTATCGTGTAAATCGGCCCTTACGGTATTGAAATGTTGAAAAGGGGATGAATAACAATCAAGGGTCTTGCGTGGGCCCGGCATACACACGTCATGTATGCCATTAATAAAATAACTTCTTAGAAAGCTTCTGAAAGATCTTTCTTACTAGGACTTTCAAATTTCTTCCCTGAGAATTGTGATATTTAAATCCTCACTTAATCTAATTTCAGACCAG
>OX421445.1:60492885-60495385 GCA_949126865.1 Montipora capitata
TTTAGACAATCTAAAAAGTATTAAAATTGTTTTTTTTACAAAGTTCAACTCTGTTTTCTGTAAATGCACAGGTGCAACAATTTTGTTCAGGTTTGATCGACATCTAACGTTAAATCCACCACGTTCATGGTAGTCTTGGTCGAGTTACAGCCACGCAAACCAGCCACGAACGTGGATGGCTTAGGAACATTCGTTGATGAGTCTCGCTTTGTCTGTGTATCTGCATCCCTGAAAATGGCACAAAAGCAGGTGATTAACACAACAAGAATCCTCCGAGGTGAAACAAATTGTGCACGAGGAATCCGCGCACAAGTCGTACGCGTGTGCACACGACAATCCAACGTTAAAACGTTTTTGACAGAAAAAGCAGTGAATTGTCTTTCTTTTTCGGCCATCTCTCCAAATGGTTTTCACAAAAAAAAACTCAGCACCATAGGTGGTTTATTTGTTGATTGATTTGGGACGACGGATGATGGTAATCGGATGAGGCAATTTGGAAATATCTAAAACAAGATTGCTTTAACGGCGCAAGCAAATTGTAGCTATGCAGTTTACAATCACTTGCTTCAATAACAAGTACAATTTTCACAGGTGCCCCAGAACAAAATGAGAATGATGCACACACAAGGTCTGTGTTTCTTCTCTTTTGGAACAGTGCGTGTGTTTTTGTTTAATTAACGTCCCACAGAGACATGGAGCCTACGCTGTCGTGGTTACACGACGATACTAGAACGTAAACGAAATGGAAAAGCGATCCTCGCATCCTCGCACCCAAAGGCGAAATACGAGCAACATTTTTGCCAAACTTGTCGCGCAAATTGTAGGGTGGTAGAACGTGCAACATCGCTCTACAATTTGCACGGTGTTTCGCGACAAGTTTGTCAATAATGTTGCTCGTATTTCCCAGCCTTACCTGGACAATTTAAGCAATTGTGTCTTGTAGACACCTGAAAATTTCAGGTGTCAAATGATTCAAATTCAAGTACTAGAACCTCTTACCATTAGCAAAAAACATTACAAGGATTAAAAAATTTTGTTCTGTTATTTAAAGGATGAAGACTCCGAATATGTCAGGCCGGAGTTAAGGTGGCTCAAACCAGTTTCAATACTTTGAAGAGACACTCTTGGCATTACAACACTGTATCACGTAAGATGCGATCATTTTTATGATGCAATAAGTTACCTTGGCAACAAAAAGGCCCAGCAAAGACACCCTACATTTTGGCTTTAGTTGCTCATATTTCAGAAACGAACTCGGTGACCCCATTTTTTATTGCTGGAAAGTGATCAGAAGGCCAGGGTGAAACTTAATGGAAAGTTTGAAAAAAAATTCTGTTCTGCAGAATCAGAGGCACCTTAAAAAAAAAATCACAGATTTAAGGTGGCTCTGAATTCGCTGCACAAAACTTTTTCAAACTTTGCGGATAGTTTCATCTTGGCCTTCTTATAACTTTCCAACAATAAAAAATGGGGGTCACCGTGCTGACATTTGAGATATGAGAAACTAAAGACAAAAGAAAGGGTGTTTTTACAGGGCTTTCCCGTTGCCACGGTGACTTATTACGTCACAACAATGACCGCGTCTTCTTTAGCAATAATTGGTGTTTCCTATGGTACTATAACATTGCTAATACGTAAAACAATTGTTGTGCCAATCCTTCTAATAAGAATGTGACTTGAAAGCGTTGACTGGTCTGAGCCACCTTAAACACGACCTCACTATATATATCTGTAAATTGAAAGCTTACGAGGCGATGGAAGGCTCATAATGTACTTACTTCGGGAGGTAAACTTGACTCTCATTGTCTCTACGGAAGTTGCTCAAGTTTGTCTGCACTGAGTGGGTAAGTTTTGTTCGAAGATTCGCCTGAAAAGAAGAATAAAAGTTATAGCGAGGTTAAGTTGGTAAATCTGACAACATGTAGCCTGGGGAGCAGCCGTTGGCCCCGCGTGGCCAGTCAAATGTCATCGTTGAAATCTCTTCAAATTAACTAAGGACTCTTTCCATTTGAAAGAAATGACCCGGTCAGACTGCACATTTGGAATTACTAACTCTACACCAACTTCAAATTAGCACACTTCGATTATGATATATACTCCTCCAGAAGAATGCGAGGGATTATCATGCAAGTCTTCCTTCAGATTGTTGCATTTTCTTTGCAAACTGACGGGTCTGGCCGGCTAGTTCTGACAAAAGGAAAGCGGCCATGTTAATTCAGACTAGCAATGACCGATACTTTTCCAACACAGTATCAATTTTTTCATATATATCTGTGAAATGAAATACGTGGTATCGATTCCTTCTGGTTCGACAACCTGGAACAAGAATGACTCTGCTTAAGTCATTGATCACATCTTGCCTCGTTAATAAAGAGGTCACCGTGCTTGACACAAAACGGCCTGAAAAAGTTTGAAGAATTTTAAACATAACAACCTCCCAAATTAACGGAAGAATTTTGGTTTCGATAATCTGAGACATCGATAAAACCGACAAATCATT
>OX421445.1:60507885-60515385 GCA_949126865.1 Montipora capitata
AGGACTGTTTTGTTATTGATAGCAATTGAAAGCAGCAACATAGCAAAAAGTACATCCACAAGTTTTGGCCAGACAGGAAACAGCCCAGTGGAAAGAGCTTCAGTGAGAGCTTGAAGTCAAATTCAACATTGCTTATAATATAGTGAAAGAAGAAATCCCGTTCACAGGATCAAAGTAAAAATTATATGTATTTCTTATATTCTGCTTTTCTGTTGGAACAGGTGCTCCCAGTATTTTAAGCTGTGCTCCTAACATTTTCTGTTGTGCACCTAAAATTTTGGCAGTGTGCCTAGAAATATGCAATTGGTAGCACAAGTGCTCCCAAAGACAAAAATTAACTTTGAGCCCTGTAGGTTAAAATAATTTAACCAGAATTTTATTTTAAACCCTGCTTACGATGGCTATTAATCCCTAAAAGTCTCCTTCAGCTCATTGGTAGTGCATCCATTGGTAGTGCATCTGTCAAATATTATAATATTTTTGGAGGGTCACAATTTCAACTTCTGTTCTTCAGGGAGCATTTGGATTTTTTCTGAATACCCCCAATTAAAACCACTCAGTTTTCCAAGCATTTTTCCTCAATGGCCATGCTAGAATCATACCCTCAAGTTCATCTCTTGTCCTAGCACGGCTATCAGTTATCTCTCTGACAACTGGCTGGAGACGCTGGTCAAGAACTCGTCTGTGTTCATCCAAGAAATCAGCTACAAATTCAAGTAAAACAACTATTAATAAAGTTAAATTTGATTCTGGTTCCTTTTAAAATCCCACAAGAAAAAGTTCCACCATCTATTGAAATGGCTGCACTTCTCATAATACTTCCACTTGTATTTGTTCCCCTTTTCTAAATTACGTACTTTTAGCCCTTTTTGTCTGCTCAACCATTGGCAAAAAATTAACCCATGGTATGAATACAACCTTAAATTTTACAAGATAAACATTCAGTTCGGCAACATTGATGCACATCTGTTCGGTCACATAAATCAGTTTCCAATGAAAACAGGTTTCTCTCCACAAAAAAATGTTTTCTCAGGAAATATTTTTCCAGCTGCATTTACAGCTAATGGAAAATGAAATCTGTTGATATCTGCACATTTCTTGATTTGTTCTTACCTCGACTGGTGTAATTCATGTCAAAGTAGACCTGCATTTTCACTGTATCCAAAGAGGAAGACTGAGTATCCAGCAACCTGTCCACACAAAGCTGACAAAGAAAGTTTACACAATATTCTTGGGGTGCTTCTACCCCAAGTAAAGCACAGGTCCATTACAACAAACTAAAGAATAGAAATTCAAGATATTAAAGAGGATTTGTAGTATCTGCATGACTTCATATGTACAAAACTCTTGCCTTGTGACATAAACACAAACTTAAATGGTCGAAAATCAGAAAGTAAGCGTAGCTTTTAAGCAGTGCCTCCAATGTACAATATAGCATGCAAAATTAGCAGGTGGTTTGGTGAATTTTAGAGGCTTCTTTCCACCAGGGTCGATTGAATGTAAATGGCCATGCGAAAACCAAGGTCAAAAGACCAAGCGAAGGGGGAGGGGGGAGGGGCGGCAGCGAGGAGAAGGAGTGAGAAAGCAGTCCTGCAATCAACCCCACAACCTTTTTTAGGCTGGGGAAAATAACATTCCTGTTTGGCTGATAAAGTGTCAGAAAAAAATCAGCAGTCAAAATTTACTGCTCCCTTTCGTATAAGTGGAAAGACAAAACAGAGAGGAAAGAGCAAACAATTTGTTTTCAGAAAATCTGCAAACTTCCTTGCTGTAGCCTGGATTTTCTGGTGTTCTTAGGCAAGATCAAAAAGACGTAAAACCACTTATAAATGAAGGTGATATTTTCAATTGGTGGTCCTTCCCAAGAGATTTGACAAAAGCCTTGTATTTCATCTTTTTCTGACCAGTGAAATGTGTTTTGCATTAGTAATCATAGCCTTTGAGCTATGATTGATTGTTAGTTGAGATGAAACCCATGCACATCACACATGATTGGAAATGTGAGGTTTTGTAAATGTTGTGGGGTTGGTTGCAGACGGTTTCTCGCTCCTTCTCCTCGCCCCCTCCCATTTGCTTGCCCTTTAAACTTCGTTTTTCATGTGCCCATTTACGTCCAAACGATCAATCGAAAGTCAACTCCAGTGGAAAGAAGCTACTAAAATTCACCAAACCACCTGCTACGCAGGCTATGTACAATAATAAATAGTAAAGGTGGCAGGCATACAATGTCTTCCTTCCATCTTCAAATTATAAGCTTAATTAATTTTTACTTTATTAGTTTTGCTATATATTCATGAACACAGCAGAGTTCCTGCCCACTACAGTGTGAAGGTAATTACTGGTGTCCTGTGGTGGAAGCATGCTGGACACAGATCTACTGCAATACTGGGAACTTCATGCCCTACTCTTTTTGACCAGTGTTCCTCAAATGTGAGATGGGGCCTATAATAAAATTTTATTTACCACCTTTATTCAGGAAGACTGGAGACTCCTTGGAACCAATAAATTGCAGACCTCATTATTACCAAGGCAGCAATTTACAAACCCTGAGTTGAAAGATAGAAGTGATCCTTGAACTTATCTGGACATCATTTAAGCAAGTGTTTCTTATAGACACCTGAAAAATTCAGGCGGCCCTTAATGTTGGTCCGGCCAGATTTTGAGCCTGTGACTTTCCGCCATCTCATTCTGCATTTTCTATTATAATCGCAGTTATAGAATAATTATGCCTGGGAAGTTAGAACTTACATATTTTTACTGGACACTCTACCATGGGGTAAAAAATTCTGACACAATATCCAAGAAAAAGGTAAGACCCAGTGAGAATGCCAGATTTCTCCATCCGCCCACCCACTCCTGTAAACTGGGATTTTCTCCAAGCATAAGACAGCTGTACAAGAATGACAATCAACTGTTACTCTTATTATATTCTTGGGTTTTGCCTCATACTGACTGATGTTTTAATGCAAAACTCCGAAGAACTGACTGCTAAGAAAAATGAAAAATCTCACCATAATGAGTTTTTGTACATCGTCTTTGGTTAGAGTTCTGTCCACGTTAAACTCATTATCTGGATCCAAAACCACCGCTTTAACCTGAAAACCAAGACATTTTCAATTATCTCACCTGATTAGGTCCGAAACAATTGAAGAGACAACTTCATCTTCTATAGAGAATACGAGCAAAAATTTGGCCTACCATAAATGCTACCAGAGTCTCCGAAACAGCTTGGCCCTTGTTTGCACATTCTTGAGCAATTTCTCGTATTATGTTCTTTATGACACTTTCGGCCTGTGCCCTAGACATCTTTTATACAATTATTTCCTCTAAGATAAATTCATAACATCAACAAAGCCAGCAAAGTAGGATGACGTTTCAGCGAAAATCCAAAAATCCGCCATGAATGAGTTTACAGAGATGTCATGGTAACTAGAGTTTAAAAGGCCGCGAAGAACTGGTAGCTGGTAGCTGCTAGGAAAAAGGTGCTTTCGGTCAGCGTTGAGTGGACACCTCGGCAAAATGAATGCGCATGCTCTGCTTCGAACACGAGTCGGTAAATTAAAGTCGGTAAAGGCGCTGTATCACCGTGAGATGTTTCGTGCAACTTGTCTCGCAATGTTTTGGCGACACTGTGGCGGGACAAGTTGCACGAAACATTTGACAGTGTATCATACCCTGCAACGGCCAAAATCGTTGCGAGACAAGTTGCACGAAAAGTAGACCCTAATTCAACGATTTTGGCCGTTGCAGGGTATGTTACACTGTGAAATGTTTCGCGCAACTTGTCCCACCACAGTGTCGCCAAAACATTGCGAGACAAGTTGCACGAAACATTTCACAGTGTAACCTAGCGCGTTTATATATACGATACAAAGTGTCCCTTTACACCATCCTTGAAGGTTTTGCCCTTTTGAGGAGGTCTTTGATTCGTCGGTTGGGGAAAAGTTCTTTTGGACCTTTTGGTGATCAAGATCTCACGCTCAACATGGACTTGACAGAAAAACTTAACAGTAATTCCGAGTTATTTCCAACAACAAAGTCAAAAGAGGTAAGTTTATTTTTGGCATCAAATATTTATTTGTTTATGTCGTTCCCATGAAAGAATTCAGCTTAAGTTATCTTCGCCAAACTGTGTTTGCTCGTGTTTCGGTCACACAGTTAAAAACCTTAAAGTTGTAAATTTTAAACTGACAACATTGTTCGTTCATTGTTTTTCACTGAAGGGCAATTCCTCTGAAGACGCGGAGGGTTTTAACACAACAGAAGTTTTAACCTCTGATATGTCATACGGGAGCCATGGATTCTTCTGTGACCTGGTTGTCCGCAGCAGGAGCAATGGTTTTTCTGGTAGATGGTGATGCTCTCTGTAACGTTTCACTATCGGATGGCTATTATGCGCCGATCAACTCGAAACTTCAACATCCCCCTTTGAAGTTTTGAAGATTGAATCGTTCAAATTCCCGCCCCCTCGGGCCAAAATGATGTTCAAATGCCCTACCCTATCGTCTGATTTGTCTGTCATACCCTACTAAAGAACAATCCTCGTCGGCTTCTTCTGTCTTTAATAAATACCTTTTGAAGACCTTTTTTGTAAGCCAATCGCTCACAAATGCTACATCTCTTCCTTTAAACTCTTCCATCTCATCCAAACACGTGTTTCATAGCTGTTAGCGACTTCGGCGCCCGAAAAAAAAAAATCATTTGAAACCTGACACTTCCGGTTCAATTTTTCCCACCGCACGCAGGCAAAGGTCAAATTCCCCACTTCCCGGGCACAGAAGATAGTCAAGTGCCTGGGGTTTGCCCGGGGGGGGGGGGGATGTTGAAGTTTCGATTTGATCGGCGCATTAGAAGCTCACTTAAAGCTCGGATACACACAACTTTAATAACACTACACGATGCTATAGAACATGGCGGATCTCTCTCTTGGATACCCATAATCCGCATAGCATACCTGTAACACACTACATCACTTCCTTTCCAGCCTTACAGTATTGTCAAGAAAACGGCGTGAGAAATAAAACATAACAAAGTTTATCAACAAACTGTTTCTATCAATCAAAGTCGATAAACACGAGTTCAGTTAAGAATTTAAACAGTTCCCAGGCTTCCCTATAACATAATCCTTGAATCTTTAAGGGGATATAATGATGCGCCTAGGTCTCTCTACCACTCCTGGCTTATCTTCGCACTTTGTGTTTGCTGGAACCGATTCAGTTGCTGGTTCAGGCTCGCTCACCGACAGATACGGTTTCACCAACGAGCAATCTCTCTTGTATACAGCGCACTCACTGGATTCCACGGTTACTTGATGCCCATCCTTTGTTATGACTGTATAAGGCTTGGTCTCAAACTCCGGAGCTAGTTTTCCTGTCTCCCTGGTGTTCTTTAGGAGAACTTGATCTCCAGGAACAATGGGACTTGGTACTGCGCCACGGTTTCCATCTGCATATGCTTTTTGCTTCAGCTTCTGTTCCCAATCGTTATCCCTCATACTTTCATCACGCAAAGATTTCTCATGGTGGTAACTCCGGTAGTTTTGTTCCAATCTCCTTCCCAAACATCAGAGATGCGGGTGTGGCACCAGTGGAGACTTGAGGTGTCGACCTGTATGCTAACAGAAATGTCGGTAATTCATCAATCCGCCTTTTTCCTTCTGCGGCTGCAATCTTCATGGACTTCAACAGTGTCCTGTTCTGTCTTTCCACCTTTCCATTCGCTTGTGTCCAGTGAGGTTGTGACTTTCGATGTTCAATTCCGCATTCCTGTAGAAATCTTCAAATTCTCCACTCACGAACTGCGCCCAGTTAGCAGTCTTTAAGGTGTAGGGAAATCCAAATCTGGCAAAAATGTCCATCAGAGCAGCAATGATCCTGGGTGTAGTCGTTGACTTCAAACTACCACCTCAAAGAAACGACTGTAGCAATCAACAACCTCTAGCAAATTCTCCCCAAAGAGCATAGGTCCCATTAGGTCGGCTGCCACATCCTACCATGGTCCTGTGGGTGGCTCCGTCCTCTGCATTGGTTCTGGTGGTGAATACTGTCCCGTTACTTGAAAGCCATGAAAGCCTCGGCACATTCGCTCCACAACTCCATCCATTTTAGGCCACCACAATTTTGTCACAAGTCTAGTCTTCGTTTTCACCACACCTTGGTGCCCTTCATGACTCCAACACCACCTTTCGTAAACTTTGGGTTATCGCAATGGTATCTCCACGCAACACCAACTTGCCAATGATACAGAGCTCATTCTTGACACACGTGTATCCTGGCATAGAACACTGAGACCAGTCTCCAGTATGGACGTAGTGGCGCACACTAGCCAGTTCCGGGTCGTCTGCAGACTCTCTCTCGATCTCTCTTGGACTTAAGCCAATTGGCGTGCCTTCCTGAGCTACAAATCGGACAAAATCCCTATTCTCATAGCTCGGGTCTTTGGGATCACTCTGATTCAATCTGGACAGCGCATCTGCTACGCTGGTTTTGCCGGGTCGGTAGCTACTACTCGGCACAACTACTCGGTAGTTGTGGCATTGCGAACGGAGAACCCATCGCTCGATTGTTGCCGATGGTTTGGATCTACTTCTAAAAATGCACTCGAGAGGTCTGTGGTCCGTCTCTGATTCGAAGTCACGCCCATACACATACAAGTTGAACCGTTCACATGCCCATACTGGGGGCGAGGGCTTCTTTTTCTGTCTGAGCGTACCGTCTTTCGACTTCAGTAAGGTTACGTGAGGCACACGACACAGCTCTCCATTGCCCTTCTTGAAACTGGAGTAACACTGCTCCCAGGCCGTCTGGTCCTGCGTCTGCCACTATCCTTGTCTTGCAATCCCCTCGGAAATAAGCCAGTGCTTTCGCTGATTTCATGAGACTTTTGAGCTCTTCGAATGCCTTTTGTTGTTTGACACCCCAAATGAAGTCTTGATCTTTTCGCAGCAGCTTCCGTAGAGGCTCAGCAACTTGTGAAAAGTTCGGGATGAACTTTGATGAATACTGGACTAGCTGAACAAATGAGCGCACTTCTGAGGCATTCTTTGGGGGGTTGCGCATTCGCGACTGCCGCAATCTTCTCTTCACTTGGCGAAACTCCTTCGCGACTCAAGTCATGTCTGAAAATTTTCAACCTGTATAATCTGAATTGACACTTGGCTCCATTTAAGGTCAAACCACTCTCTCAGGCGCTGTAAAACTGCATGTAGATTCTTATTGTCCTCTCCGCATCTATCCCATGAACGATTAGGTCATCGGCTATGTTGCCACTCCCTTGCAACCACGTATAACATCGGATATAATCCTCCGGTGCTTCTCGAGGGCTGAAGAGATACCAAACATAAGCCGCTTGTACCTATACAGCCCTCGGTGAGGGACAAATGTGGTGAGTTCTCTTGACTCTTCTTCTAGTTCAACTTGGTGGAACCCCCACTTGAGGTCAAGTTTACTAAAGATCGTTGTTCAGTTAAGATCGTAGAGCCTTCTTCTATCGTTGGTATAG
>OX421445.1:60522885-60535385 GCA_949126865.1 Montipora capitata
CGTCTATAACCCGCACTTCCAATACACACTAATATGATGTTCCTTGTGTTGAATTTTTAAGGGTAATACCGAAGTCTGGATCGTGTGGGCATGGAATAACAACGCCGATGCTCAAATAGGCCTTAAAAGAAACCTCAAACACACCGCCACGGGAATATCAACACGGAAATACAACTTGTTTAAGGAGGCAAAAGGGAACACAGGCAACAGGAAGGCGGGATCACCTGCTTTGACCCTGGCGATTTTGCCTCTCGTTGCTCGTGCTCTGGCGCCATTCTAAAGAACTGCATTGCTGGCGTATCAAGCGAAAGTTTAATAATGCTATCCATTCAGAGCTTTTCTCGTAAAAAGAAAATAAAAGACCTTTGTTTAACCCCGAAATTGAAAGGCCCATTTTCGCCCAAAAGTCATTGCGCATCGTGACTGAATTTCGTGTAACACGAAATTACCTAAATATCTGACATGTTTCCCGTTTGATTCGCCTGAGTGCCTTTAGCCAATCACATCACATATTTGGACAAGTCATTTGAAAAACAAAAACAAACGACCGCAATGACTTTTGGGTGAAGGTGGGCCTTTAAGCAGCGATCGCTCAGACCTCGTTCCCAGGGTCTCTCATCTCATCTTTGGGACGAAAAAATGAGAGACCCTGGGAAAGAGCTTATCTCATAAGCTACAAATTTGCCTGTTGACGGCATCCTTTAGCAAAAAAAAAAAAACAGGCTTCAAAAGCTGAAAGAATTTACAGTAGAACCCCGGTAACTCGAACTCCCCCGCTAACTCGAACTGATTCTCAATTCCCTTTGATTTGATCCAACTTTTTAGCCATTTTTACTCGTTTAACTCGAACTCGGATAACTCGAAAACCCCGCTCAAACTAAATTTCGTTCCCCTTGATCAAAATTTACCCCGATAACTCGAATTTCTGGTTCTTATAACTCGCCACGGATGCCCATTGATATATCCCATTTGTTTTTTATTATCGTGTGATCGATTTTTATTATCGTGTGATCGATTGTTTTCCCAATACAGATCATGTGATAATACTCAGGAGGCTTGGGCAGGGGCCCCCAACGAATCTGTTCCCCAGAGGAATCTTGCTGGCTGGCAAAAATACAGGTGTTGCGATTAGCTGGCTGGGAAATTTTGTTATTGATAGAGGTCTTGCCTGGGAATTACTGACTTTTTCTAGCATTTCAACGCGAGCTGGCTGTAGAAACTCTGAAGATTGAGGACCACTAAAAAAAAAAAAAAAAAAAAAAAGAACCCGTTCCCTCTCCCAGAGAGTAGTCACAAACTGTGACATACGACGGCTGGTCAGAGTGATTGCGCTTGCGGAAAAAACCTGTTTTGTCGCTTTTGTTCGGTCGTTTTGGATCGAGGGATTTGAAAGCGCGCGGAATTCCTGGCTGGGAAATAAATTTGATCAGCTGGCTGGGAAACCAACCAATTTTATCTAGCTGGCTGGGAAATTTCTTGTGTGTCTTGCTAGGAAAAAGGAACAGATAATGTTTTCCCAGCAACACTGAAAAACACCTGAAAATGCCTTAACATTTATTTTCATTAACTGGGGTATAATAATACAATTTACAACAAATTGGTCGTTCGGTGCCCCTGCTTGGTCCTTTGTTTTGTTCATTAAAAGGAGTGCATGCAGGCATATTCATGCTTGCATGCCCTCATTTTAATGAACAAAACAAAAGACCAAACCTCCTGAGTATTATCACATGATCTGTATTGGGAAAACAAAATGTACAAGCCGAAAAGATCTATTCTAGCATTAGAACAAAGACTGGAGCAATTGATTTTAATTAGTGCAACGAACAGATCACGCATTTTGACAGTTGTTTAACGATCATAAGTTTAATTTGCACTGTGTTGTATACCAAAGTGCTGAAAATTAATAAACTATTACTTATGAACCTGGAAAATTGAATATTTTAATCGACCCCGATAACTCGAAACCCCGCTAACTCGAACAGTTTTTCGTTTCCCTTCCGAGTTACCGGGGGTTCTGCTATATTAAATTTAATCGTCTCTCCACTTTGAAGCCTTTTCTGGTAATCAGCGAAATATTAGTATAGGTAATCACATGATTTCGAGTGCAATTTGGATTAAATAAGCACGAGTAAATTTTTTCAAAGACGACCAAAATTGCACGAGCCCGTAGGGCGAGTGCAATTTGTAGTCTTTGAAAAGATTTACAAGTGCTTATTTATTCCAAATTGAACGAGAAAAAATCATATGATTACTTAATAATAATATACATGAAAAAATTTGAGATGGTTAAGCAGAAGAAACGCACGCGTATCACGCATTCAGGGAAAAATTGCGCCTTAATTGTGCCATCCAGGGCGCGCGCTTGATTTGAAAACAAAAGATTTGATTGGCTATGTACTTCTTTGTTCATTGACCAATCAGAATGCTTGCTTTATAACCTTTTTTTGCATTGAATTACCTCTTTTCTGCACTGTGTTACCGAAAAAATGCACTTCTCTCAGCCAATCAGATTGCATATTTTTTTCATGTATATTATTAATCATCAAATACTGATGAATTATTGGGTGGTACAAGCGCTCGTGATCCCATACATTCCTTGTGAAATTTAGAATTTTAAAGCATTATTTTTCAAAGATAACATTTTAGATGGGGCTCAAATTTTATCAGAAGCGAAGTCCTGAAATGCATTTTAAAAATTTATGGCTGATATTATAGGCTGAGCGATTATGATTGGCAGATGCTAATGAGACAAAATCCGAAAGAAAAATCTCCCTGTAATAACGACATGTTGACGTTTCCCTTGACCTGTAAAACCACGAGTTGGTTGGCTTTGGGTTTGACTAAACTTTGGATTTGCTTTTCTTTGTGGTGGAGCCAACACACCAAGGGCGACATTTGAGAAACTCCACCAATAAGTGAAGGGCAGAAGAGAGCAGCACTGCGTACAAATGATACCAAGGTTTTACCGTGTCTCCTCTCGTCTATTAACGGCTCGAGATACATACAATCTGTATCTTAAATTAAAACCACCTGACCGAAACTCAGACGTGAGCTATCGCTGGCCGGACCAACACTCGTGGCCTTTTTAAAATAACTGAGAAGAAAGTGCTGCCTTTGTAATAACATCCGCAAATGGTTAGACTTTCAAGTCTTCTCGGATGAGGATTATAAACTGTAGGCCCCGTCTTCCAATTCTTGTTCGTAAACTCTATGGGACATTAAAGATCTCACACACTGATCGAAATAGCAGGGCGCGGGGTTCCCGATCTGATCAAGGGCCACAAGTTCATTAGCCTTTGACCATTAAGTGCAACCCTCGTAAAACAAAGACTTCACATTCTTCTATCATTTCCTGGCTTGATTGAGGAACAACGTCTTTTTGTTAACAAGCTGATATGACATGTTCATTAATGAAGATTACATTGGTATCCAAGGCCGTTTCTCGAAAGTCCCTAAACTTTTCACCTGTCACAATTCCCTCTTTATCTCTCATTTCGGGATCATTTGCGTTCCGGGATCATTTGCGGTACAATATGGGGATCATTTGCGGCCCTGGTATCATTTGCGGTACAGTTTGGGGATCATTTGCGGTCCTGGGATCATTTGCGGACCCGTACAGAGCTTTCATGTTGCTATGCTGACCTATTACGTCACAATAGTTGGCGCATTTTGTTAAGCAATAATTGGTGTTTCATATGGTATCATAACATTGCAGTTAGATGATACAGTTTTGTAGTGACAACCCTTCTAATAAGAAGGTCTCTTAAAACTAGTGAAACTGGTTCCAGCCACCTTAACAGAGGTCCCAACAAGATAGCGCCCAGGGCCGTAGGCAGAAAAAAAATATCACTGAGGGAATGTCCGTGGTTAAATTATCTTCGGAAGTATTTTAAGTGTTTATGATGAGTACATATTAAAGACAACTCTGGAATCATGCTTTATTTTAAAATTCACGAAACATTCGTTTGCATAGTACATAATCCCCGATTCCATGTGGATCATTCCTATGTTACAAAAGACTTCGCTCTTTTTTTCGAAACTGTCATTTCATTATTTTGTGTTATTTATCAAACGTCACAAAAGTTGTCCTGTAATTTATAAATAACGCATTGAAGTACCTTTGCGATTTATAAATCGCACGATGCCCAACTTTGCGATTTATAAATCGCAAGGTTACTAACTTTGCGATTTATCATAAATGAACATGAATCGCAAGGTTACTAACTCTGCGATATCATGACAAAGAACAAGAAGCGGACATTTGCGATGTATACATATATATCTTATAATTTGCAATTTGCAAATCGCACGTTTGCAATTCATTGTAAGGCGCATATTTGCGATTTAATATAAACGCAAACTCATGAACTTCATACCTGCGGGCTCGTTGTCCAATGTTTTGATTATGATGGATTGAGAAGACTTGACGAGCCTGCTCTTCTCAGCCGTCTCAAGAGGAATTTCTGAGGCATTAAGTGCTCAGGAATCATCACAGAAAAATGTTTCATCAATTCTATTTTGATTTATGGCGAATCGGTCTGAATTGTGAACTTCGTTTTTTTGCCATGTTTTCAATTTGTAGAGTTCGAGATCACAGAATATTTATCGTCATGCATCTATCCTACCAACCGATTCTTCTTAGGTTTGTACGATTTCATCTGGCTTAGTCATCTTTACATGTTTCGTTACATGTTATTGTTAACGAATGAGAGAAGTGATGCACGTTCGATTGCTTTTACTCTCAATTTCCTTTCGGTCTGTGTATTAAGGGAAAGTTCACTTAATATGACAAAGGGTGGGGATGAAGGTATTGAGGGGGGGGGCTCCAAAAAATTTTTAGACGCCCGAAGGGGGAGCTTCGAAAATTTGTATACTTCAAAACCAACACATGACATCATCATACAGATCGGATGGTTTTCAACTCAACAATTTAATAACCTGTGCAACTCAGCTATATCACGTGTTTACAGATATAACAAATGTAGTCTCAGTCATTATTACACTCTTGTTCATCCCAAAAATGCTTTAGAAAATTTCAAAAATTATAAATGTTCAAACGTTTTATAATAAAACCACATTGATTGAACAAGATTTCAAAATCTGCTAACGGGAACTATAAAAACGATGACTCTGTAACAAGAAATGTTACTGTTTGTTTCTCACTGGATGTCAGATCGAACGTACAAACTTACTACTTTGAAAACTATGTGTGAAGCATCGGAGTAGAGGTAGGCACTCTGCGACAATAAATACTCGAGAACTCAACCGGGATCTCATCACAACTGGATCTCAAGTCTGTCATAGTATAAACCATTGAAGACAATAACGGTAAATATATTTAATACAGTCTAGCGATCTTTTTTCAGGGGAGCAAAGGAATTGAAGGAGGAGGTGGGGCTCAAAAAATTGTCGCTCCTAAATGGGAGCTGCTAAAATTTCAAGCTTCGAGTTTCAATATCTTCAATATCTTCATTCCCCCCCCCCCCCCCCCCCCCCCCCAACCTTGTCATCATATTAAATAGACTTTCCCTAAATATGCACTTGTTTGCGTCTTGGTACTGATGGAATTCCTGCTCATGTTAATATAGATTCATTTCATTCATCGAATCCTTCACGGAAACAAATGAGCCCAATGAATTGACCCTCTCCCAGCATCAAAGCAAAACAAGACCAGCAAAGTCGGATGAGGTTTGAGCGAAAATCCAAAAATCGGCCACGATTGAGTATGGCAACTAAAATTAAGCCCGCGAAGAACTGGTAGCGACTAGGAAAAAGGTACTTTCGGTCAGCGTGGAATAAACAACTAGCGAAGTACATGCGCAATGCGTTGTCAGGAAATGCTGGTAGCCAATCTCGTTCCCAGAGTCTTCGTTCCCCTTGACCAGCGGGTCGGGTTACGAGAGACTCTGGGATAATCCGTTTCGAATGACAAGATTCTTGTCCTGAACACCATTGCGCAGGCGTAGGCGTAACGCCAAAATGGCGGAGAGAGTGGAGGATTTGTTTCACGATGGCATGCAATTTTCTTTAGCAAAATTAGGATATCCCAACCTAGAACTGAAAAAGGAACAATATGACGTGTTGGAGCGAAATGCCTGGACAAAAATCTGTGCTGAATGTTACCAACGGGCTGTGTTGTCAAGTGTTGCCTGGGATTTTCGATTAGAATTTGTGTAACGTGGAAATGTAAAGCAGATTGTGTCGCTGCTGAATGCACTGATCCGGGATTTAGTTTCAAATGTTCAAAGACTGTCTTTGTTTTGTATCGTGGAAGATGAAAGAGAGCGAAACACCAGACTCTAACACGAGATCCTTTCCAAAAGAATAAATCATTCTTTTAATCATAAAACTATGTCTTGTTGAAGGATCTTTCAAGTTAGATTCTTCGTCACCAGAGAAGGTTTAGGATTCTTTTCAAAAGAAGATGAGTTTTTTGGGTAACAGTTTCCTTGCTGTTCTAAAGAAGTAGAGGTCTTGAGGGAAGTATCATTTTGCTGCTTTTCATTTTTGTATATACAGAAAATGACTGTTTTCCACCAAATAATGAGAATTCTTGAATAGAGATGTATACCTCTAGTTGGATAAACATGTTGATTTTTAGAATAATATTCTTCCATGAACATATAATGTGCTTTCCAAATTTAGGAAATATATATACAGTGTACATACATACACAAGGCATTACATACAAGCCATAATCACAAAAACGACTCTGTTAAATTTCAGTAAAATAATTAATGTTGCAGAACAAATATAAGTTTCTGAAACTTAAACGCCTAAAAACAGTAATGATTTTGAAAAATCTATGCGGCATGAAAAAATCAGCCAAACTATTTAGCGAATGAGATAAGTCCCTGGAAATTAAAATAGCTTGTAAGCACAAACTAACATGCAAAAGAAATTCTCTTGAGGGGATGGTGTAGATCTTAAAGTGAGTGAAATTAAATAAATGAAAAGTGTTACACAAAAACAATTTTTGTAATTAAAATCTATCACTGTCCATTTTCCTTATATCACTTCTATCCCAACAAAAAAATTCAATCTGGAACTAATTCAAAGCATACACCCAAAAAACCAGCATTAAACAGGGCTGTCATTAAATTTTCACCTGCAATATATCAAAAACTGATTCTAGTTTTCATTTCCTTCACAATGTGAGCTCAGGGTTAACAACTGGTACAGGTGAATGTCCTTTATGGCAGCCCTGTGAAAACTTTCCAGTGTGACAATTTAATTGACCACATTAGTAATAGTACAAATTACTACATAACATAACATGGTATGAGTTAATTGCCTGACCATTGCCTGATATGGTCATGTCCTGTACTATTTCTCGCCTGTTGTGCGACAAATCAAGAAATGGACTCAGGTGTGTTTACGTATCAGGGTTTCCATTAAGTTTTAAAGTAGAAGGGACCTTGTGACAGAGTGAGCGGGCACCCCTTATATGTAGTCTGGCTTTTTATCTTGAGACCTGCTTTGAGCAGTGGTGGGTACTGTACTCAGTGTTGACGGGTGCTAGTACCCAGGTCCCAGCTTCTAATAAAAGCCCTGCATGTAGGTTAGTTCAAGCTCCTGTGGTGGTGCAACTGATAATACATGTAATAAGAGGCTATTAACTTTAAGCTAAAAGAGTAGAGACACCTTTTCTATACAGGGCATTTTTTTGACGAATGCTAAATACATACTCTCAAGAAACTCAGTGCAGACATGTTGGCTTTCTTGGATACTCTAGGTTAACCATGTAATGTACCCCAAACAGAGCAGAAAGACTCTCTTTGTATGAACGTACTTCCAGAAGAACCTCATTGTCAACAATAATGAAAAGCTGTTGTTCATAATCGTCGGTCTCTGGGGACAGCATATGAACATCCCCACTTAAACATGTTTAATTCATATAATCGTTAAAGTAACGTTGTCAAATTCCTTTGGGAGAGCAGAGAGATGCACACCGAAAGGTCAATGAAATTATGTATCAAGCATTATAAAAACTCCAAAAGCCAAAAGTTCTTAAGGTTAAGACTAGCCATCCTTAATGCACTTTATATTCCATTTTTCCATATGAGCAGAGGTCAGTACTTATTTTGAACCATCAAACTTGACAGATTGGATGTAACAATATTATATATACATTTTATATTATCCTGAGAATGTTCATTTCCCATCTTACCCCCCAAATAATGTAATCCCTTCCTCAATGTCAAAGGCTTTCTGTAGGGTGGCCAGCACCATACCAGTTTTGAAATGGTACTTTTCTCTTCAACTCTCTGACTAGCAATACACAAAAGCCTAAGGCTGTTGATTTTAACACTCCAAACAGGAACGTATACTTGTCTACAAACCTTGAACCTAAACATTTCTTTTGTTGGCATAAAAAAAAAAATTACATTAGAAACTGTTGACAACTGTACATACCAACATGAAGAAGTCCGTCTGACTTCAAAATAGACAGTATAATTTACTGACAACTTAACCGTCAACTGACAAAATTTAAGTTGAGGGGATGTGTGGAATACGTTCTCAATTGACTAGAAATACTGCACAGTCTGCAATGCTACCTTCTCCTTTTGTTTCACAAAATAGTTAAAATTTATCGGAAATATAGGCTGCTGTAAAGTTGCTCGCAAACACACTTTAAAACCATAAAGTATGTGTCTAGATAATGAAACTAAATGAGCCAGGTAGTTCATTGATGGTAGCACTTAGCTCTGTTTTCTGTAGAGTAACAAGGGGTATCACTGATCCCCTTTAACCCATTGACCCCTGGGAGTGAGACTTGACAGATTTTACTCTGTCCAATGCCAGGGAGATTCTATTCGTCAACTGTGGTCATCCTAGGGCGTTTGAGGTGTCAATGGGTTAAGCAGTCAAAAACTTGTCCCTTCCATTAAATGGGATGCTAACCAATCACAGAATTTGTTACAAAGTCTATCAAACATTTGTCAGTATTAAGTTGTATGTGGGTACTTATAGAGGCAACATGGATTAAAGTTAGAGAAAACTGAGAGATGACCAAGACCAACCTTGTTCCGAGGGTCTCTTTTCTCTGCCTCCTTTGTCCTCAACGACAAAGGAGGCAGAGAAGAGAGGTTGGACAAAGACCTGGCCTCAGTTGTTCAAAAAGTGGATAGTGATATCCACCAGGCCCCAGTTGCTCAAATGATGGATAGTGCTATCAGCCAGATAAACACTACCAAAACCAATTGAGTTATCCAGTAGATAGTGATTTATCCAGTGGATAGCACTATCCACCCTTCAAACAACTGGGGCCAGAACTCATACAGTCAACCAACCTTTGAAGTCTCAAACACTTGATCACTGTGGCTTCAATAAGCAAATAATAATCGCCACTGTAATTAATACTGTGGGTTGAGCAATTACGGAAAAAACTCCTTATGTAGTGGTATGTCGAGGTACATGTACTTCAGAAAGAATTACTCAAGAGAAAGGTGTCATTTTTGTAACTGACTTTTAAGTGCTACAAGTAATAGGCTCTAGAGGATGGTCAAGCTTTATATCACACCATTTTTGTTTTATTTCATCATAAACGTTAAGCTAAGTATTTGCATAACAAAGTCAACAACTGAAGTTTCCAGTTTTTCTAAGTACCTATAAAAAAGACAAGTTCCATTGGATGTGAGATGTACATCTCATTTCATTGATTTGATTCTCTATATCTGATCTGGCCTCTTCTTCCAATGGAGGTTGAGAACAGTGCAGTGTAATGAACCCAAATGAAACGCGAGTAAAATTTTCAACCTACCGAAAGGATTGCTTTGCATGCTAGAGAGACGGGCCTTCCACGATATTTTCAAAGCGTTCAACAGCACTGTCACAAGCCAAACGAGTTCTCTTTGCATCAGTAATTACCTCTTCCTCTACCCAAAAACTCATCTGCTAAAGGTTCTCGCACCTTTCCAGGACACTCACATGTACGTAAGTAACTACACGAGAAGATCTTATAGATTCATATAATAATATACAGCAATTTGAAGACTCGGTATGACTACATTTTAAAGACATAATTACTCAGTGAGAGACGATTCCATTCCATTAGATATAATAGGTTCTCACTCTTTGCTTTGGCTCCAAACTAATCAACGAACCAATCCAAATTAACAATCATTAACAATCATACGGTCCTCTGTGAAACCCATCGAGTCTCGCGGCAGTGACCGCGGCAGTCGCCTCGTGACCGAAATTCGATTGCTCATGCTCAGACTTTCAACCAATCAAAAACTTTATCGAAACGGATTATCCCAGAGTCTCTCGTAACCCGACCCGCTGGTCAAGGGGAACGAAGACTCTGGGAACGAGATTGGCTGGTAGCCAAATCAATGATTTTACCTCTGCGATTCCGTGTGATAGCGATTTAGAAACGGAAATTGTCATTCGCAGAGAGTTCATAGATACACGTTTTAGCCCGCAAGAGGAAAGCAAGGAAAGATCGATGGAAAAATTAAAAATGGGTTTTGAAAATGAATTGAAGAAACTGGATATAAACACAGATGATTTGGACAAAGATGAGCCTGTAGAGGACAAACATAATTTTACAAGAGAGAAAGAATGTGACATAAATGAAATTGTAGGAAGAATGGATTTTACCGATTTCGATTCTACTCCCAGTGGAACTTTTAAAAATGATCGTCTTCCAAAGACGTTTAATACACATGTCGACAAATCACCTGCGATGGAATTCAGATGTAGGCTCTCCAACGGGGAAAAGTCTATTTCTCAAGGTGATGAGACTGGAGTTCTTCAAACTAGTGATCATCTCTTAGAGATGAACTCAGTGGATCGTGAGGAAAAGTCTTACAAGAAAGATGATGAAGGTCCTGTCATAAAAGAAGAAGCTTCAGAGCAAAGACTGTATGGTGGTACTGGTGTGAAGAGTAAGTCTTTTCTATCAGGAAAAGCTGTTGTTGTTGTGGTTTTCATGATCCACGCTCAATCACAACCATCGTAGGAGGCAAGATAGTGGTGAGAGCTCTGGACATCCATGCAAATGCCCTCTTTTTTCTAATTCCACTTTGATCACAAATTCTGGTCCACCAGTTCCTTTTGTCAATGGACCTTTTCATGGTTTCTGATGCCATATTGGCTGCGAGGCAAACACAGCTTAAATTACTGTGAATGTATGGGAATTTTGCAAACTTTGAACCATTATCAATTCTTTTAGGTCTGACGATTGTGGATAGTGAGAATACCTCTCAAAAAGCACTTCTATTGAGATTATTTTTGTGAAGTACAATGATCAGAATCAAGCTACATTGTATAACGATCGTAAACATTTGTAAATGTCCTATAAACCCTTGTAAACAAAATTATGCAAATTCCCACTAAATTTGAAGCGACATGGGAAGATTTCTAATATCCAATTTTCAGACTTTGTGCCTTGTGCAATCATCTAATTTTCCATTAAGTGAATGATATTAATAAAATGACTAAAACGATTTTAAAATTTTTGAAATCTGCCTTTTTGCAGCGGAGTTGTAGAGGTTTGAATTCGGCCAAAAACCCATACATTCACTATAATTTAAGCTGTGTTTGCCCCCCAACCAAAAGGGCATCAGAAACTGTGAAAAGGTCTATAGCCAACTCTTGGCATCCTTCCAGCTGGGTTTCTTTAAAATAGATGGTCCCCACAACATTGAGTTTTAAAAATAAAGGCACTTCATTTTACTTCTTAACATGCTACATGTATAACTCTGCATTGTGGTCATTCATAGTCTTTTTGTTAAAATTATAGGAACTAATTAGAAACAATTTAATGCTTGTGCTGTAACACTAATAATAATAATAATAATAATAATAATAATAATAATAATAATAATAATAATAATAATAATAATAATAATAATAATGATAATGAACGATTATGGCGCTTGTAGGAATTTTCATGAATCCACACAGGGCTGCAGGAATCCTACAATAATAAGAAAATTAAATAATGTAGATTTATTTTGTTGAATGTTCATTTACAGGTTGCTTTTTCCAGTTTATTAGCCAAAGCTACCATTAATTATACCTGGTTCTAACTATTGACAACAGCAGAAGGACAATTATCAGGTGCTTCACAAGCTCTCAACTCTCACTCTCAACTGAGTGGCTAATCATAACTCAGTTGATAAGAGCACTGCACCGGCATCACAGAGGTTGTGAGTTTGAATCCCGGGCGGTCTACTTTCTAGTTAGTTTGATCATTTCTCCCATTCAGCTCTAAACCACACTTCACAAACATTTGTCAACCAAAGACAAACTTTCCTCACTTTCCGCCATTGTTCGGAAAACTGCCTTGGTAACAACGGTCATGTTTATCCTTGCAGGAAAAATATGATATCATTGCAGGAATCCGTAGGAATCTGTAGGAATTTGTAGGAAGCTACTACCGTATATGGTGAACAGAAATATTTAATAATTTTGTTACGCTTTTCGCGGTACGTCTGATAATAATAATTCAGCCCTGGATCCATATTGATTTTTTATCAAAGTCGTCAGCT
>OX421445.1:60542885-60550385 GCA_949126865.1 Montipora capitata
TCTGTTTTGGACTGCAACTGAACCAAAGGATCGAAGAAGAGAACACATTGGAATTATTCCTCATTTTGTAATGGCTGTGGTTTATGTGTGTATCCTTCAAAAGTTGTTGCCAATGCCAAAATGCTATAATTTTCTTCCAAGCTTACATTAATTATAATATTGATTAAGAAGTCATGACACACTCAATACAGTTTGGTGTTTACTGTCAATTGAAAGTATCATGAATACAGTTCCAGGGCCCTGATAAAAGAAAAATTAACAACATTTTTAAGTGGCTCAAATGAGAACTTTGACTCTTGCAACAAATTACATCTGATCATTGGAACACTGGGTTACATTTTAATTTAGTTTTTCAAATATTTTAGGGGCCCTCATTTGGAATTTTATATGTCTTGTTATGGCACCCTTTGAGCAGAGCCTTTCTAAAACTTGCCAGGGGGCGAGCAAGAGAGGCTCTGAAGAAATCATATCAAGTCTTTTAAGTTGTTACAGTCCAAGTTTCTGGGCTAATCACTCCGGTCAAACCGGTTAGCAGTGGGCACATCATATTTTTGACAAGGCAAAGGTCAAAATCTAGCCTTCAGTACAAAAATCAATATGGCGTCTAGGGGTGCGATTGAGACTTGGCCTGGGTTTGAAACTGTATCCAAGCAAATTGGCTTGAGAATACTCAATAAAGACTTAACACGATTTCTGCAGAGTACTTTTTTTCTTTTCGAATTAAGAAAGGCTCTGCTGGCAGGGTGATGTTACGGTTGCCGCAGTATAGTTTGGGAAGTCTATTTGGACAGACATTAATTCCTTTGCGGGAAAAAGCAGAGGCAACTCTAGCATCTTACCAAATCAAAAATAGCAACACATTTGAAATATAAGAAAGAAAATATGACAAAATAAAATAATATTTTTACCTTTAAGATGTTGAAATTATAGAACCTCTTTGAAAGATATTCAAAGGTCTTCAGTTTCTATAATTACCGGTACTTGGAGAGATCCATAAAATTTAACGTTTTGCAAGGATCTCGTAGTGGTTCTTGTAAAAATACATGTCGAAGCTAGACTAGCATAACGTGTCATGAAACTCAACATTGTAGCACACTGACACTTTAAGGAAAGAAAATAAGAGAGAAATACATAATATCATAAGAATAGTAATTTTATTAATAATGCCAGTTGAAGGTCTTTTTAAGTCTAGAACTACACATGTACTAGCTTGCATTGACCTATGAGGATCTTCCATAGATCTACAGTCTAAAGATTTTTGCAATTCTTCCAGTGAAAAATAATTTGTGCAGTATGTGGCGAGATATGCAAGAGATCCTTGAAAAACATCCAGGCTACGTGTGTAAGGTTAATTGAAGGATCCTGACAATAAGTATTCTAAAGATCTCCATTACTTGAATGTTAGAAAATTGTTGAAGGCAATTGTTTTCAGATATGTCCAGAAATGTACATAATTGGATGCACGACAATTTTGATAAGCATCACAAAGTGTCCTTTTGATCTTCTCCTCAACTTCAACATCACTCCCGTCAGGGAAAACAGACAATTATTATTAATATGACAACGTGTCCTTAAACCTCTGCTCCTCAATTGACCTCTTTAGCTTGTGTGTTTTGTTTACCCATTTCGGACCATGTGATGTTACTCTAGAGAACAGTTTCTGTCAAATGTCATCTTATGCACAAATAACTTATGAAAAAACAACAGGAGAATTCCCTTGAGAACATCACATGGTCTGAAATGGGAAAACAAGACATACATGTGCAAGGTAAAGAGGTTGATTAAAGATAAAAGGCTGCATTAATTTTACCCTCACCAAAAAATAACACTAACCCTTAGAGCGACTTTCATATGACCTTGAAAAAGTATTCGCAATATTTGTTACACAGACCAGTGTGTTTGGCAAGATTAAAACAAGGCTTCTCCTTATTCTCTCCAAGGAAACTCCTAACGCAGGCAGTAAACATTTCAATTGGCCAATCACATTTCTGCATTTCAAGTGACGTCAAAGTGAAACTTTCCAGAAATTCCAAAGAGAGATGACGTTGTTTGCACTAAGCCAATAAAAATTGGAAGTCGTTTGTTTTTGTTTGATAATGCAACTGAATGTTTTGCATTTTTGTTTTAATGTTTAGTTTTTATGTTAATTTTTCAAGGTCATATGAAAGTCGCTCTATTGCTAGAAACAGGTAGCAAATGCTTAGCAATAATTTGAAGGAAACACTTTGTGTTGGATGTCAAAATTGGGCGTGGCATCTAATTAGCTGCAATTCTGGCCATAAGTGAATTTTTTTTCCAGAGAAGCCAATATTCTGCAAATTTAATCATCTGTGTGTTGTTGTAGTGTATTAATTCCTTAACCCTCTTAGTTCTTCATTCTGTGCTAGTATTATTTCAGGCCATCTGTCTCAATGTTGCAGTAAACTCTCATAACAAGTCATTACTGGTCATCATGGTTTCCAACCAGGTGAGATAAGCCTGAAAGTGGGAGGAAGTATTCTTGAGTGCAGTGTGGTGTGTCATAAAATTATACTCACAGAGCAATGAAAATAAATTATTACATTTACCGGTATTGCTCTCCTGTTGTAGTTTGTGGAACTAAAAGGGAGCGTTTTCAAGAAATTTGAGAGAAATAACTTATTCCAAATGTCTTGTAGCGGTATGTACAGAACTCTTATTAATTTTTATGTACTATGTGTTACAAGCCGACGCAGCTTTGATCCTAATTTGATTTCTTTTTTTCTGGTTGTAGATATTAGAGAAAGATTTCACTATATTATTTTGATATCAATTGTTGCTCTGAGGAATTTAACAGAATTCAACTGGAATCTTGGTAAGTAAAAGTGGGAAAAAGGCCTTTGACAGAACACCAAGTGGCACCTTTTAAGTAATGTTTAAAGATGATGATAAATGAAGACGATATTTGTCTTTGTAGATCATCTGTATGTTATCTGCCCTTATCTTTTTGCTGTACTGTCCTCTGAGTACTTTGTGGATTGGATCAAACACGCTTTTATCACAAAGTTCAATAATATCCCAGTAGAGGTATGTGGGTCTGTGTTTTAATCCTGTTATCCAGCGTTGTTGTACTATTGCTTTGTGGAGATCCCAAGCAGTACGTGTTTTTCCTACAACGCCATATTCCACTCATACCAAAATAAGTGAAAGGTTACACTAAATTTTGTCATCTTCAGGTTTACTGTGAGTACAGGGCACTTCTAGCTGAGGATGCCACTTCAAGTCGTCAAAAAAAGGTAAAAAATAGAAGAGTAACCAGAAAACCTATTCTTCTAAAAAAGCGTTCTCTGGTTAAGAAAAATTTAAAAACGTAAGCTTTCGGCTTCCAGACGAAAGTCTTTAAAAACTACGATGCAAATGCGCAAGATGGAAATATATACAAAATGGAAGTGTGAAAAAAATTAACGCTAAAAGGGAAAATATGCGCTAATCTAAAAGAATAGAGTAAAGTTTTGGCAAAGGCTTGGAGTTATTGTCTGCTTCATTGGTGTTAGCAGTGTGCCAAGATTCCAAAGTTTTTCGAATTCGGAAGTTTCCTTTTTCATTTACTCTAGCATTGTTGAAGTCGAAAGAGTGATTGTTACGCCAAGCGTGAGCTGCAATATTAGAGCCAGTTTTACTCACATATTTTTACATTTCGAATGTGTTTCTTTTTCCTCGTTGAAAAACACCTTCCAGCCTCACCAATGTATAGCTCCAGGAACAATCGGTGCAGGGGATTTTATACACTGCATTGGTTTGAAACAAGATGATTCCACCCACAAAAGACTGCGTTCGACTGGTGCATCTCCACCTGCAATCCGTGGTCGAATAAAATACCACAAGTCTGGCTACCCCCTTCGACCAATTGTTTCTTGTATTGGTTCTGCCCTCTACAATACATCGAAATTTCGTACAGACATTTTGGCACCCATCCAGAATCGTAATGGCTACTCTGTTCTTAATTCTTGTGAATTTGCCAAAGACGTGGCAAACATGGGGATACTGGACGATGAAATAATGGTTTCGTTTGACATTGTGTCCCTATTCACAGCCATCCCAGTCCAGTTGCATCCACTTTGCAGTCAAGAACCAACCTCACTATCGATGACGTTATCTCGCTGCTGGAATTTGTTATTTTAAACAGTTTTTTCGTCGATAATGATTGTGTCTACAAACAAATACATGGTTGTGCCATGGGAAAGCCCGGTTAGTCCAGCCGTCGCTAACGGTTGTATGGAGGCTATCGAAGAATCGTCCATGAGAGTTTCCCCCAAAATCTGGAAAAGATATGTTGATGACAATTTTGTCAGCGTCAACAAAGATTGCTTACCTGAATTCCACGACAAATTAAACTCTATAGACCTCATGACTTCCTTTACTATGGAAAAAGAGAACAATTATCAAATCTCCTTTCTAGATACCCTAGTCTCCAGGAATAATGGTTTCATCGTCATCGACGTCTTTCTCAAACCAACGCACACAGGCAGACATCTGGACTTTAATTCCCATCATGAGAAGAAACACAAAATAAGTACTGCGTCTACCCTCCTAAACCGCGCTTATAATGTACCGAATACAATGGAAGGGAAATCGTCTGAAGTTAATCACGTCACTAGCACCCTTCTTGCCAACGGCTATCCACCTGCCGTCATCTCTAACGTATCAAAAAAGAAAAAACCTTCCCCGGAACTTATTCCTTTACCGGAAGAAATGGTGGGCATGTTTTTCAATCTGATTGAAAATAAATCCACTACCATGGCCTGCCTTCCTTATATTCGTCGTATCACAGAACCGCTCATACGTCTTCTTCGAAAGAACGGAATTAACGTTGTTACTAGACCTCAAAAGACCTTGCAACAAGAATTCTCTTCCTCTTCCCTTCCCTCCCATTGAACTTCCAACCAGTGTGGTGTATAAAATCCCCTGCGCCGATTGTTCCTGGAGCTATACATTGGTGAGACTGGAAGGTGTTTTTCAACGATGAAAAAGGAACACATTCGAAATGTAAAAAGATGTGAAACTGGCTCTAATATTGCAGCTCACGCTTGGCGTAACAATCACTCTGTTGACTTCAACAATGCCAGAGTAATTGACAAAGGGAGCTTCCGAATTCGAAAAACTTTGGAATCTTGGCACACCGCTAACACTAGTGAAGCAGACAATAACTCCAAGCCTTTGCCAAAACTTTACTCTATTCTTTTAGATTAGCGCATTTTTTCCCTTTTACCGTTTTTACCATTTTTTCACACTTCCATTTTGTATATATTTCCATCTTGCGCATTTACATCTTAGTTTTAAAGGCTTTAGTCTGGAAGCTGAAAGCTTACGTTTTTAAATTTTTCTTAACCAGAGAACGTTTTTTGTTTAAAAAAAAAAAGGTAAGTTATTTATAGCGTTGGTTTATGCAGTCGTGGTGAAGCCTTGGAGCACTCATCAAAATTAAACAATCGCTCACCAAATTAAATGGAATCAAATCTACCTTATGCTCTTGATTCATAGTTTGTTTGTATCATTAACTCGAGTTCCTTGTTTTACAGGCACATGCAGACCACTTTGATTTGGTGTCGCGTCGCATGGGTTTTATACCACTTCCTCTGGGCTCACTGGTCAGTTACAAGAGTTTCCATCACTTGGTTTCTATAGCTAATAGGCCCTTTTGCAGTTGTTTGCTCAGTGACCTACAACAAGTTGCAAAATTGTTGAGACACTTTCATTAAAAAACACCTTTTCTAGCTTCCAACACCCGCCGTATCTAGAATTTAAACCTTTCCCACTTTCTCTCCCCTCTCCACCTTTCAATGTTGACTGCTTAAGTTTCCAACTATTTTTTGTCTTGCTAGCAACACTGATAAGGGGGGAGGGGGCGCTGCAGTCTGAGAGATAATAGGTAAATTAATAACGCCCCAAGAAGATGAAGTGTCTCCACTATTTTTGCAACTTGTTGTAGCTTATGAATGGCTGTGGGGCTGCCGGTGTATTGCTACAGACGTCGCTGCCTTTATCATGTAAAGTTTGTTGTAATTCTAATTAGTCGACATAAACATTAAAAAAAGCTCAAAGGTTTGTATCTGGGGTCACCGGCAGCCTTTTTCAATGACTTCTACCATTGTTGCATCCGGGGTTGGGCAGCACTTGTCCCCAGTAATACTGATATTCATTTTACCAACCTCAAATGGATGGAAAGCGCAGTGAACTTTTGAGCATATGAGCTGGGATTCAAACCCCGAGTGCTGGGATTTGGTCTGCAAGCAATATCCACTACACTACTACTCCTTGAAAAATCCCATCGTAAAATCCATTATTAGTATAATATACTGAACCAGTGGTTAGCGTTGAAAGCACGCTCAAATTCCAAATGTATTCAAAATGTACTCCGAGCAACTCGTGCAGGATTTGCATTTTAGTCATTTTGTGTTGTTGTAACAAATTGACATGTTGATATTTAAAGGTTATCCGAGTGGTTGCACAATCGGTAAAGCTTCATGGGGCAGCTGGCATTTGTCTTTTATTGGTCACCTTTATCTTGTAAGTATTCTTATATATTACTGTCTTATTAAAGGGGGAGATGTAATAATCTTGGGGCAACTTTTTTTTATCAGAAACCAAACTGCAATTCAAGTTTCCAGTAATCCTAGTCTTTGAACAACTGGGCCCAGAGCAACATCAGGGACCCTTAGATTCTTAATCAAGGACGAGGACGAGAACGAGTACGAGTTTCGACTGTTTTCTTGTGGCAAAACTACGGAGAAAATTTATAACCCGTACGATTAATCTTACTCTGTTAGCAGCATACGTTGCTTAGTTATTCTTATTGCTGGTACCGCGCACCGGTGCTCAGTTGGTTGAGCACCGGACTGTCACGCGGGAGTTCGTGAGTTCGACTCCGGCCGGACCAACACTCAGGGTCTTAAAATAACTGAGGAGAATGAGCTGGCTTTGTAATTATATCCGCAAATGGTTAGACTTTCAAGTCTTCTCGGTTAAGGACTATAAACCGTAGGCCCCGTCTCACAAACCCTCAATGTTCATAAAACCTGTGGGACGTTAAAGATCCCACACACTAGTCGAAAAGAGTATGGCATGTAGTTCCCGGTGTTCTGGTCTGTCCTTTCCTTCAGCAATGTGGTCGGCTTGGCGTAATATTCTGAATGGACTACTGATCAATGAGACCACATAACAGTAAAATAGACAGTAGTCAAATTGAAGGAGTCCAAGTGCTGAAACTGGTAAACAGTAAACTGGTAAACAAGTAAGCCTTTTCGTGATCGAAAAATTCCAAAACTGCTACCGTGTTGTTGACTTGTTTTGACACGACATTTTTGCAAAACCTCGCACTAAAATGACGCGAAAATGACGCTGGTTTTTAGCGCGCTCACCCTAAGAAAATCTCGTTCAGGTAGTCGTTCTCGTCCTAGAATCTAAAGCTCTCTGTTAGGAAGACCTTAGACAGCAATGACCAGAAAACCAAGGATGCTGACCAGCGATTTTTCGTTAAAACAA
>OX421445.1:60555385-60557885 GCA_949126865.1 Montipora capitata
CAGCTCTGGGGTCGAGATTGCTCGAAAGTTTGAAACACGAAATCTTGAAATATGGCCATAAGTACCAGTTTTTTGGCGGTTTTCTCGATTTTTCGGTTTGCTTCATTTGCTAAAAGCCTTAAGGGGGAAGATGACGAAGAATTTTTTGTACTTGGGTGTGCTTTGCGTAGTGCAAATGTGTTCCCATATGCTCTTCTTCTTGATGTCGACTTATCGTGGTTTTTGCACAAACCAATTTTCTTTTGACCAGGCAAGGGCACTTTCTTTTATTAACACAAACTGACAGCTCTTCTTGTTCTAGCATCAGTAACTGCATCGGTAAAGAAACAGAAGAGAGGCCAGCACACCCGCATCCACGGTAGACATTTTGCATCGCTATTCCAATCAAATTTTAACAATTTTCAAGCCACCGGCGGGTACCAGCCGGTCGCGTATCATTTTCCCAAAAGAACGCATATTCTGCCTATTCGGAGTGAACCATATTCTGGCCATTCCGTTCATTCTGCCATCGGGAGCCAGAATGAACGGAATGGTATTCCGTTCATTCCCAAAACGGAATAGGTCCCAAAAGAGCAGGATTGCCGTCCTGAGATAAGCCCAGGATGGGATGGCAAAATTGGTCACCACGCCTGAACCCAACTTAAATTGGGCTTAGTCTGATTTACTGAGAGTAGAAAAGTACCATTCCTATTTGATTTTACATTGCAGTGCTCTAATTCATCACAAGTTGTATCATTACGAAAACCAAGAGCAATCCTAACTTGTAAGTTGCAAGCATGTTTTCCTTCACTCTGTGAACGTTGCAGTCATATTTCACTCTTGTAAACAGAGAATATGACTACCTCTTATCTGTGTGTGTGTGTGCTACAATTAGCCAAAGGTTTTTATCTTGTACATGTAGTTTTCGATCCTTCAATTCTTGGGAAACATTCTTTGAACAGGTATCCTCTTATAAGTAGATAATTATTTCCATACCTGTTCTTTTCATCCTCGATGCTGTGATCTATGTACCGACCAAATACGTACTTGAGATCCTTTTGAAAAGAAAAATAATTTACAACACAGGCAAGACGCCAAGTGGTGCAAAATTGGCAGGTGCAAAAGTTGGACCAGACCAACTAAGATTACTCACCGCGGATCGAGCGAAAAATGGTTTTGTAAACCAAAACTATTCAACCTTTGCCCCATTTTTACTAAGGCTGGCTTAAAGACTAGGGCTAGGGTGATTTCTCGAGGCTTTATCATTTTTTTTACGTCAATCGGAGGTGAGGAATGCGAGTTGACCCGGCCCGACCTTTGACACTTTTGTACTTGCCAGCATGACATTATTATTGTCAAATACATTGTAATGTGGTTTGTACACCTCTATTATGGATATTATTTTGCTATTTTTTAAAGAACAAAACACCTAAATACAAAATAATCAACTACGATACAAAGTCATTAGTAATACCGTACAATACTTGACAAAAATCTCGTCACACCAAATATTTCACTGTCACTAAATACTGAACAGAGTCTTGTCCTGAAATCTGTCCCTATTTAAACCTTTCGAAGATATATTTATATGACAATTTGTCTGGTAAATTCCTTCAGATGAATATAATTTCTTCTGAATTAAGTCAATTTTAGGGCGTATTTTGAAAAGCTAGGGAAATAATAGCTATTATTAAGGCGAGCATACATGTCTAAAGGAACACATTCACAAGACGGAATTTGCGATTTCCATACCGGGCAAATATTGTGGTATTCTAACAGCATACACTGTGCGCTACTTTCAAAATGCTACGTCCCATGTAAATGACACTTACAAAGCTACGTTTCACCATTTAAATGAGTCCTCATCTAAAACAATGGTAGATGCATGTACAGACTGCCCTTGAACTCCCAAATGGCTTAATTCCTGACTCACAGGTATGATCAAGCAAACTTATGACTACATGAAGCAGGCAAGGTTTTTGAGGGAGTCAGACTTTGCGGTGATTGTGAAAATCAATAATTTAAAAATACAGTTGTGGGATTGCTTCTTGTAGGCTACTGACAAGAATACAAGAACGTAAATTCAAGTTATTAAAAAAGAGTTTATTAAGCCATAATTTTATAGTAAAATCCTGGCAACAGAACAAACTAAGCCTTCAACTACCTTTTCATCAACATGTTTAGCTAAATTCTTGATGTACAGTCTGCACGTGGGCTCCCCTTCAATGTAATTCTTGAAGGCAGAAATCTCGGACATTTCTGAAAGCAAAACATTGAGTGCTTCAGAAAACATCGTTTTTTTCTCTTTCCTGTCAGTAATAAAGCAATTTTAGTAGTCATTCAAAATATTTCTCCAGTATTGCTTGGCTTTTCTAATTTTAGCTGATCAGCAATTATTACAATTAAAATCATCGGTCCAATAATAGCAGATGTCAATAATGTTTAGTTCTGTACATGTAGTTATCTGACATCAAACCTGACATTCGCAAAGTATATAATATATAACCTTTGCTGCTGACTC
>OX421445.1:60562885-60620385 GCA_949126865.1 Montipora capitata
CTTTTGTTTTTGGGTTAGGGTAGCAAGCCAATCACATTATATGTTACGGCAGCTGCTAGCTATATTACCCAAAATATCTGGAGAAGTTGCAAATTTGCAACTTGCTTTCACCTTTGCTTTCGAAACAAAGGGGTTAGCAGTTGTCACTTCATTGCTAATAAAAATAAATAAAAGAATGACAAAATTATTTTGTTTCTTGCTTAGAATTTTCTTTCAATCTGAAGATAGCGTAATTTTAGCGTAATTTAGCTGAGATGTTATGTGTACAACCCCATTCCTTCAATCATTTGCCATTTTCAGCAGTTTCTTTACAAACAAGTATTGCAGGCTCATATTTTGTTTTGCTAAACTGCTGACAACACAATGCTGCACGACAATTTTGCGACTAAAATGTTTTCATTAATTTCGAGCCCTGTGTCACCATGAAAGGGGCATTACTAAACCACAAAACCGTGAAACACCGAAACAGCGAAACAAAACACTAAAACACCATGTACTTGTACATGTACATGTATGACTCCACCATACATTGAATACTAACCAGCAAAGATTGGATTTGAGATTAAATATTGTTTTAGGCCTAATTAGGCCTAAAACGTTATTGCTCCTAAGTCATTGAGATTAAGATTAGGACTCAGATTAAGACTGAGATTAGGAGCAATGACTGTTTAGGCCTAATTAGGCCTGAAATGATGTTTAATCTCAAATCCAACCTTTGTCGGTTAGTATTCAATGTATGGTGGAGTCATACATGGTGTTTTGGTGCTTCGTTTCACTGTTTCGTTGTTTAGTAATGTCCCCATGAAAGGACTCAATGAATGAAATAAATGTAATACCAAGTATAGCATTGTAATATTATTTGCTGATACATTCCATCGCCTGCTTACCTGAATGTAGAACCTTGGAACACAAGCCAGTGTGTGAGCTATGTTAGTCAGGATTGTAGCATTTGCAGGAGGATACATGTAAGACAAGCTTGGATTAGCGATGTAGTGGATTCTGAACATAAATCAAAAGAAGTCAAAAGATGACCAAAATATCAACAAATATGTATTTCTTGATTGATCTATGAAGGAAAAACAGAAAAAAAAGTAATTACTTGTCTTTCATAAACTCTGTCCTGTTTACTGGAGATTATAAACACTCTAAGGAACAAGACCCAATCAATAAACTTGACCAAAATCTAAATAAAATTATAGTGACCAAGATCCTGTAGGGGGGACTGGAAACTAGACATATCCAAGACATTTTTCTCAAGAACTAGCCATACGACCCCACCTTAAAATTTCAGGATTTCCTTAGCGTGAAAAAATATGTGTGTATAGATGATAAATAGTTAAATCTGTCAAACAGGTTTTTCAAAAATGGCAAAAACGTCTAGCTTTCATGTATTTTGCTAACAACTGAAAAACTATCTAATAGATCATTTTTTAACATTGACAGTTTCGTCTTCATATTGTTTACTAATTCCCAAAATTTTAACCCTGGTCGTACATCTAGGTTTTGCGACAAAGACCCTTAAAATGTCTAGTTTCAAGTCCCCCCTCCAGGAGCTTGGTGACTATATTTAGCATTTTCCCCTCATTTTCATTTCTTTTGTTAGGTAAAATAACATTTAACATCAATTGCAGTGCACTTCAGAAGAGATATCCTGTTGCTTTAATTTCACAGATTTCAAAATCTTGATCTTTTTCTTCAGAAAACTGTAGTAAGCCAATAAGTTATTTAAAACTCAGATGGCCTTTCGTCCAAAAATTAATAGTTTCATTTCCACAGTTATAGTGTATGCCTTTCATATTTTTCTCCAACAATTATTTATTATTGTTAATTTTTCTACAAAAACAGCCCACAAGCTGTAAGATTTAAACATTTTGTATCATAACTTTAAGTGTGAAATCAAGTAAGTGTTTACAAATAAAAAGCTGCAAAGTTGTTCATACCCTAGGCCTGGTGCCAATCCTTGTAAACTGGATTTCACTTTTTCTTTGCTGCTCTGTTCTGAATCTGGCTTTTTAGGTTCCTTCCCGTTTTTGACATCATCATCATCATCAAATTCTGTTTGAGGGGAAATTCTACAAAATAATTTTCTTCCATTTAATGATTTTACAATAACTCACTAATAGCGCACCGGCATACTAGTAAATGTCTCCTGTTTATTTTAACTCTTACCTTAGCATGTAGCAATAAAATATAAATTAATATTATTTACTTTGTTCAAATACTGCATTTGTAAAGGAGGTCACAGACTGAGGTTAAACCTATGAAGGGTCCCACAAAAAACCTACAAACCTAAAAAAGTATTTACCTTAAAATATTTCTGTAAAATTTATCCAATTACATGTAATATAATAATTATTCAAAAAAATTAAATCAATAAAACATTAATCCACTTTTTAAAATTATTTTTGTGCTACTAGATAAAACAATCACTTCTTTTTTTCTTCAGATTTTGAAAGTATGTTTGCTTAACACCTGACTGGCAAAATTTTGAGTTTTGCTTTTTATCCAAGGCTGTTTACTTTGAGGGTAAATGTTGGATTTCAAGATCTGCCATTACTCACGTTCAAAACTGACTGATTGGACCTCAGAGAGTTGGATCTAGGGAAAAGTGACGTCATTTACTCACTAGCTTAAGTTTCAGCATGTAAATGCTGCTTGTTATGTATGCAAAACTCAAGTTTAAAAGCCTGAAAGCCCGAATTCCTGTCCTGCATATTAATTCAGCCGCGTCCACACACATTGCATTCTTAAACTAGTGAGTCTTTGACGTCATTTTCTCCACAATCCAGGGCTATCAAGATTTAAAGTTAGTAAATGGCAGACCATTAAATAGGAAAATTCCAGTTAAAATAAACAAGTGTCTTTAGATACTTACTGTTTAGTTAACACAGTTTTGAAATCCAAAGGAAAAAAAAAGAATGATTTTTTTTGTCATAGTAGGACTTTAAGAATGTTGACATTGACATCATGTACAAATAGGCAGTTTGGCAAATTACTCCAATCTTTAATGATTCCAAGTAAGCATTCTTCGACCCATTTTGTTTAGTATTAATTTTATGTAAACGATCTACCTACGGTCCTGTCTTACCAAAAGTTACGTTGACGACACAAAACTCTACATTTCTTTCCCAGTCCATGACTGGGCTAAGGCTTTTGCTGATTGGAACGTTGACCTCCTACATATTCAGAACTGGTGCTTCGAAAATCGTCTTCTCTTAAACCCTGATAAAACTAAGCTTATTGTTTATGGAAGTCGACAAAGTTTACAAAATCTCCTGGTTATTCATCTCTCCCTCTTAGGAAAAGAACTAATACCGGTGCATGTTGTCCTAGGCGTGACTTTTTATCCAAGCCTTACTTTTCACAAGCATATTGTTAAAACAGTTTCCTCCTGTTTAGCTCAAATTAATCGTGTTAAGCATGTGTTTGACAGATCCACCTTAATCACAATAATTAACACTCTAGTGTTTAGTAAGTTGTTTTATTGTTCCTCCGTGGGATCCAGTGCAGTGGATACTAACCTTCTCAAGCTTCAAGCGATCCAGAATTTTGCAGCCCGGATTATCAGTGGTTCCAGAAAATTTGACCATGTTACTCTGCTTCTGAGAGAACTGCACTGGCTACCTATTAAATCCCAGGTATACCTCCATGACGCCGTGCTTGCTTGCATACATACATGTATGTATGATGATTGACTGGCTCTTCTCCTACTTACCCTTTGTCAAAGGGGAAGTAAGTGGTCGCACGACCAGAAGCTCCCAACTTCTGCATATACCCAAATGTAAAACTAAATCTGCACAAAGGACATTTTTTTATCATACTGTAAGTCTGTGGAACAGTTTAGATAATTCCCTTACTCTGTAACTCTTCTCGTAATTCTAAGCGTCATCTTAGAGCCAAATTGTTTGCTGCTCAGTTATAATTCTAGCGAATGTTTTTTAACATTTTAGCTTCCTGAATTTTTCTATGAAAGTCTTTATTATTGTAATTTTGTATTTTTAGATCATTGTCACTGAAAATCCCTCTTTAGGAGTGTCAATGAAGTTTGTATTGTATTGTATTGTATTGTATTGTATTCCTACAAAGAAAGTAGTTAAAAGTGTTGACTTTTGCCGTTTGTGTTTGGGTCTTGTATCGATGAACAGCTGCATGTAAATAAATACAAAATGTTTGAACTTACAAAAACATCAGAGATGATCCAGTACTACATGTAGCAAACACAGAGATCACTAACCTGCTACACTGCCGTGCTGCGAGGTGTTCATGATAAGGTTTAGCATACTCGACTGTTAATCTGCTGCCAAGTACCTCTATCTGATGCAACTGGGACAAGGCCTGTATCATTATTTTAAAGAACTCGTATCAATTTTACGTCAGTTGGTACTAGTACAAAAAATACAAGTATTTCTATTTCTTCCCTCCTATATTATCGTTTTTGTGTCTAGCGACTGCTCAGTGGGGTTCACCCCTCAGGCACCCCCAGACCCCAGTTGACAAATAAAATCATCTGGCCTTCGAGTAAAATCTGTTAACTCTCAATCCCAGGACTACATCCACTAAAAAACTCCCCTTTAACCCCCCCCCCCCTCCCCCTCTTTAACCCTCTCCCTCAAAAGAGTGACACCTGCAGATTTTACTCTGTCTAAATGCCAGACAATAATAATAATAATAATAAGAAGAAGAAGAAGAAGAAGAAGAAGAAGAAGAAGAAATTTGCCAAGAAATTTGCTTTGGAAATGGACATTACCCTGGACTTTCCATAGTTATTACCCAGATCCCAAAGCGTTGCAAACTGACTCAGGTCAGGAATCACATGTCAAAGGAATAGGAAGAACATTACGAGTGAGAGAAGAAGAGAGAAGCATGAGGGAAGTAAGAGAGCAGAGGTGGCAAGGAAAGCTGTTTGAAAAAAGATGGGATGATAACAAAGTTATTGACTGCTTCACTTGGCTTAGTAAGTGGAAGTCTGCACCTGTGCATACTGTTGCTGGAATCTATGAGTTATACCAGCAATTACTCCCCACTAAGCTGTACCACCAGAGCAAGACCAAGACGCTGACCACCTCGGATGCCACGAGTCGTATGTGTGGAAAAGGGCCTGAATCTATGGCCCACGTGATTAGCGGTTGTAGTGCCTTGGCACAGACTAAGCACATGCAGAGACACAAAGCAGCCTTGAAAATCCTTTTCTTCGAGTTCCTGAAAGACTTACTAACTTATCCAGAGTATCCCCCCTTGGTACTCTCCAGTCTCACCTAAACCCGAGTACAAGAATGACCGAGCGTGCGCGTACTGGGATGTGCCAGTATTCACTGAAAATACGGAAGTCAGGGCTAACAGAATTGATGCGAGAATTGTGGACAGAAAGGAGAAGAAGGTGATCCTTATTGAGATGAGCTGCCCTTGGGTTTCCAACAGAGAACAGAAGGAAAAGGAGAAAACTGACAAGTATGCGCCGTTGAGATGCCCAGGAGATGCGCCAACAGTTCCCCGGCCACACTATCACACAGCTTAATGTGATAGTTGATGTACTAGGAGGCTACTCTATGGAGACGGCGGAGAAAGTTAGGAAGTTTTTAGGTTTGGATAGAGGGAACCAGGTTTTGTTTAATATGCAGAAGGCAGTTTTATCGTACACCCTAAACATAGCAAGGTCTTTCAAGGTTTCAACGAGTTATTAAGGAATATAAACTCTTGTTCCTTTCTCAAATGTTGGTTCGTTAGTTATTACCAATAATTATTGGTTTGTAAATAGGTTTAACAGTAGGGATTGTTACACAATAGTGCCTTTTCCTACTTATATCTGTAAGCATACTTACGTACAACATACTGCATAATAATAATAATAATAATAATAATAATAATAATAATAATAATAATAATAATAACAACACTATCACACATCCTCTTTATCAATCCCGAATAGCATTAAAAACAGGATTGATAAAGAGGATGTGTCTCCGATGTGTCGGTTATGTGGAGAACGAGAAGAGACCGTAAGTCATATTGTAGCGGAATGTAAGAAATTGGCGCAAAGAGAGTATAAAATGTGGCGACATGATAAGGTAGGCCAAGTTATCCATTGGAAACTCTGTCAGAAATTCAACATCCCATGAAAAGACAAGTGGTATGATCATGATCCTGAAGGAGTTATAGAAAACAATCAAGTAAAGGTGTTATGGGACTTCCGAATTCAAACAGGCCATCAAATTGAGCATAATAGACCTGATGTAGTTGTTCTTGATAAGATAGAAAGATCATGCTATGTGATAGATATCCCATGCCCTTTTGATACAAGAGTGCTGGAAAAAGAACAAGAGAAAATGCAAAAATACCAAGAATTAAAAAGAGAGATTGGGAAAATCTGGAGCTGCCGAAAAGTAATTGTCGTACCAATTGTCATTGGTGCACTAGGGACTAGATTGCACGTTATTACTACAAAAAGCCTCCTTGTTGGGAACGGCAAGAATCTTGAGAAGAACACTAGACAAGGCCATAGGTCGTGGCTTGATGCCTACAATCGGCGTCAAAATTGTTGAGACTCTTATCCTTCAGAGTCGATTTCAAGCTCAGTGCGCAAATGGCCCCCTCCCCCGCACCCCCGGGACAATGTTGTGTTGTTCTGTTTTCTACGAGCCTTGTCGACAGCGGTACAACATTGATTAGGGTGGGGGAGGAAGGGGTATCCCGGAAACGTACTTTTTGGACAAGTTTTCTTTGCAAACAATAAATGTGGCGTTGCCAGTGTACTCTGTTGGCAACTGTCTCAACTAATTTTGTCGCCGATTGTCTGTTTCAGAAAACTTCCTTTATACCCTTGATACAGGCACCTATAGTCCAGTCTGTCCGTCAATATGACCACATGAGTGAAAGACTTTTTACAGGTCTAAAAAATTGCGGATAGTTTATGATTCTCGTTTTCGAGTGTGAAAAATGCGTTGTCCTGTGCGAAGCGAAGATTGTGACGTAAGTGCAAAGGACCTGTTCACTTTTGCCTTCTTTTATACGCTATTTGTCAGTAGCGTTAAAGTATGGATTTGTTAAAGGGTTATGCCTCTAACTCCAATTCATCAGAAGAAGCGGATTTTGTTGGTCGAAGTGGTGTCGCAGATGAACGCGAAACAGACATGGTGGCTGCTACAGCTGGAGAACACATTTACTTTCCACGCTCAAATTGCTACGTCGGTGCAAAAAGACTTTCCACCTTGTCGCAAATGCTTTGCAGAGCTGGTTTTGGTGGGAAATGAATGTTTTTGGGAGTAAAGAAACAATATTTTCTCATTTACCACGAGTAACCACGAGTAACCACGAGTAACCACAAGATTATTATAAAAAGATAATGTAATTATTCTACTTGTTAATTATGGTTACTCGAGGTTACTCGTGGTTACTCGTGGCCACTCCTCCGCGGAGTTCCTAAAATCAGAGTACAGCACTGTTTGCTGTTCTTTTTTTGTCCCAGGAGTTATAAACTTTCACAGTTTGCTATTTGTATTTCCCTCTTTTTTTACGGGTCATATCCCTTGTAACAAGTTGAAATGGAATTATGTATGGTGAATTTCAAAAGGAAATGCTAAACGTCACGCAATGTTCCGAAAGTATCACTTTATTTCAAGGTATGTCAAATCCAAACAACTGCACAAATCGTCTTGAAATTGTCATTATTTAGTACGATGTCCTTTCTCTCAACAAAAAGCGTTTGTGGCGTGAACTTAACTTCGCTGGACGTTCGACATCCACATTTTGGCCGTTGTAATTGACGTTCTCGGTAGTGATTACTTGCGTTAAAATTTCTCTTTTTTTACAATGCGGTACATTGAAGCCCGTGAGATATCACTTTCCCTGACAATATCATTCACTTTCCCCCCTTCGCAAATAGATGGCAAGCGTATACATGCCCTTATCTCGTTAGAAATGATCTGTGTGAAAACCATTTTCGACACTGCCGGAAATGTCTGCAATCACACCAGTGACTGTTACATCACCGTAATAAAAAAAAGAAAGGTAATTTATATATGTTCTGATTCCTATATGGCATGACAACGCATAAAGACGCTATTGAAATGTGTATATTTCATATATTAATGCAAAAAAACGCTTATCAGAAGTCGTCATTACACTTCATACAAAGTTTTTTCATACAGACAATCGGCGTCAAAATTGTTGAGACTCTTATCCTTCAGAGTCGATTTCAAGCTCGGTGCGCAAATGGCCCCCTCCCCCGCACCCCCGGGACAATGTTGTGTTGTTCTGTTTTCTACGAGCCTTGTCGACAGCGGTACAACATTGATTAGGGTGGGGGAGGAAGGGGTATCCCGGAAACGTACTTTTTGGACAAGTTTTCTTTGCAAACAATAAATGTGGCGTTGCCAGTGTACTCTGTTGGCAACTGTCTCAACTAATTTTGTCGCCGATTGTAGTTTACAAACCACGTTAACAACATATCGTGTGAATGAACGAAATAATAATAATAACAATTATTGTTGCTCATTGTTGGAGGCCGAAAAGTAAAGTTAAAGTGCTACTATGATCAAAAAACCATTTTCTTTTTTTCTTCAGATTTTGAAAGCATGTTTGCTTAACACCTGATTGGCAAAATTTTGAGCTTTGATTTTTATCCAAAGGCTGTTTATTTTGAGTGTAAGGTTTGGATTTCACAGTCTGTCATTACTCACGTTCAAACCTGACCGATTGGACCTCAGAGGGTTGGATCTAGGGAAAAGTGACATCATTTACTCACCAGCTTTTAATTTCAGCGTGTAATGCAAAACACGAGTTTAAAAATTTGAAAGCCTGAAACTCCTGTGCTGCATATTAATTCAGAAGCGTACTGCCACATGCATTGCATTCTTAAACCAGTGAGTCTTTGATGTCATTTTTGTCCTCGATCCAGCTCTCTCAAGATTTTAAAGTTAGTAATGGACCAATAAATAACAAAATTCCAGTTAAAATAAAGAAGTGTCTTTTTAAAATCAGAACTTAAAACTTGGGTCACTTAGTGTTTAGTTAACATAGTTTTGAAATCCAAAGAAACTGAGGAATTATTTTTTGGTCGTAGTAGCACTTTTAAGAAGCAATACTAATATGAGAAGCAGACAATCAGAGGTGAACAGGGATGGCATTTACGATCATCCAGTGGTCTTCAATCACCTTCGTCAATCATGTGTTAACATGGAATAATTAACAGACAGTGCTTCACAAATTAAGAGCTGAGTTAGAAGCAAAAGCTCCTGAAATTGTTTTGATTGTGTGTTCTCCAAAGAAATGTATTCCAGTCTCTAAATATAACAGGTTTAACCCATTGATGCCTAAATCAGCCTAAACCGGCCATATTTAGTCTTTTACTCTGTCTAACACTAGACGTCGGATTTTACTTGTTAATGGGGAACCCCTACGAGTCAATGGGTTAATTAATAATTTTTTATTCAACATGGATTCCTTGTTATCTATTAGCTGTATGAATAATGATCATTTTTACCTTAAATTATTACCAACAAATCTAACAGGCAAACATAGCTCAAAATCCTCTGATAAATTCAAATGTTTTTGCAGAGAAAAAAAGTTAATTTTAAAAAAGAAGGAAAACTAACAAGAGTTTCTTTAAACATTTAACACTAAAGACTGCAATACCAAGTAATGATCAACACAAACAGTGATAAGTATTAATTTCACACATCACAATTGAACTTTGGTCGGCCAAACCTAGCATGATCAGCGCTCAAACTAGAAAGCAGACACAGACAGCTGTTTCAGGCTTGTTGGCCCTTGTGTTAAGAGTTTTTTCAATGTAATTTTGTGATTTGCAAGATGCCACTAATGGAAAAAATGAATATAAGTATTCAAAAAAAAAAAAAAGGTGTGTAAATGTCCCAGATTAATACTTTAATATTGCTAGGTGCTTTTTAGAAATTACAATAACTTTGACATCAATTTGAAACATAAATAGACTGCAGAACTTTGACATTAATTCAGAAGGTCAAAAGTCTATTAAGAGTTATTTGGGTTCAAAGGCCAGAAACTGAAAAAAGTTTTCATGGTGATAGCATGGAAATATAACACATTACAAAGGTTACATGTACTTTAAAATGACCAATGGACAAACTAACCTGAGCAGCTTCTGCTTGGCTTGGAAATTCAACAAAAGCAGCATCTCGCTATTGTACATGAAAGGTCAAGATTGTAAGTCAATAAATAATTCTAATGCTGAACACTGACTCTACAGTTCCCATTCATGCCAAGGGATTTTTTTTTGCAGTAACCGGTTCTCTTTCCGTTAAACCACTGTCACTGGAGCATAAGTTTGACCATTACCTAGTAAGTGAACCTTGACCACCTAATATAGTCATTATTATTATTAACCTTTGTACACTATGCATGGCTTATATTCAAATCATAGTTAATAAAGATGTTGAAATAAACAACGTTTGGGACTACATTTAATGTATTGTCGACATTACTCTCTGAAGGAACCCAGGGGTGAACGTCTGTCTTGCTTGCTCCGGCAAATCCTCGTTGTACATGTATGATGACAACCCAGACAATGCTTTCATGGTGCGGAAAGTCTGAAAATAATCATTTTGTCTCTGGACGATTAACTGCAGGGTTCGAACTTTGGAGAAAGGACAAAACAGTGGTCGATCACTGGTCCATTTAAGAAATCCATGGACCTGGTCCATCCAGGTTGTCTGTGGACCAGGGGTCAATGAAATGAGATGGACCGTCGTACCCTTGGTACACTGCTTAAAATGTGAATTATCCAATCCACCCGAGGTAAATTTTTTTACAGTGTTTTTTTGCAATCAGGAACGTTACATGTGCATGGAATAAGCCGTCACTCGGTTATCGTAAATGGTTTGTAATAAACTTGTATTGCCTATGGGCTGGGCGACTGTGTTAAACACCACACAAATTAATGCGCAAAATTAGTTGAACAAACAACACACCCACCATTTTCCCTCTTCTTTCCATGCAAATGACATCTTTAGCTCCAAAATGTTTCAGCAAGTCGATTTTATCGTTGACATTTAACTTAGAAGGTAAATGTCTCACCAACAACTTTGATGATCGGCAGTCAGCCATTTTGGAACGTAATTTCTTTGCAATACGGAACACACAATAATAAGGGATACATAAGTGATCTTTCTGTCAATTGGAGGTAGCCGCTGTCATTGGTACAATCGCGGGTGAAGAGGGCGATACAAAGCATCCCCACCCGACTCCCCATCCTGCTCTCAGCAAAACGACGACGTACGACAGACTAAACTTCGCCGGAGAAAAAGAAGATAAAATAGCCTCTGGGAGCAGGGGAAGCTCCTTGGGTTAAAGGAAATCATGCAAAGCTGAACAGTGGCCATGGACTTACCTCGGTGTAAAAACCGATGAAACTTTTTCTTTGTTTTGTTGGCTCGTGGTAGGGTCAGGTTATTGTTTGATTTTTTTTCCTCTTTTTCCCTTTGTGTTACGTCATCCGTGAGTTTCACAGGTTTGTTTCACCGAGGATGATCGCATGAGCTGCTGGGTGGGACAGAATTCGGAATCATGAATTAGGGAACCGATCTTCCTTCGGGAAAGAAATGTTATTTTGGACCAGATGAATGCAATTAGCATAATTTTATAATCAAGACTGAAGTCCAAATTGCAAACAGAAAAGTTCCCCATGGCACATTCAAGCTAGGCAGCACCAAAATGTTTTCATGCAACTCCTCATTCAAAACAGTTTCCCCCTCCTGCACAACCCTTGCTTTTCAGCCATTTTCATATTATTATTATTATCATCATCATCATCATCATCATCATTATTATTATTATTATTACTATTGTATTTTTTTCTTTAATTACTCAATTATTAGTAAGTTTTTAATATTAGATTTTTTTAAAGGTAGAAGAAGGAAGGAAAGAGAAGAAAACAAAAACAAGAAAATGTGCAATTCTTTTCAATAGCTTGTATAAATCTTTTTTTTTTTAAATAATTGTTTTTGACAATTTTGTAAATGTGAATTATATTAAATTAAATATTTGAAAACAAACAATTATTATCATTGTCATTATTATTAAATTACCTCCACCTCTTTTCAAATTAAAAAGAGTCCAAGTGTATAGTATTACTGTAAAACAAATTTCCATTCCAGATAAATCCGATGTAAAATGTTGAAAGTATAAGACTACACCAAATACTTCACACTTGATCGCCATCAATTTGAAAAGAAGACTGAAGAGAACCTAAACATGATTAACCCACAATGTGAGACACATCTCTGGAGATGTAAAATCTGGGTCCAGTTGTTCAAACGATGGATAGCGCTATCTGCCAGATAAATCACTATCCAGAGGATAAGTCATAGAGAAACCGATTGCGCTATCCAACAGATTGTAATTTATCCAGTGGATAGTGTTATCCAACTTTTGAACAACTGGGGCCTGGAGATTTCTTCCCACCCACCCAACCACCCACTAAAAAGCATTTTCTTTCCAAATAAAATCGACCATTCTTTCCAGAATGTTGACCACCACCATTGAAACTAGTAAGAGGAAGTTTAATGAAATACATTAATGATGACATAATAGCACAAGAAATGCATTTAGAAACAGTGAAACAAGTTTGAAAAAGTCGAAACAGTTTTAACATGGGAATGCGATTTGAGCCTACAAAGGACAATTAACTACTTTTTAAGTTTATCCAAGTAAAACCCATAATTTGATACTTCTAAGGGATGAAAAAAATTTCATGGCACACCCACAAGACAGGATCTTGGTACCTCTTAAGAGTTCTTTTCAAAATTTGACGAGCACCTGTCCTTTTTATATGGAAGTCCCCCCTGTTGGGGGGGGGGGGGGGAAGACTCCCAGATAATCAAGGAAAGTTGGCATAATTGCCCTTGTAACTTTAGCTAAATCAAACATTCAATAATATAATTTGCATATAATTATATAATTTGGGGAAGGGGGGGGGGAAGGGGGGAAAGGGAGGGGGAAGGGGGGAAGGGAGGGATAGGCTTTGGTATAAACCACAGAGGTCTGAGGGGAGAGGGGGCAGGTTTAGGAGAAAACAACATCTCAGAAAAAAGTGTGGGGCTATAGCACCCCCTTCCCCCAAGTCCCTAACAATAACTGTGTGGTTGCCATTAATAATTTCAGCTGTTTCCTTCAGTCTATAATCTTGGCTTCTCATTTTTTTTTTTTTTTTACTTCATACTCACGTTTCACAGATTTTCAGGATGAGCTAAAACATGAAAGTACCATAGAGTAGGTCGCTTAGTTTTGTTCAATGACATGATCGATGAATAAAATTGCACCCAGGCTTGAAGTGACCTTTAATCCTTATCTTAGATTTTAGTGTTTTCTGTTCCATTTACATCAGTAAAGCAGTGGGGATTCATTATTGGTCAGAGTAAAATTCAGACTGCTAAGTGTGGCACATTAATTTCTGAGTTTTCAAACAATATGGGAGCATTGTTCTCACAGCCCATCTGTATTGGACAAACAATGGTCACTGACTCAAGGTAGTGTGGCCCAGTGGTTAGAGCGCTTGCCTTGAGATCCGGAGATCCCAGGTTCAAGACTCGCTCTGACCACTCGTTGAATTTGATCCTGGTAGTCCCTGGTTCAACTTCCATCTGCATTTGTAAATAGCCAACTGGTTTTCCTCCGGCCAGTTGGGATTCTTAACAGTTGATGTTGTTCTGTTCCATAGCTTCATTGTGTTTCATTGGCCCTGAAAAGCCCCTATGGGGAGCAATCAATTAAGTATGTATGTATGTATGTATGTATATGCTTTTGTTCAAAGGGCTAATGTTCACAACACTAACACACAAGTACCACTGGGAGAACCAGCTTCAGGTTGGAACATGCGCCGTGGGTTTGGCAATCTTGTCTCTTAAAGCCTGCTTATCTTTCAGTCAGTACCCAAGAACACGGACTCTGGCCAGTTGCAAAACAGGAAGTCTGTGAATCATGGACTTCCGACTCATCTATGGAGACTCAGAAATTGGAAACAGTGGTTGCCAATAGTTTCACTGTGACTGCGCATAAATTGGCCCTGGCCAGAGTCTGTTCTTGGTTCTGACTAAAAGAAAAGTGGGCTTAGGGGATGAGATTGTAGGTTTGGAAGTCATTTCCCAAGTGATCAGAATGAAAATGTTATACCATAAAATTCCGGTAAAAGCCCCCGCCGATATTAGTCCCCCTCTAATTTTCCATATTTTCTTCATATTAAGTACTCTTGCAGAACCCTGTACTACTTCAAACACAAAATTAGGAAAGATTGTGGAACAATAATTATAATGAGGCTTGAAAGTTTAATGAAAAATTAGTAAATTTCCATATTTCCATCAACACTGCTGTGGCTCATTTCGAAACATCTTTTTTATTCTGCCTATAAGCCCTGCCATTTGTAAACCCCTTACGAAATTGTATAAGCCAGGGCTCATAACCGGAATTTTACGGTATATGTCACATCATTGTGAAGTTGCTTATTTTCCATCCAGTCAAATTAATTGAAAACCACTAACCCTAAAACAATTAATGCTGCCATATTTAACCACCAAAACAACAAGGACAACAGCAGGAAGGGAAAATTATTGTGCAATTACAATTTTAGTGCACAGTGATGTGGCTTTCCCTTTTATTCAATTGACACATTCAGTAACCTGTTTGTATTAAAATGCAACCCATGAAGTGTTTTTATTTTAAGAGAAAGCATTTTGCACACAAAATCAACAATTTTTTTGTGACCTTAAGAGAAAGTTTGGTTCATAACCAACTCATGAGAGGGATGGGTCAACTTCCATGTGACATCAACACTTCTTCAATGCAAGTCTTTGTGAGACGCACACCCCTCACCAGATCAGTGGCAAGCCAAACTTTTGCCAAATTTGTCCAACTTCCACTCACTCCAAGATGTTATCCAATAGATCATTTTACACTTGTGCTTATTTACCCGGCCTATGAATGAAAGTGAGGCTAGAATTGACATTGTTGTGATAGGAACCTCACCACTATTCTTATGTAAATTCCAACTACCCATAATGTTTGCATGACAACATCATTGACATAAAATTTAATGCAGGGAGGTCTGTATCATAACAAGGTCAACTCCAGCCTCACTTTCACTTAAAGGCCAGGTAGCTAAGGACATAACTGTGAAAAGGTCTATCCATTTTGTAAAAGAGTGGTGGTAATTTAAGAAAGAAATAACCAAACTTTTTCAAGTGGCAAAGACCTTCACAGTAGCTTCCTTCAGTTGTTTATGAACAGGGAATGCCAAGGAAGATGCCCTTGACCCTGTACTAACAGACCCCAAAGCATCTGTGATGTAGTCTGCTCATGAAATATGATATTTGTAAGAAATAAATAAACACTCAAGTTACCAAGGTCATGTTCTATTTTAATCAATCATTTAAGCAATACCCTTGTTCTGAAGTGATGAGAAACCATTTGATTGAATTGGGTACCCTACTTTTGCAATTCAATCCAGAAACTTGACATGGTTAAAAAGATTGGTTGACCACTGACATTTTCATTGGCTGTTTGAACTCCAGCACAACCATAAGAAAACAACAAAAGTCAAGTAATGACTTTTTCAAGAAATATTCCATTTTTGACCACAGTTTAATGGTTGATTCTCACAGAAGATGATCAAAGTATGTACCATAGCTGCTAAACTGAGTGTGCTAATTACATCGTGCATTGAGGTAAATAGGCTACTCTGAAAAACACCACAATGCTCTTTGCTTGCCCTCCAAAATTTTGCATAGGCATAGTTTCCAGTTTCTCTTGGATTTTCAATGGTCCCAAGAGAAAATAAAAACAATGCTAATGCAAATTTTGGAGGGCAAACAAAGGGTATTGCAGTACTTTTGAAAGTGACCCATTTGCCTCAATGCATAATGTAATAACACGGCTTGAAATTAGCGGAAAACTCCAGTCGCAATTTTGGAACAAAATACGAAAATGTAGTCGCAATTTCGCAAAATTTAGTCGCAAAATCGTCGCGCTGGATTGTGTTGTCAGCGGTGTAGCAAAACAAAATATGAGCCCACAATACTTATTTTGAAAGAAACCGCTGAAAATGGCAAATGATATCAAAGGAATGGAGTTGTGCATGTAAAATCGCAGCAAAATTACACTATCTTCAGATTGAAAGAAAACTCAAGGTGAGCAACAATTATTTTGTCATTTCTTCATTTATTTTAGTAAAAAGAGCAGCAAAGTGGCAACTGCTAACCCTTTTATTTCGAAAGAGCGAAGATGAAAACAAGTCATAAATTCTCAACTTCTCCAGATATTTTAGTCGCAAAGGAAAAAAATTCAGTCGCACTGTATACACCTTATTCCAAAATGGCCGCTATTTAGATGTTCTTTTGTTTTTATTCAAATTAGACCTTGATGCCTCGTTCAAGGCAAAATATTCTTTTGAATTTTAATCTCAAGAACAAGGCATCAAGGGCTAGCCTGTGTACAGACCGCCCCTCCCCTCAAAAAAAAAATCGGAGAGGAACGGTCTGTGATTTACCGTTAGTAATCGTGTTCCGGAATAATTTGCATACATTATTTAGTAATCTATGCTGACCAAAATTTGCGTGGCTCATATTTCGTTTGGAGCTAAATTCTCAAAATGGTGGTCAATGAGGTAGATTTCAAACGTGCATCGAAGAGCGTCTCCGATAGTTTTAAGATACCTTGGCTTTATAGCATAGAAGCACTCTTTAAAGGTGAGGATGTATTTGCAAGTCTTCCAACCAGGTACGGCTCTGATCTTCAGAACAGCACAGATCGTTGCCGATGAGCTGTTATTTTCCTCGGTGTGTATGTACATTCTCAAATCTTCCATGGCATCACGCTTTGTAGATTGTACTTGAGAATGGCTAGGCTGGTTGGGATTACATTGACTGGTAAGGAATAGCGGGAGACGTTTTCGAGTGGACAATCTTTTGAATAGTGCTATATTCACCTCGTGAAGAGCGCTTTCGTTTCTTTTGCGCTGACAATTCCTACAAATGTACGTCGAATCGATTTCCACTTTACACTCCATAGATAACAATTCCGCTCGTACTTTATAAGAAAAACCTCTTTGACAATCAAAAAGATTTTTATTCGTATTTTGTACCGTGCTCAAAGTACACACGAACGAACTCATCGTAAAATCTCTCACGGTGGTTCTCACGGTGTTGATGTGGAGAAATAAAAATAAAAGCCAATCAAAACTCGTTGTTTCAATGATGTTATGATCGATGGGTAATAACCAATCAAATCATTTTCCACACATTCCAGGAAAAATCACGTGGTATGGAACGCGATTATCAACGGTAAATCACAGACCGTTCCTCTCCGATTTTTTTTTGAGGGGAGGGGCGGTCTGTACACAGGCTAATCAAGGGCTAATTTGAATAAAAACAAAAGAACATCTAAATAGCGGCCATTTTGGAATAAGGTGTATACAGTGCGACTGAATTTTTTTTCCTTTGCGACTAAAATATCTGGAGAAGTCGAGAATTTGCGACTTGTTTTCATCTTCGCTCTTTCGAAATAAAAGGGTTAGCAGTTGCCACTTTGCTGCTCTTTTTACTAAAATAAATGAAGAAATGACAAAATAATTTTGTTTCTCACCTTGAGTTTTCTTTCAATCTGAAGATAGTGTAATGACGGCCATTTTGGAATAAGGTCTATTGGTCGTAATTTCACGCCTTGAATAAGGATGCTGAAACAAAATTACACATTTTCCATCATGATGCTGACTTGCAACTCTTGTTTGCAGAGCAGGGAAATTTAACTGCTACAAGGAACACCTCAAAATCCGTTTCTTGCCCAAATAAATCCATGCTAAAAAAATATATAATCAAAGTAAACGACAAAGAAAGTCAATGACGTTGAACATTATTTTTTTTCTGGCCATGATATCATAATTTTTATTAAGGGGGATCAGCCATGGTTTTTTGAAGATCAGTATTTGATCATCTTTCAAAGATATTAGGTGACTGACTCTGCGATGGACTCGTCTGTTACCCAGAGGGGAATAGCAACACTCCCAGCTGCTTCATGCTACTTAAAAACCAGGATAAGCTCCGATTGTGGAAGCTCCATCGACATGAGTGCAACTTTTTGTATGCCTGAACACAAGGGTATATTTCTTCACAGGTATGTATTCTTAGCATCTTCAATCAACTCAATGTACATTGATCAGAATAAAATCCAAGAACTAACATTGACTGCTCAGTTTTTAATCTTGTTTCTCTTTTTAAGTATAATTTAACAATACATTCTACACGAAAGTCTTTTGTCTACATACTTGTATCACTTTCCAATTCCTTCACTCCACATCTAATACAGCTACATCAACATCATTTACATCACAATCAGTGAGAAATACCTTGCTACAATTCCTCCCTTGAATAGCTTTCAAACAAAAGAATTAAGAAAAAGCTATATAAAGATCACCATTAAACAATAATCTTTATTCTTAATTTGTGTACTTTGAACTATCCTTAACATGCCTGGTCACTCAGAAAGGTAGCAATTTTATGCCAAGTATGTAACAATATTTAACTTCAGCAATGAATTTATTCAAGACTTTGGTCTAATGATCAACAATACAAAATAACAAAAAATAACCCATACAAGGGTGAACAAGTTTTTTTTTCCCACAGTATTCCACGATGAAAAAGAATATGGACGACTCATTTTTTTTAAGGCAGTCAAAATGTTGCCTGGTAATGGAGAATTTAAGCAAGCATGCTATCAGATAAAGAAAAAACTGCGATATGGACACTGAAACAGCCAAAACTGTCAACAACCAAATACCATAAACTTTTGAAGCCATCTTAAAATTATAAATGAATATGGTTGTATAATTTACACTCCCTTCGCAAGTACTACTTTAGGATCGGTGCACTATATAGGTTAGTTGTTTTCCTTCTTGGACCCGACAATTCAGCGTACTAGTTCAAGAAGACTGGCAAATCTATATGCTTCACACAACAAAATACACAGTAAATTCAAACATACTATGTTTACAAGCAGATTTTAATGCAGAAATGGTTAGTTATTTCGGAAAATTGAAAGTTGCCACGGCACTGCATGATGAAAGCGAGAAGGACTAAGATTAAGACATTATAATCTAATTTAGATGATAGCAGTAGAACGGGAAGGTAAATAATTCCGAGGCCATTGTTCCACTTTCGCTTCAGCAATTAAGATTTCCGACAGCAAGCAAAGCAAGCAAAGCAAGCAAAGCAAGCAAGTTCTTCTTCGAGAACGAAATTAACTTGTATTTTACCCCGATATGATAAATCTGGAACAAGCTGAAGACTCGCTATAGTAAATATTTACTAAACTGCGGTAAAATGTTAAGGACAGCGCTTTTCTGGATGAAACTTGGCAGAATAAACCATAATTCACATTCCTTAAGTAAACTGAATGAATTTACATGCTCGTCGACATCATTACCCGACTCTTATTCTAATGCACATGGAAAGCGAACTTAACGTTAAGAAATCCCTAGTGTTTTACGCTTCCTTAGTAGTTACTCACTCACGACCTCTACTGTTTAAGTGAGATCTGCAATGGCTTCCACTAACACATTTCTCTCTACACTTCGCACGCACTAATACATTTAAGTTTTAACAATCAAAAGATTATGATAAAAAATTAATGTCTTTGGTGCTAATGTAACCGAGAGCTGATCGATCCCTGTTACTTGATTCGAAAACGCTCTGTCGAGCTGCCCCACCTAAATTCGGAAAGCGGCACACCTTCGAAAATTTTCACCGAATTCGAGATTTCAAGCGAATTCCTTTCGCCGTGGGGGCTACTCCTGGTCGAAACGAATAAATTTCTCATTATTTACGATGGTCAGAAATTAATCAGGACACAGAGCGAATAATGGTTGAGAAGTTTTACGAAAATAAGTTCAATCAGTCATGGCAAATCGAGCACGCACTTAATTCCCTCGCAACAGAGGCTACATTGAAAATTAACTATACTTAACAGCGCTTACACTACACAGACCTCCGAACTAAGACAATAGTCGCACATCTTGCAAACAAGCAAGAAAAATAATAATACAATATAAAGGATCTTGAGCTTATGTTCGAAGATTGAACATCCAAAGTAATTAAGTAGTATTCACCTAGGTTATAGGAGCGTTTGTTTGCTTTAAACTGTTCAAAGAAAACGAATTTGAAAAGCTTACAGTTTATTCCTGAGCTGGTTCGGCCGCCGGCTCCTCGCTGGCATCACCATTAACGACCGGAGTTTCTTCGTCTTTCTTTTCTTCTGCCGCCTCCGCCTGTTCCTTTGGCTCTTCGGTTGTCGCCTGGGCACTCTCCCCACCTTCGGCAGCTGCACCTTCTTCGGGTTTACTTTCCTCTTCTTTTTTCTCTTCACCTTCTTTCTCAGCGCTAACTTCAGCCCCTTTCTCTTCTGCAGCCGGCTCTGTGGACTTGGTTCGCCTCTTCTTTTTAACGCTTAATCTCGATTTTGGTCGCGTCTCCTCGACTTGCTCCTCGCTACACAGCTCATTCCAATCCAACCAGTAGTTAAGCTTCATGCGATCATAGAGGTTTACGAGATTTTTCAAATCTTCAGTGACAACTTTGGTCAGTGGAGAGTTTTCGGCCGTGTTCAGAAGGCATGACAGCAGACCAAACAACGTGCAATCGATAGTCGACGGCTCAGAACCCAGGAAGAACTCTTTGTCATCTAAAAAAGCAGAGATCGCTTTCAAATCTTGGACACCAATAGCATAAATGTCGTCTCTATTGTTCTTGCCGATTTCATGGGCTTCTAAGCACTTCACGCATTTGCCTTGATCGAGTTTTGGGCGTACATTCTTCCGAACAACATCTAAGCCCTTGAAATACTTCTTGGTTTCGGCAAAGTTATCGACCCAGCGATAGTACATCAAACTCCAAAACGTGTTTTCTTCAACCATACATTGGAAAGCTCGCGAAAGCGCTTTGTCCTTGTCGGTAAGGGAAGCATCCGCGTCAACTTCAAACTTGGAATTTAGGAAGCTTATAAGGTTGTGCTTCTTTGTCTCGCCTTGGTATTCGATGTAAGGTAACTTTTGATCAGTGCCTGCTTTGAAAACGTTTTCGTAGGGAATCTTCATCAATCGGCAATAGGTCTCAATCTTGATGCAAGCTGGAAGCGGCGATGGAATGTTATTCCAAGGTGGATGTTGGTAAATCAGTACTTTTGGTTGACTTGTGCCATTCTCTTCTGGTTTTGCGCTGTCGTTGACTGCGTTCGCGTCGGGTTCAGCTGCCTTGTTTTCATCGGTCGCTTGATCAGTCTGTTCATCTTGCTTCTCTTCGACATGATTTTCCTCGGGTTTAGCCTCTCCTTCTGGTTTGGTTTCCACTTCTTCTGGGGCTGGTTCTAAAGCGGGTGATTCGACTTCAGTCGCCATCTTTACGCTTTAAAATCAAGAAATGTGTGCTCAGTGATCAAACTTGGGTTTTGATACAACGCCTTTGCAGAGCAATAGAAGGCCAAGCCCAACAATGACCTTTAGCTTGGTTGAGCACCACGCGTTATTAGCACGCTTCAAGTTTATAAATTGACGGTATTGTCAACAGCTAGCCAATAGCAAAGCGTCTTACATTTCCATGAACCAATCACGTGCCCTGTTGCTTAGGCAGACAAAGTTATGGGTGTGAGACAGAGCAATGAAAATTCCGAGCTGGGGGAGGTGCTGGGAAAAAGACATCAATACAAAGGCAAAACGTCTTTTGCATTTCAAAAGTGCCAAGTCGCAAACAAAGAACCAAATTTTCCTTTGACAACTCCATCAAAGCGTGCAAATGCTTAGGTTGACTGATCCTCGCATAAGGGAAACTGTATAGCTCGAATGAGCATATTATTTCACATTTTTTTGTTTGGCTGTGCACGGTTTTTCGTCTCGATATATTTGCGTTGATTGGGTGAAATAGAGGATTGAGTAAATTAATCTTACTCTAAATCGGGATCAATTATGCAAAAAAGTAACACACTCGGCAAAATGAAAAAAACCGCAACGATTTAAGCAACGGCGGAAGGCCCTAACTTGCATATTCAAAGATCATTAGATTATCAGGATCGTTGATTGAGCAACTTTACGAGACAGGAGGCAAGAATTGTTAATTCTGCGCTTTTCAAACGCATAAAATACGATCTTCTAAGGAAATGGGCGGACTCAGACAAAGATCAAACATAACATTCAATACAATGGGATAATGACGTGGCCACAACAAGAATGAGCAACAACTCTCGAAGGGTCCGTGGTGCAAAGTTCCGATTGAATAATAAGTCCAAAATTCTTCCGCTCACGGACTCCAGAAAAAAATGTATATATAATATTAATTTAAAATTTTCACTCTTTCTGAGAATTATTGGAAGCCAAAGTGTATTGGTAGTTGAGGGATGTCCAAAGTTGTGATGGAGTTTACCTTCCAATCGATCCTTTCTTTTATTTAAAAAAATTTTTATTTAACTGTATATATTTTTCTTTTACCTATCGTTTTCTTTAAGGCTTTAATATTCCACGACCTTTTATCGCAAATAATTTCTCACTAAACGAAGCGCTACAAAAATGAATAGACTTTCTTTTTTATGGTTAAAATGCTGTAAGAAAGAAAGTGCGACAGCGATTCTAAAAATAACCTCTAGGTGCAGCGTTACAGTGCATCTAATTGTCTTCCTTTCTTTCCAGATGCGCCCGGCAAATAAGACTTCCCCGATAGAGCATAAAAAAACCAAAATCCATCTTTTCATTTAAAAAAGTCAAAATCTTTTACAGTTTTCAGTTCCCTTTTTTTTTTTTTTTTTTTTACCATTCCGACAATAAGACAAAAGAAAATCTTCGTAGGAATGTCCAACGCCCTGGTCATAGTGCATTAACAACTTCTCACGTTTACAATGTTATAAAGGTCGCTTTGTCACTGTTTATACTGCAGGCTCGTCATTTAGATCCTGATTGAAACAGGAGAGTGAAAGAGAACATCTTTTCTGGTTTGGATATTATGATGCAAAAAAGGGTGAATGAAACCGTTCCTTGGTGCATCATTTATGACGTATTGAAACTTTTCCCTGATATGCGTGTTATTCTCCCTTCGTATTTTTTTATGAATGTTATCACGTGCTAAAGATACTTTCCGTGCTTGGGGCATGGGACTGTAAAAAGGTCGGTTCAATCAAAACAGGACCGGAAGTTCATCACTTTCTCTTCGCAACAGCGAAAAATCTTGTGGAAGACAAAATTGCAAACCTCATTTCGGGCAATAGAGATCATTAAAACAAATTATTTTCCCAACCAAAGCAATACGAAACAATACTAATCAGAAAGCTGATGACTCACGTCTGTCATTACAGAAAATAGACCCTGCACTAAGGACATAACAGTTGTTTTTACGCTTTTCAAACATTTTTGTTATTTTAACAGCGATGGGAGGTTCCAATATTTTCATCATCCTCCTTTAAATTATTGACCTAAGAACCAACCACTGTCGAAGAAATTATGAAGGTCTTTACGAGAGGTCACGCTGGCGCAAAAAAGATGAAGTTCAAATTACAATGAAATGTGGTTCGTCATTTTCTGCATTTCGGAGTGGAATTTGGATATCCGCCTGGAGACATAGAGCCCCTTCTAGTGCTACACTCGTCTCAGTCTATAAATCGCTTGACTTAAAAGTTGCTCTGCAATATCCATCACAAGTTTTCCCCTCCTTTGGTCATGATAAATAAAGGAAATGATGAATCACGAGGATTTTGACCTGTCTCATTTGGATTAAAAACAGAGAGCTAAGTACTATGACGGCTTTAGCTTGACAACTCTAAAGTTCAAATTAAAATATCAAAAAAATCCAACAGGGACGGTGTCTGAGAAATCGCATGACCAAAATTATTTCAATAATTAATTTCACAGAGAGTTTCATGTGACTGGTCACGCGTTTTAAACATCATTTGCGTGTTTCACTGGATCAAACTTCCTTAAACCGTCGATGTTTTCAAAGATTTTCTTCCGAAAAAATGTCAGATAAATCATATCGTTCTGATCTACAGTGAAGCGCTTGCGCTGGCAACGCTGGAGTGACTGCAAGGGTTGCCTTCAGTGATAAGCGCGTGACATTTTTGGCGGGAAAATAAATCACTGAAATAAGAACTGGATTGCCTTGTTCAGATATCAGAACAATTGTGCAATATCCTGTTTTTAAAGTAAATAATTTCGAAAATGTTTACCCTTTGACCGGAAATTGAGATAAAACTCAAATTCTTGGTTAAATAGTAATTCCACGAGCACATGAAGAAATTGAGCCCAGGCGGAAAAAAGCGACATTTTAAAAGTCGAAGTTTAAGTTTGGTACTCAATTAAACTTCAATTTTCAAGTAGTAATAGCGAGAAAGCTAGTAAACACAAAGTTCCCAACCTGTTGCCGGCTTTTTATGAAGCACTCAGTGAATGCGGCAAATTCGTGGAATTCAAACAAGAGATTAACCAGCTATCGGCAATTTCTTCATTTTTTCGGAAGAGTAAAGCGGGAGTGAAAATCTTCTTGGATGACTCATAACCCCACAGATATGGTTATGTGATAATTAATCCTCCCTGCTAATTCAATTTAGAGGTAGATTACCAAAATCGCAACAGGTCATTGATTGTAAAGGCAAATATTGACTTGAAAGATTCATTAAGCGGTTTGCCGTTTCTAAATACGGTTCATGTTGGCAAGATTTACACAACCTAGAAGTATTTTGGAAATATCAGTTATCGCAGCAAGCTGCTCTTCTGTACGAAGAATGTGCACTTAGATAGCAATATGCACGGAATGCTTAACTTTTAGTAACAACCCAATATCGAGTTGTTGTTGTTTCCAGTTCAAGGGCGTAGCTATAGCTAGGGGGGTCCTGGGGTGCCCGTGAACCCCCCCCCCCCCCCTTTGTAAGCCTTTTTTACAACCTACAATATTAGGGAGCTTACGAAACGACGCCGACGGCAACGACGACGCTACAAAAAAATAGGTTTAGTGAGCAAAAACAATGAATCTGCACGCTCTGCACGTGAGTTTTACATTTTGGTACATTTCTTTGCCATCATCTCCTAAATGATGACGTGAAATGATCAAATTCAAGGTTCTGTGGAGGACGTTAGCACATGACGATGAATTTTCAGTTCTCTCTCTACGCCTCCAACTCACTCACACCAGTTTAATTCCTCGACAGTTACTACACATTTTAAACGCGAAACGACATGAAATAGTTTCGTAGTGATATGAATAACGCGAACTTGTATTTTTAAATGAAGTCCTCGAAGTCGTCGTCGTCCTCGTTTCGTAAGCTCCCTAATAAACTCCCTATTCAGGTGGCGAAAACGCCACCGTGATCTGGTGAGTACCCTCTGTTTGACACAGCGTAACCCCCCTTTGAAAAATCCGGCCCTGCTTCGTCCCTGTGGTTCGGGTAAAATTCTTTAACACGAATCACACCACGGAACATTTTTTGTTTGATTCAGAAGAACTTCTCAAAATTGAGCGTCAAACACCGGCCATTGTCCCGCTCGATCTTTGTAGCAAACACGACAAGGGATTATGTTATCACCAAAAATGACACTTATTTGGCCTCGGAAGGTTAGATAGCATTGTCGACAAAAGACATATGCCGAATATTTTCCGAACAAATTAACCATGGAGAATGGGTTGCTTTAAAAAGCTTTTGAAAGTTTGAATCTAATTAATACTGTAAACATTTCGTAGTAATTTATAAATATACTTGACAGAAAAGCCCAGGTCACGCCTCCGGCACGCCATATGCGAAGCCTTGTATACGAAAAGCGCAGGTGTCATGCAGCTGGAACACGTGGCCAAGCGTGACACGACCAAAAAAAAAAACCGCGGGAAAATCTGACGCAAAAGAAAAGCAACTGTCGTGTGTGAACTGTTATTACGTTAATTTTGCTACAAAAGTTATAAAGAATCGGTCCTGACTGTGTAAAGAATTTGATAGTGCAACCACACACACACACACACAAAAACCGATACAATGTACGTATGAACTGGCAACCATGGTTCCATTTTGTGAACGGAAAATGAAAAGGTCACAACTCGACACAACGCATCAGTTTTTAAGAGCTTTCACTGACACCACACCGTTTAAATGTTTAGGCTAAGCATCAAGAAATTATACTTTGCGGTGGGGAGAGAGGGTTTAATTTTACCCTCTCCTCTGTTTACAACTAATATGTAAATTCAAAAGCTGGAGCAAATGTTTCCTTAGTGAGTTTGTCTATGGATTTGCAACGAGTAAAGGATGTTTCTTTAGTTTCAATTGAAAAGGTTTCTACGTCTTTCTAGTTCTCTAGATATTTTCTCGTTCATTAGCCTTCTTTGTTATTTCCGCTTGTTTTGCATATTGATGCATATAGTTTACTTGTAAACTTAGTTTTGTCAAGTTAAGTCACTCACAATTTTTGAGAGGTTAAATCGTTGGATAATTTAAGGAATAATTGCTGTGTTCTGTACTGGTTCTTCACTGAAACAATTAATCCTTTTTCTCTGCTTATTCGCGATTTTGTCAAGTCAAACAATTACGACGACAAATTTGATGCATTACTTAACACTGAAGAGATACGGAAACACCGCTAGTGAAATGAGACTTAAAGTTCTGCCTCTTACAAAACGACTGCTGAATATTATTACAACATAAGCTGCATCAATATTGTCCAAATGTCATCGTATCAACGCTTCACTACAGATTCTAAGGCATGATTTGTAAACGAAAGGTCAGCCTGCAAGTATCCCAAGGAATATGAAAACAGGAGAGTTAAGACTGGCGAATGCAATCGCAAGCTACTGACATCTAATACAATTTTAAGGAAACAGGAAAGCTTACACGTTCGGTTTAAACTTGTTCCAGACTTAACACAAACATGTGTTGATTGTTGGTGGCCAAACAATAAGACGCGAGTTGTTCTGAATGAAAAATTCCTACAATAACCCAGGGGGTGTGTGTTTGGGTGTTTGCTAATTGACGCCGAATCGAAGGGCTTCAGTTTGTGATACCTCGAACCACGTCGTATTGCATGTAATAGGCACGATCATTTTTTCCACTTTTAAGATAGATTTAGCTTTGCGTTTACGGCAGACGGCAAACTTGAAACTGAAATTTCCGTTTTGCCAAAAATCAAAGAAACTGGTCTGATTTTAGCTCCTTTTTTTGCCCGTTATCTACAAATGTCGCGCAACTTCTAAAACGAGAGAGAAAAGTTAGAATAAGACAATTTTGATGCTTTTATGACAAGCAACAGCCTGCCGTTTGACGTTTCCCGTTTCACAGAAACGCGATGCTTAATCTCTCTATTGCGAGAACTACACGTGGAGAAAGCGTAAGTGTTCCCTGTTTGGTGCCATTCTCTGGTATCAGCTGATGTCTTTGGAGAACAAATCCCGAAATATTTAAAGAAAACAATGCGAACGTCCCTAGTGTCCAAGTTTCTGTAAACAGTATCTAAATTTTGTAAGACAATGAGCTGTACGCGTGCACTTCTAATGAAGTATTCTCCATTCTCCTCCTCTGAGACCGCGATCGATTCGGTCAGCACCTGGAGTAACAATAAATGCCATCCATCCGGCTCCAGTTCTACTTCATCCGGCAGATAAGTCACTACCGGACAGTTTCAATATTTGAAAAGATTTCAGTATCTGCTTCCGTAACTGTGAATATGTGAACTCTAAGCACATACATGTAAGGAAAGGTGTCATGTGCGAAAACGTTTGGCCAATGTTTAACGTGGAGTAGGCTTTTCTCGGGGAAGTGACTTTTATCAGGTGGCCAGCACACCACGCGACACTCACTTATGTTTTACACAACGTAATTTTTACCGAAATCATGGCACTGACATTTTCCACAGCCTCATCTAAACACGAGGGGGAGTTGGGAGAGTTCGAGACAGTTATGCAAATCCCAAACGTAGTCGAAGGTTTGCATCACTGTCGAGAATTCTCCCAACTCCCCCGAGTGTTTAGATGAGAAAATGGAAACACGGAAAAAAGTCCTCTATTGCTTTTACAAAATATTTCTCAAAGACAATTCGACAAATGAAGGAAAATGCTGGTTTTTTTTACTTCTAGATTAAAACAGATTTTCTTGATGCGCGCTCATATTTCCTACCTGCCAATCAAAACGCGCGTCTACAACAGATAACCAATGAAAATTCGTGTGGCGCCACAGCCGTGTTTCCATTCTCTCATGTACAAAAAGGTTAAAATTTGGCAATTCGTAACAACTTGCCTCGTTGTTTTAGCGTGAAGCATAGGTAGGTATTCAAGAGTCTTCTAAATCTTGTCTCTGTCAACTTAACTCGAGGTAATAAATGCGTTTACTAAATGCAATTTCACGCCAAAAGGAAAGCTGAAGAACCACAGCCAGAATTGTTCGTGCTGGAGCTGACCGAAAGAATCGCGGCCTCAAATGAAGAGAATTTCCTGAGCGCGATATGGTGTACATGTGACGTGAAGTGTTAATATTCATTTGTTAAATATTAAGCATAACTTACTTGTTCTCGCGATTATGTAAGTTGGACTGTTATTGCTTACTACTGAAGAAAACGGAGGATAGATACGTTCCTCTCGTGTTATCGTGCGATGTGTCTTTTATCGCCTTGACTACGGGGTTTATTAATTTCATGACAAATGTGTTGACTTATTCACTGACCGGGTAATCAATACTACACACAAAGCTAGCTGACTATAACCATAAACAAACTTGATGAATCGAGAGCAACGTCCTCTCAAAATTAAAGAAATACAAAGCATTTTATCAAAAGTAAAAGATTCATTATTTTTGCTTCAAACCCTAAAAATACTAAGTGATGGTTACCTTTATTCCGCGTGCCAATGTTGTACAGATTCTCAACCGCTTCTGGCGGGTCAAACTGTAAATATTGATCCCTATTGATCCTTGCCATTCACAAATTAAAACCAGCGAAACTTCGGAGACGAACTCGACATCCTTATTGAAAGGAGCTTGAATGAGCTTGACCGGCCATAATTAAGTTACCGAAATGAAACGTGTTGCCTTTACGATTCAGGATTAAGATTTCCTGACGAGCACTCCGTCTTTTCTCCACTCAAACTAATTGGCAAAACCTGTAGACTTTGAACTAAAAATCACACTTGCGAATCACACCACTTCTTTACGTCACTCAGTTGGTCAACCCAATCAATACAATTTGGTTACTATGGCGGCACCAACAAAAAGTCTTCTGGAGTATGACTTTCTTTCAGTTCCCTTTCATTTTGTTTTCTCTTTCTTTCTTTCTTATTTCTTGGAGTCGGGTCATAAAAGAGAGGGGCATTTAGGATTTCCGCGAGTAATTCAATAGCAGTCATAAACACCAAGTTAGTACATTGGCAAAATAGATATTTTGTCATCGCCTTGAAAACAACGGAAGCTCTTTTTTCCCAAGAAAACAAAGTTACAAACTTACTCATTAATAAGAAAAAGATGTTAATTTTAGGGTTTCCTACTTCTCTTCTTTTCAAGATTGCTTTCAAATAGATTTCAGCGTCATCATGGATAAATTTGGATAACCATCAGTAATGAGAGCAACTCAGTGTTTTTTTCCCGACCTGAAAGCGTTATGAAAGAGAATCCGTTATTAAAAGCATTCTTTTACTATAAACATAATACCACACAAATTTAAGTGGCTGCGATTGTAGGCGGAATTATCGAAAAGGTTAATTTATAATCACATGTACTAATAAATCGAATGAACTGTTTGCTTTTGTTATTTTTGTAACCAAGTGAGGTGAACTGCTTTACGCTAAAGAACTAAAGCAACCCTCGAGGGCAAAGACGGAATGTACTTCAACTGCCGCGGCATGGCACAATGATACATATAGCAAGAACCTTTTTCGTGTTTCCATGAAAGGTACGAAGGGTTCGACAATTTGATAGCCTCCTGTAGTTAAGATTTTTCTCTACAGGCCAAGTCAAATTCAAATTAACTTAGAAATGTAGAAATCCAAACACTGTAAAGAACTTGAAACTGATCCAGCTGTTTGGACATGGACGGGTTGCAACAAATCCTACTAATCGTGATTTGCATTATAAAAACGGTAGGCGCAGAAAGGATTCAAATATTCATCAGTCTTTAGTGAATACATCTGACAATAAAATACGAAGTTAATATTCACATTTATCTTAGTCAAAAATTAATAATGCATGGCATAACTGCAGGCTTTCCAGTAGCGAATGATGATGACTCTCTGTTTATCTGTAGAATTCAATTCTAACCAGCCCCAGTTGCTCAAACGATGGATAGCGCTATCCGCCGGATAAATCACTATCCAATGGATAACTCAGTTGGTTTTGCTAGTGTTTATCCGCTGGATAGCGCTATCCATCGTTTGAACAACTGGGGCCAGGTGTTTACTGCATCCGAATGGCTGATAATGAGAGCCATCTATTCCATAGATTCTTTCTTATATTTTTCACCTTAGGCTTACACACACCTGTCCTATTGAGTCTCTTCCACATGATATAAGCCAGTTACACAATCGTGCACAGAATACATATTTCAAAAAGCATGTTTAAGCACAGCGTTTTAAAAACACAGCGGACGTTAAGGTTACACAAGATCGTTGTTTCCATACCTGAGGTTGATGAGCAATAGGAGGATGACAACGTCGACGAAGACGAAAACGCAAAATAGCAATATGACTTTTCACGCCCCGCACGTGCGATGGAATTCTGGTATATTTCTTTGACGACGTCATCAAAGACAAAGGGACCACATAGACGACAACGATGGCTTTGAGAACGTCGAAAAAACAACGCTTTAGTGAACAAAAGCAAAGGGCATGCACGCCGCGTCCGTGCACTTACGTCACTTCAAACGTTTTGTGCAGTCATCTCACCTCGTTCCCAGGAACTCACCCTGCTTTGCTTCACCTGGCCCAGCCCAGAAGCCTGGGAATGAGGTTGGGGAAGATTCCATAGCCCATATCCCTTCGTAGTTTCGAGCTAAGATGACGACTGTTTTCAAAAGTTAGTGAAGATAAAGCTCCATATTTTGATTAAAGACTGAGAGAGTGATAAAAAATCAGAAAATAGAACGTACTAGTTTACACGTAAACAAATTTGCCGTCTAAATGCGACACTTCTGAACGGCTGTATAATTGAACTACCTTGCGTGACTGATTTCGGAAGAAATGGACCCCTCTCCTTGCAAGAAAGATGGAAATGCCCCTGATAGGTAACAGCTCCAGACAAAAAAAAGAGACCACAAATAGAACAACAGGAGACCCATTTTAAAGCTACGTGAATTTATTTCTACAAGCTTCCGTGATGTAGGAACACGTAAATAAGATCTTCATATACTGTAGTTAGATTATAATGTGTACTCGAGATTATTAAGCGTTCCTGATATCAGCCAAAAACAATTACGATACAATACCGTGGGAATGGACACACACAGGTTTTGACCTCTTCTAATAACTGAATTCATCAAATTTTTATTGGAAATATCGATATACACTGAATAACCTGAAAAGCGAATCCTTTTACACCACTATTCATTCTTTTCAGCGGCTCTTGGTGGCTTTGTGTTCGAAGAGTAAAACCCGTACGCACAATTTGATAACATGAAATTTACGGAGTTAAGCTCTCCGTGCAATGCTGGTAATCTAAAAAAATAATATCGTAACCCTTTCACTCCTGTGGGGTTCCCCATTGACGAGTAAAATCGTCTGGCGTTAGACAGAGTAAAATCGTCTGGCGTTAGACAGAGTAAAATCGTCTGGCGTTAGACAGAGTAAAATCTGTAAGTCTCAATGGCCCTTACAGGAGTGAAAGGGGAATTAAATCAAGCCAAGCTCCGAGCTACATTTTTATTAAATAACACCCATCCCAGTTATGGTGTGTTAAACAAACACCTCTGTATTGAAGTTGTCTGAACGACAATAGCCAGCATATGGGTGGGGACCCTAAGAGGATAATAGAGACACTGTTCAACCACGATGAAGAAGATTTCGTGACGGTAACAGAACAGTTCAAACGCGAACCAAATGAAGTCGTGTCACACAATGAATACAAATCCCTTTTACGCAGATACCTTACTGTCAAGTGATATGTTAAGAATTTTACTGCTACTACTACTATATACTATACATGACATAAAAGTCGCTGTGTACGTTGACTTAAAATTTTGGTACAGGTTTTTCCCACAGAATTTAACAACTAATATGGATAATATACCTTGTGACAAAATCAGTAAGTACAACCCTTTCTCTTTCAAAACAAATGAATTCAATGTTTGTAAAATACAATAAAAACTATGTAACGCCTAAAATGTTAAAGCAGTTTCCAAACGAGTCCCTTAAAACAAAAGCTAATGGCAGCGACATGCGCGGGAAAATGTCACCCTCGTCTCCATGGCATTTCCTCCACCAATGGTCGAATGCGGGAGGGTTTTGACAAGAGTGGATCCGCGACAGAAAGGTGCGACACTTAATGACAAATACATAACGTTGTGTTAGACTGCCGAATGCATGCAAAATGCCACCAGTGCAGACAAGTACTTAACTCTACAAACGATAAACTTGGGGCCCCTTGTTTGGGGCTTCAAGTTGTTGGTTGTGTAGTTGTCATGAGGTGTCCAACCTCCCTTTTCGTCACAACCGAGGAGTGAGACCCTAGAATTCTGTTGGACAAAGGCTTGAAAAAAATGCTTGCGCGCAAGTCACAATTGCCATTAACTAAGGCAATTTTTTTCCTAAAACAATCACGAATTTACTTTCGAATATCAACACCCCTTCAATGAAAACTACGTTCACCGCACTTAGATACCTCGCGTTACCTATATATTTGTTGACAAAAATATTACTGCTTGTTGACTCTATCTACAAAATAACTAAACTCCTTGGCAAACACGGCTTTGGATAGTTGCTGTCTGGTTGTGTAGTAGACAATTCCTGGCAGCGACTTTCATTGATAGTTCGGATACCCACTGAAAAGGATCACATCAGTTACAATTAGAACCCTACAAACCTGCCTTGGTTCATACTTTTGGACCAACATTCATGAAGGTGCATCAATTCATCATTAACTTCACATTTGAGATTGTTGTTAAGGTGTTTATTTCTTTCAAATTATGCCAGCTTATTATTCCGTCTTTAAAAGCCCCTTGACACTAAAGCGTCCCTATAATTTGTTAAAATGGCAGATGGTTATGCTCATTCTCTGTTGCGTTGTTAAGGTGGCCTTGGCCGTTAATTCCTTGTTTCAAGGCATGATTATGTGTTATGCCGATCTCTTTAAGGTTCTCACAAACAAGCACATAAGTTTTCAATTTTGGCTTTAAAATTAGTGACAACATTTTTTTTAAAAGTTAACAACCTTAGAAAGCAAAAAAGAAAAAGCGCCTCGACGTCTTCGGTTTCTTATCAAATGCATAATTCCGCACTTTTGGATCACAAGCATCGACTAGGAAGTCGCGCAACACTCCTCCCAGTGGGATGCATTGCTTAACGCCCTACAAGCGCTGATAGACTCGGCAATATTTCCTGCAACTTGTCTCGCAATTTTAATGCACATAAATTCTTCGTAGTGCGAAAGAAGTTGCTTGACGAGTGTTTCACGCAGCATGTATTGTTTTCGAGGCTTGAAAAATACGTTGCAACATTGCGTCAAGTTTTGCGGAAAGCAGAACTAAATTCTGCTTTCCGCAACGGTCTCTGCAACTTACCTCGCAACGTTTTTCAGCCGTTGCAAGGTATGTTACGTTGGGCGATGTTTCGAGCAACTGGTATTGCCAAGTCGTTGCGGGACAATTTGCTCAAAAAATTGCACAGTGTAATAGCGCTTTACGTAACAGCTACAGTCACACATCCCTTCACCAACAAAAACCTTTTTCAACGCTATTTCACGACTGTCAAGGCAAAACATAGAGATAAAAGATTGACATTCAACACATCAGTTTTTACGTCGTTTTGAAGTGTTATTAGCAGATTTACGAGCCGAATTATTTCAAACAACGTGGAGGCGCTTTTCGAGTATTAAACCTTGAAAATAGCGAGACTTTAATAACATCGACAAAAATTTATGTACTTTAGATTTTACCGGTATTAGGTTCTGCTAGGTGGAGCCTGTGGATACACGGCGTTTCTGGCAGAAAAAGCAGCACATCAAGTTTACAAACTTATTTAGTTTCATATAGTCATTCCCTTTAACCTTTTCGAAAACAATAAACCTTTCAAAGAAGAACATCAACAACAACTTTCTCGGTCCCACTGAGGGGACGAGCAGAAAAGAAACCCCGGGGAAAGACTGAGTAGACAGCTGGTTTTCGGCAGTTTGCCGGGCCTTGTTGGGTTACCTATCCGCCTAGAGCGAACTCAACCCACCTTTGTCAAACAGATAATTATAATTTTCACCCATTAGAATTGCAGACGCTGATTAAGGTGGCTCACACCAGTTTCAACAATTTGGAGGAAATGTCTCATTAGAAGGATGAACTCTACAACATTGTTCAACAAAACGGCAATGCTATGTTACCAAATGAAACAGCATGATTTCTTTAAAAGATACCCTCGTTGATGTGACGTAATGCCGGGGTCACCATGGCAACAAAAGTACAATGCAAAAACGCCTTATACTTGTCTTTAAACGCTTATATCTCAAAAACGCAATCGGTGACCCGCAATTTTTATTTCTGGGAAGTGATTATAAAAAGGTTCAGATCAAACTCTCTGCAACGTTAAAAAAAAATATCTGGAGTGGATTCATATCCACCTTCACAATAGACCACTTTCGACACATTAAAATTCAGTCCTAAACAAAAGGCATCATCTCGAGGCTCTAGCGAATAAACTCATACAAATCCTTCTATTTCTTCCCCAGCGCCTTGAGATGATGTCTTTTGTTTTGGACTGAATTTTAATATATCGAAAATGGTCGATTGGATAATTTTAAGATAGCTCTGAATCTGCTCCAGAGAATTTTTTAAACTTTGCAGAGAGTTTTATCTAAGCCTGCTAATTACTTTACTGCTTAGGGCATATTTAGATGGCCTAAGCAGCGGTCTTAACCCACCAAGTCACATCAATGAGTGTGTCTTGTTAAGCAATTAATGGTGTTTCAAATGGTACCATAACTTTCGCGTTACCTGAAACAGTCAAGCAGATTCAATCTTTCCAAGTGGTAAAGTTTGTTGAAACTGGTTCGCGCCTCCTTAATTTATTAATGCGCACATCTGAGGAGTGACAAAAACTGTTCGACTCTGGTTGATTGGTTCATAAAAGACTAAGCACAAATAATATGCAACGGATGCTGGGGCTCACCAAGGCGAGCCTCCATATCTCCACTTATTCCTTGAGTCAACCCTATCCCGAGTAGATCCATTTTTATACCACAATTGCTTGTTATCTCGCAATCTGATTGGCTAATTTGCCGCTGTCGATAAGAGTCAAGACAACACTACGTCATACTCGCGTCACGCAATATAATAGCCAAACAGGAACGCGCATTTTGGGGAATAAATCAATCATATTGCGAGAAAGTTATAGACAACCCTTGCTCTCTCTTTGTATCATGATCTGGGTCACGCTCTGAAAGAAACATTTTCGGCTGCGTCTCATGAATCCACAACATTTTGACCAACCTCGTTCCCAGGGTGTCTCATCTTCCCGCCCACTGAGAGACCCTGGGAACGAGGTTGCATTTTGACCACTGTGATGACGAATATCGTTGTCGATGAGAGTACAGGCAACGCTGAACCACGTTCGATTTGTTAAATAGAGGAAGCACGCCCACTGTTGTAAAAGCCAATCTGAACAAAGCTATCTCAGAGTCAAAGGAAATACGATACCTTTCGCTGGAAAAACCTGTTCCAAAAACTAAAGTTCCTCGGGAAAGGGTTGTAAAGGGTGGCGTGGTATTCAAGCCCTCAAAATAAGATATTAGGCTGATTTAGCAACAGAACGGGAACGTCAGTGGCGACGTCGCACGCAGCAAAACTACCAATGAGAATTTAGAATAGAGAAAAAAAGAGTGGAGTCTATTCTATTCTGAATTCTCATTGGTTTTTTTTTGCGCGCGCCGTCTCCACTGACGTTCCCGTTCTGTTGTTAAATCAGACTATTAACTTCCCCCTCCCCCCCCCCCCACCCCTCGAATGTCCCGGGTACACTTAGGGTGTTTCCCGAACAAAAGTGTTACGGTTATCATTTCCCTGCAAGGTCTGCCTCATATTCCTTCGAAGTGATCATTTATTAGTGCTTGTGTCTAAATGGTTATCGCATTAACAAAGGATTTAGAGCACGTTTGGCTGTCCTTCTTTACGATTTAGAGCGGTTGTCAATTGAGTGTCGATGGCTTTCCGAACAAAAGCGAATTGCGAATTAGCGAATTGCTTTGGTTTTGCATTTACTTCACTTAGTGACTGGTTGAAAGTTCTCGAGCCACTTTTTCAACCAATCAGAAGTGAAACCAAAACCAATCGTGGCTCGCGCGTGCACATTTTCCCGCGCTTTGTGTCGGCTACGTGAAATAACATCGAGTTTTGATCGGTTTACAGGATGGTTGCCGTTCTATTTGATTGGCCAAAGCAATCATTTGGTTTTGGTTTTACGACACTCGATTGAATCTCGCTGTAACGTTCAAGACTGTTGTTAATTGGTCCACATTATCTGAAGAACGGTTATGTTCATTGCAAAGGTTAGAAAATGACTTTTTTACTTGATAGATAGATTTAATAGATAGATTTAACCCCTTGAAAGAAATCTTACTCGAAAGTTAACAGTTAAATGGGAATTAAAAAAAGGAAAAAAACAAACAAACAAAATAGTTGACTGGTTTCCATGCGCATGGCACTCTAGACAATATTTTTAGGGAGTATTGTAACAGTCTCCCTCTATTAAATGGGTCATACAGTATACAAATCCTTGGTAGTTCGCTAATACAATGAACGAAGGCTTTTTATTAATTACTTACTTCGGATTGGCCCACGATTTCTTCTCAGAGCCGCTGTGTAAAGAAAAAAGGAAACATTTTCTCAAACATCAAACAGGAAGCACAAGTTAACAATACTGTGATATTTAAGTCTTCAGTGTAAAAAAAAAAACACCCTGGGGACGACTTCCCCTCAGGTTGTCGAAACGTCAGTCGTTCATTAGGGAGCTTATTTACAAGGCACAGTTTGTGGGTAAAGAGGCTATGTCACGCAACATGATGTAATTTTCAAAATGCCCAAAAGGCAGAATGAAACATTGCAATAACCAGTTAAAACTGTTGCACAACATAAAAGAAATACAGCAAAAGGAAAGACAATCATGGATAGACACAAATGGACAAGATTAAAACGGATTGCTTTTGGGAAATCTTCAAAGAACTCGGCGCAGCGTAGGATCATCTTGTTTGTGATTTAATGGTAATTTAATCAGTGAAGGAATTCCACTTTACCATTTTCGAGTAAACTCGTGATTAACTTAAGATTTTCCCTAAACTCCCTAAAATAACTTTTGTAAGTCCTGAGGTTAGTTATTTCAACAATTGTTCCCATTGGCAAGTTGGGAGTTTATTACGTCTATGTGCTGAAAAATGTGTTATTTGTTAACCCGGTGACTCGGGGATACTCGGCAAAAAATCCGAGGTACTCCTGATCGACTCCTGAAAGGGACCACTCGGATTTTTTCCGAGAGTCCCTTCATTTTATTGCGTCTAGTTACTTACTAAGGTGGCGGGGCGCCAGAGTAATGATTCGGCTGACCCATTTCATACATCTCTCTGCAAAGAGCACAAAAGACAGTCAAAAGACTTTACAGTGGCTTGCGACTACGGCAGGCGGAGCGAAGGGGTGGGCTGATGGAGACTGGGGCCAAGTATGTTTGATTGACAGTCATATTGCATGCTGAAATTTGTCATTGAATTTTGTCGCATAAGTGAGACAAGGGACTATAAAATCCCTCAATTTCCTCGTATTTGTCGGGCAACACTCGAGTAACAGGAGGCATGCAGGCATTTCCCATCTCGAGTCGCGGGTATCCGTAAGTTAATCACTAAATTGAAATGCCACGACAGAATTCTGCTTTGATTCTAAAGTATAAGATTTCAAACTCATTCGGATCATTCGCAACAATACCTAGTCCGCTACTGAGAAAATATGGGCCCTCGAGTGACCAGAAATGAAGTAATGTGATCGGCTGATTTTAGTTATTGGCCCTCGGACTGTTTTAGTCGTGCAATAATACAAAAGGTACCAACCCAAAATAAAGAATCCGACAAACTTACCACGGACCGAAACGAGGTTAACGTTGTATCAAGAGTGCATCACCCAGGAGCATTAAGATTTACCCAAATTGGCCTAGTCCCCATCAGCGTCAGAGTTTTGTGGGAAAATAAATAATGATAAACCAAATTGGCTAACTCAACGTTGCACCCTATTCAAAGCCTTTAGGAATAAAACGTTTTGTTACAGATATTTCCATAAGATTTAAACGTGAATGCAACATTATATTGCAAATACAATATACACAAAGAATATAAACCCAGGAGATATGGATTGGGCACACCACTGTGTGCCAATTTGGTGCCTCTTCATATGAGCCCGGTTGGCCGGGCTGGCCCAGTTTCCGAGATCTCGCCTCACCTATAAATCCTTTGTAAAAATTTTGTTGTGTTCATATGAGAGGGCGGGCTGGCACTGTTTCCGAGACCTCGGTTTTCCCAACCAGGATCTCGGTAAGCGGGCTGGAAATTTTGCCACATGAACATTTCAGCCTGGCTACCGGGAAGAAGATAATACAATGCCTTACTTCTCTTTTCTTCGATGATGAAATTTGAGGCTGATTAAACAAAGAAAATCGAGGTATTCTCACCCGGCGTGTTCATTAGATTTCACGCCTGAATGGTCACGTCGCCACTTTTTAACTCAAATCGGGCTGAAAGTCTCCACATGAACAGAGACCAATTTTATCCCGGTAACCCAGCCAGCCCGGTCAACCGGGATCATGTGAGTAGGCCGTTGGTCTATAGTTTATTTTCCCCCAAAACTTGGATTAAAAATACACACTCTTCTGACGCTGATGGAGAAAAACCTGATACCAGAATCTCACTCTTGGGTAATGAACTCTTGCATGTACTACATAAAACTGTGCAGAAGCGAGCTCTTGTTACTTACGCGTCCATTCCCTCATCAAATTCGCTCTCATAATCCATGCAACGATAGTGTTTCGCCAGTTTGACGCTAAATATTATCGCTGGGATGAAGAAGAACAGACAAAATCCAATGGCGAACCAGAAGCCATTCTACAAATAAAATGAAAAATAAAATCTTCCAGTTAGCTAAGGCCCCGCTTATATGGAGAGAAGTTGTCCCGGTTAGAAGGGTCACCTGTCTACCCCAGCTCCCCAGGACGAGCAGGACTCTTGATGATCGAAACTAAGACGGGCAGCTCTAGTCAATTCTCTTCTCATATAAACGCCCGCTAAAGTAAAGTTGACTCGGCTAGGAAGATGGCCCTCTTACCCGCGGGACAACTTTTCTTCATATAAACGGGCCCTGATATTGATGAGATGATACTAAACACGACTTACAAAAGGAAAGAGAAATTGCTTGCAGACGAAAGTTATGACTGCATCGTGAATCCTAGCGACGGGTTTGCACTTTCCCAAGTCATTGTCCAGCTGTGGACAAAATAAAAAGACAACAATTTACCGTTTGAGGAATATACATCGATGTTGCACATTTCTAGACGAACCCATCCCGACCGTAATAACTACAAAAGTCTGACGCCACGGCGGCCATGTTGGATGGCAAGTACAATAAAATGTCTCTCCGCAGGGAACTACATTTTATTACATGTGCATTATGCAAATTCTACGAACAGAAATTCTATTGTAATGCCATCCAACATGGCCGCCGTGTCACGAAGTAAGTTCTTAGTTATGAACGTATATTTGCACACAGTCATGATTATTTTAAAGCTTGCAGCTTTGGGGTATTGAGGACCAACCAATGTGGTCCGGGTTCGATTCCCGGTCCCGGCGTCATACGTGGGTTGAGGTTGTTGTTGTTGTTGGTTATTTCCTTGCTCGGAGAGGTTTTTGTCCGGGTACTCCGGTTTTCCCCTCCCCTCAAAAACCAACACTGCTAAATCCCAATTCGATCTGAATGCATGGACACATGTTGACCGACCTCTTGAGCGCTCTTAAGGTGTTCCGTGGGTAAACAGATTCAATTTCCATTTCCATTATTTTTTCCAACTGACAAAATTACAACCATTCACAACGCACAAATGCGTTAGGACAAGTAGAGTTGGTGGATCCAGAGTTAATAAACTCGCAAAATCAGCACGCAAACACACCGCCCAAATTCTTGGGCAATTCATTGCCTTCTCGCGCGTTGTGAAAGAAAAGTAGTTCTTAAATAAACGCAAGATGTGCATTTTCACACAGATTTGCAACCGGCAAACCAAATAGAGTACGATGTCTCTTGGCATCAAGCAAAGGGAACAATTCAACAGGATTCCATGCTTTGCTTTGCTTTGCTTTGCGTGAATTTGAAATGATTTTAACTTACAGTGTCCTCAAATAGTGCCCCGACACTTGAAGAAAGATAGTTTAAATCAAATGATCCTCGCCTAAATAAAGGACCACCGCTTCTGTTACAACTTTGCTTGTACATAAGTCTTGTGGGAGTGGAAGTAGCTAGACTCGACTCGTAACAGTTTAGCATTCAAACTACTGGCTTAGCAATTGCTTGACTCGGAATAGACTTAAGGCCCACGTTCACCATACATACAGGCATTGCGTCCCGTATCATTGTTTCCTGGAAGGGTTGCGAACCAATGGCGAGTAATCTTTGGATCAGCTGGTAATCTGTTTCAATCAAGACGTGAAAAACCAGCATATCTTTCGAATTATCTTTGAGAAATATTTTGTAAAAGCCATAGATGACTTGTTTCCGTGTTTCCATAGCCTCATCTAAACACTCAGGGGAGTTGAGAGAATTCAAGACAGTTAACTGTTAACTGTATCGAATTCTCCCAACTCCCCTTCGTGTCTAGATGAGGCTATGGAAACACGGAAAACGTCCTCTGTTGCTTAACTCAAAGCGGATATGAAAATGGTGGCGGGTATTCTTGAGTTTCGCCCAGATATCACTCTCCGTATTGTTGTCTCCGACAATCTCTTCGCTCAATCGTCCTTTCCGAATATCTTCTCGATCTCACTATCACTTCTCGTAAGCCTTCACCGAGTGCACCGCATCAGTTCAAAACTGGCGTGCCGCTGATGTTGTTTGTAACCGACTCTTTGTTCCCTCAACTCGAATGCGAATGAGCTGCCTGTACTTCGTTTGTTTCTCGTTTCGATATTATTTTCTTGTGAACAAGCCATGTCACAAATCCAAATGTACTTCCTTTCCTTGTCCTCAAGGACAGGTTCGGTCTTCTCGATGCGGTTCTCTTGCCCAAGTTAAATTCGGAGTCCCAAACTAATAGCCCACTTTCGATATATTAAAATTCAGTGCAAAACATCTCGAGGCTATGAGGAATAAACTCATACAAATCCTTATATTTACAGAGTCTCGGGATGATGTCTTTTGTTTAGGAAATAATTTTAATATATCGAAATTGGTCTATTTTGCTCGGAGTTTCACCAAGACATAACCCCTAGACCACTTCTCTTTATACCACTTTACGCGGCCGCGGCCGCTGCAGCAGCAGTAGTAATAGAGAGCTTTAGATTCTAGTACGAGAACGACTACGAGTACGAGATTTTTTCATAGAACGAGCGCGCGCAAACCAGCGTCATTTTGGTGGGAAAAACGTGATGCCGTCGTCATTTTAGTACGAGGTTTTGCAACAATATCGTCGCTTCAAAACAAGTCAACAACACGGTAGCAGTTTTCGCATTTTTCAATCAGCAAAAAGGCTCAGTTAACAGCAGTAAGAATAACTGAGCAACATATACTGCAAAGAAATGGTAAGATTAATCGTACGAAATATAAATTTGCTAAGTATTTTCGCTCAAAACGGACAGTCAGAACTCGTACTCGTTCTCGTCCTCGTCCTAGAATCTAAAGGCCCCTAATAGTAGTAGTACGACAGGTGTGGTGTTTCACCCAAAATGGCTTCAACGTCTACTTACCAAATCCTGGATGTGATCAGTGAATTGAAAACCCCAGCCGAGCACACGGTCAATGAACCTTGTGACAATCTGAAACAATACGTCGAATGATGCAAACTTGAGCCTAAACACCATATCAGTACGCGAAAAAAAAAAGATTGGTTTGTTTAGGTATTTCTTAAGTAATCACATGATTTCGATTGCAACTTGGTATAAGTAAGCACGAGTAAATTTCTCAAATTAACAAAATTGCTACAGCCTGTTGGGCGAGAGCAATTTGTAGTCTGAAAAATTTACAAGTCCTTCTTTTATACCAAATTACACAAGAAATCATGTGATTCCCTTTTAATAATATACATGAAAAAAAAGAAGACATAAAATAAAATCAAAACGAGATTAAATTTTGACAGCACACGCTTTAATTTTCTACGACGTTTATTCAACTGATTGGTTGAAACAGACGTTTGTTCAAATTCAAACGTTTTAGAAGAATATCGTTCAAGACCCATTACATGCATACATACTTAATTAAACACTCCCCACAGGGGCTTTTTAGAGCCAATGAAACACAATCACAACAGAACAGGACAATCAACAACAACAACAACACTGTTAAGAATCCCAACGGGCCGGAGGCAAACCAGTTGGCCATTTACAAGTGCAGCTGGGAAGTTGAACCAGGGACTACCAGGAACAAATTCAACGAGTGGTCAGAACGAGACTTGAACCCGGGATCCCCGGATCTCAAGGCAAGCGCCCTAACCACTGGGCCACACTGCCTCATTCAACTGTAACCTTGGCAATGATCTTTGACCTCGATGAATAAAATAAAAGCTATACATTTGCATGAAGTGCTGGTTATGGACGATAAGGAGAAGTGATCCTCGCACACATGTGGACAATTTAAGCACTTGTCCCAACCTCGTTACCAGGCTCTGTCTCTCTCTTTTCCTCCGTTGTCTTTCTCGATGACAAGGGAGGAAAAGAGAGAGAGCCTGGGAACGAGGTTGTCCCTGACAGACACTTGAAAAATTCTGGTGACTACAACGGGATTCGAACCCATTACCTTTCAGGGAAACACATTGTACTGGCACCGCGGAGGTCATGGGTTCGAATCTCGTTGGAGCCACGTGAATTTTTTGGGTCACCTCGCAGCTCTTACAAGGTCTCACCTGATTGGAGACCACCCTAACCCTTAACAAAAGAACAAATAACAGAAACAATGGACCCTAGGCCTAAAACAAAAGGGTTAGGTTTTAGGCCTAGGGTCCATTGTTTCTGTTATTTGTTCTTTTGTTCAGGGTTAGGGTGGTCTCCAATCAGGTGAGACCTTGTAAGAGCTGCGAGGCTACCGAATTTTTTCAGTTGTCCATCAGAGACAACAAAATTTAAATTGTTCAGATAATTGCGATGATCACTTAGCACTTCGGCAAATAATTGATCTGTTCGCCCCTGACAAATCACGCTATTTTGCGATAACCAAGTTCAATAATTGTTTCATCATTCTATCACCGAGTTTGTTCTTCATTTTTCTTTTCCAGAAGCAGTAAGCGCGCCCTGCCTTGCAGGAATCGAGTAATGGCAGAAATCAATTGGTTTCCTTCTCAACATAATTTTATTCAAATTGTACTTACAGTCAAACGCTCAATAACAAAATCAACAACAAAGCTGAAGAATTTCACAGTCTTCAAGGACTTGAAATCCGAATCCGAAAGAGGGGAAAATGTGGTATTCATTGACAAAGAAGCCTTAACACGCTCTCCGACAGTTTACCGGTCTGCCAGTTTCACACAAGAGCGTGGTTTGAATTACGCACGCGAGCAGAATATTATTTGCAGCAAAACACAGTTATTTGCAGGTCACGTGGTGAGCTCTCGGCCCATGAAAAGGGAGGAAATACATCATTCACCTTGGCCTTTCACGGGAACACAAGAACCCAAGAAATGGGCCATTTCCGAGTTGCTGTTAGTCTCGGTTTTGAAGTGAGTCTTGGTGCTCAACTAGTGCTCAACTATAAGGCAAATGAGTTTGATTTGCATAAGAATAGGCAACTCCTTTACATTTGAATGGTTGTGCACCAGGACTGGTTTTGAAACTGAGACATGCAGGAACTCGGAAATGGGCTACTGACCTGCTCCCAACTAAGTGGCTTCATTGCTGGGTTGGTGGAGCATTGCACCAGCATCACATAGGTCATGCATTCGAATCCCGTTGGAGCCACCTGAATTTTTCAGGCGTCTATAACAGGCAATTGCTTAAATTGTCCACACATTAACGCACTTTCGATATATTAAAATTAAGTCCTAAACAAAAGGCATCATCTCGAGGCTGTGGGGAATAAATATAAGGATTTGTATGAGTTTATTCCCCAGAGCCTCGAGATGACGCCTTTTGTTTAGGACTGAATTTTAATATTTCGAAAGTGGGCTATTACGACGATCCCTTCTCCCTTTCGATCTTTCACCTGTAAGAAAGACCCGATGTGTCCTAACTTGCGTCAGTGATTTAAAAGCAAATATAACAGTTCGCAATTTTTGCTTGATTTTTTGGTCATCCAAAATGACATCATTTTACACATATTAGAATAGAAGCACAGCTGTATCTGAGTTTAAAATCAGTCCACTTACGTCATTTATGTTTTTAGATGAATTAGTGCGAAGGAATTCCTCCGCCTTTTCAGCTTCTTTCAGCGTATCATTTGCAACTGTCTGTGGCAAAAAAAAAAAAATGACAATAAAACTCACTAAGGCACACGACAAGACATGAAAGCAAGTATTACGCACTGCTTTCATTCAAGAACCTTACTAAGTGTTGTTGTGTTGTAGTAGAAGTTCATGACCTCGAAGCGTTTAACTCTGGTTCCACCGGGGCCGGTTGCTCGAAGCCCGGTTAGCGCTAACCGTTGGTTAAAAGTTGTCAAAACCAATAGGTTTCAATGGTATTTAACGCTGGTTAGCGCTAACCATGCCTCGAGCAACCCGGCCCAGAGCTGGAGTTTTGTGAGTTTAAAAGTTTCCTCATTTGGATGTAACGTAGCTCGTGCATTTTCCCGCGCGTGCAGATTCGATCTCATTTTCGTCCATATTTGGGCATAAAATTGGTGTCCTAAAATTCCCAGCTTTGTTCCAAGGAAAAGAGGTGCAAGTTACACGCTTCAAGGTTTCTGGTTGTAGAGATAATAGAGTCAACATTTAGCGTTGCCGTCATTGCGTTTATGCGAAACGGCAAGTTGTTGCTCGTCATTAAAGCATTACATTTTTCTTATTCCAACATTTCTCTTACTCTTGAAAATCGATCAATGAATCAATTACTCTTTATTTTAAAAGCGGTCTTCCTGGGAGTCGTGTAGAAACAGGGTGTGCTAAAGAGAAAATGAACAAGCGAGTGAGAACCTCCCGCGTCCAATACCCTGGCCTCTAATTCCACCTTCTTTACCTTAGTGCATCTGGTAACAAAAAGGTATCCGACGCGCACTTAAGCATTCTTCTCACGACAAAAAATGTTGGGCGGAACGCCTTAAGTCAGCCCACTGGTGCGTCCAAGGACTTATGCGCAAAAGCAACATATTGGTTTGCATCCGACGTCAGGGCGGCCATGTTGGTGAACAGAACAATGCAGTAAAATGCCTTTTTGGAATTTGATTCTATTCTTATGCAAAACTTGTGGGGCCATTTTCTATTGTTTTGTACACCAACGTGGCCGTCTGGTCACGTGGATGCTAACCAAGAATAGCCAACTTGCAAATGGAGTTTTGTTTTTGCAAAGAAAGAAAGAAACCTACCTTTAGGTTTGATCCAATGCTTCGTAGGCCTTGAACATTTTGACCTAAATCATTCTTTTAAGAAATTCAGAAAATTAGAGGAACAGCTCCGCATTCAATCATTACTGTTCTTAAAAAAATACAAAAAATTGGGAACAAAAGGACCTTCGCGTAGTCTGTACTTTACCCTTTACTTCGTCTCATTCCCGTTTCAAGGTCACGTACTGATGGTACTCCTCCAGGTCATGGAAGACAACCATACATCACATACATGTAATATCACTGTAGTACTTTTAATACAGAACTCAAATCTCCAAGAGCTACCTGTATCACAGTTTTAGTTTGGTTGTAGCGGTTGTTGAGAGGGTATTGCTATTACCCTTCGAGTCACAAAAAGTCAAGGTTTAAATCACATGATCCCACTTAGCCTACTTAGTTGGCGGGATACTTTATCGCGGGCCTATTTAAACAAGTGCGAGTAAATCGATAAATGCTTCGTTGTTTTCGGCCGCGAGGGGCATGGTAACCAGTAGTTGCAGCAGCTGGCCCTCGCGGCCAAAACACAACGCAGAATAATTTAGTGTTGCACATGCGCAGGAGAGCTGCGACTTGCAGGAGACAATGTGTAAGAGATGTACTTTACTAAAAACTTACAGATTGCTTCGCCATGACCTGGACAACGTTGGTATCTAGATCACGCAAGCCTTGCGCTGTGTCTAAAGACTTGTTTCCCAGTTCCTGGATGTAACCATGAGAGACAATGAGCAATTAATTAACGGTTAATCATGCGTTCAGTGAGCCAAAAGATCTCATTTGCACCTCATTAAAAAACAAGAGAGCCCACTTTATCATGCCTCGTTCCTTTAAAACTGAATTAATTTTCCGCAATCCCGCACCACACTGAAGATCACAGGGAATACACGCCGAGATTGTACCTACTGATCATCGTACCTTCATTCCTATCGGAAAAAAGTGTTTCATTGATGCAGTATAAATCACAGAAAATACGAGTTGCTAGTGAGTTTACCATTTGCAGATGTAATTGCAATCATAATTAGGCGGCACTTTCTCTCCTCGGTTATTTAAGGACACTTTAAAAGTTCGTCCAGCCAGGCGTTTGAACCTTTGATTTCCCAAATGGTAGTCTGCAGCCCACCTAACGCAGCCAACCATGCAGCCAGTGGCAACCCTTCACTTTCCTGCCCATTAACCATTAAAACAAAACTGACTTATTGCAGGTCAGTGAGTAAAAATGAAATGGCTCACAGCCAAACAAACATGATAACCTCCTACATTGTATCTGCCAGCAGAGGTCTCTTTTAGTTTTGCGTTATAGCTGGGCCGACGCACCCCTGTTATGGGTCCAAACTCACTTTGATCCAAACACTGTCCACAACCTCGGACGGCGCTCTTCAAACAGCATGCTCCCACGACATATTTGCTGACTGTGACTTGAGCCCGCTGTGTCCCGCGCATTCCTTTACAGTAATTCCGCTGTTGTTAAGTGAGCCCACACAACATGAAGTATCACGTGAGGTGGATTCGGTCGCTAAATAACCGTCGCGCATGCTCAATACAGTGAGTTTCGACCCATGGCAGAGGTTTCTTTTCCCGTACTGGACAGCCCAGCGAACGCAAGAGAAAAGAGACTCTGCTAGAGGGAACCTTCATCCTATTGCATGAATAGAATATTTGACAATAATAGATTTGACAACAAAACTATTGGATGCAAAGTGTTTAGGGTAACACGCCACTGTTGCTAAGATTCCTGAATGGGAATAGAATCATCATGGCCTCAATTATTAAAGCACAAATTTCATCCAGTGTTTTGAATCAGTAATATTTTATTCATGGCTTAAATCCTCCATGCAAGAACTTGTGAAAGTCAGAGATCAGTAACGAAATGAGAAAGAACAGAAGAGCAAACCTAGAAAAAAAAAGAAAAAATCTCAAGTCTGATTCTTGCACTATGGCAAGCCCAGAAAAATGCTCCAGTCGTGGACCATTTCTTGCAGTGTAATCCTACTTTTATCACAATGCTGTTCCCTTGACAGAATTACTGTAGATTTTTAAAACTGTAATAAAATGTGAGGGAAAAGGGTAAACTTGATATGGTTCAGCTTAGCCTACAGGGCATGTGTTTTTTGTTGAAAGGCCGACATATTGGAAGCGCAGGAAGGAGAGAATTGGGACTAGTGCAGGAGGAACCAGGAAAGGGGCGGGGAGAAAAAAAAACCCGATGTATTTTCCCCTTTCCCCTCCTCTTCCCCATTCTATTTTTTTCCAAACCACCACCCTCCCCCCTGAAACAATGTTTTAATTCTTGCCGTCTAAGATGGAGCCATAGAGTAAAGGATTATTTATCGCGCTTTTTAGCAAATACACCTGCCCTGCAGGCTAGGTTCAGCTGTAAATAAGACATTTCAAAATTTTAATGATTACACTCACATAAGCCTTCACTTCAAGTGATGGATTTCCATTACCAACGTCTTGGAACTTATAAGCAAGTTCAGTGACATTTTGGGCTAATGCTGTGAGGTTCACCGCCGTTATTCCTTTATTTGTCTATTAAATACAATAAAACAGTAAACCAATAATTGGTTTATTATCACACAACATTGGAAATACAATAATTGTTGGTTGTGCAAGATCAGTCCTTGTCAAGACCTTTTGCCTTTTCAATTTTACTTTGCACAATAAGGGAGCAAGGATGGAGCAGTGGTGAGAGCACTCGCCTACGGCCATTGTGGCTTGGGTTTGATATCCCAGAGTTGGCATTGCTTGTGGGTTGCATTTGTTGCTTCTCTACTCTGCTCCGATCCCAACGATTTTTCTCTTGGTACTCCAGTTTTCCCTTCTCTTCAAACACCAACATACGATTTGTTCGTGTGATTTGATTAGGGGTATGTAAAGTGGCCCCGATTAGCGCCTCAGCTCGGAATACACTTGACACTTAAGGTGCGTTTCTTTGGGAAATCCAAATCCGGATTCTTGTATCCGAAAATTGATTATTGATCCGAAGAATTGATCAGATCTGAAAACGGATTTTTAGGATTCACGATCAGTACGTTTCTTTGGGAGACGGATCTGAAAACGTCTACGCTTGCCCAGCGGTAGTCTTGTGAAAGTACGTATTCCCGCCATTTGCGTGAATCATGGCGAGCAATCAAGGTGACTTTTCCAGTGCTATTTTGTCCTTAATTGTAACAGTACTCGAATACTTTTGGCACAACTTCAATTTGATACAGTTTACATTAATCCTAACGGGCTGAAAGTGGGCTGTCAGGCCGAAAAATCCGTTTTCGGATTCTTCGTTTCTTTGGGAACGAAGTGTCCGTGTGATGTGAGATCATAAATCCAATCTTGGATTTTCCCAAAGAAAAGCACCCTTAAATAAAGGTCATCATCATCAATACTATTACTGTTACAATAAGGTGGGATGGATGCAACAATGCCAACTAAGAATCCATTACCTCATTTAGGAAAGCATCAAAATTGATGCCATCCACTCCAGAATTGCTCAAGTCAGTCAAGCTTCTTTTCGTTTCATTTGATATTACATTAACATCACTCAAATTGACCTTCAAATCTTCGAATGTCTGTGTGGAATCATTTCCAAGTAACTGATAATAGAAAAAAGAAAGAGAGCACATAAAATAAACAACAGCCAAGACAACAACGCGAATTAAATTAAACAGAATAAACTAATACTTTTCTACTATTATTTTTCATGTTTGGCAGTTCACCTAAGGAAAAAACCCACTAAATCTCGTGCGTTTTACCGCCGACCACTTGGCTCAATTGGTTGAGCACTGGGCCACAGTGCGGGAGGTCGTGAGTTCAACTCCGGCCGGACGAACACTCAGGGTATTTAAATAACAGTAGAAAGTGCTGCCTTTGTAATGATATTTGCATGCAAATGGTTAGACTCCCTAGTCTTCTCGGATAAGGACTATAAACCGTAGGTCCCGTCTCATAACACTTGTTGATTAATTCTGTGGGACGTTAAAGAACACACGCACTGCTCGCGAAGAGTAGAGAGGGCATGGAGTTCCCGGTGTTGTGGTCAAGCCTCATTTTATTCATTCGTGGGTTGGGTGAGACCGCTATAGCGGCTGCCTGTACATCCTGATGTCTTATGTCTCACCCATAGATTTGCCCAATTGAGTATGTATTTTTACCACAATTGCTTGTAATCTCGCTATCTGATTGGCTAATTTGTCGTTGTCGATAAGAGTCTTGACAACGCTGCTCGCGTCATGCTAGCTCGCGTAAATTTGTCACGCAATGTAATAGCCAATCAGCAAAGCTCATTTTGGGAAATAACCCAATAATATTGCGAGAAAGTTATAGACAACGCTTGCTCTTTCCCTTGTCATGATTTTGGTCACGCTCTGAAATAAACACTTTCTTTGGCGTCGAATATTGTGGTAAAAAACAAATCGAAAGTGGTTCAGCGTTGTCTGTACTCTTATCGACAATGATATTCGTCATCACAGTGGTCAAAATATTGTGGACTCACGAGGCGCAGCGGAGTGAGTGTTAAATAGAAAATGCGCGAGGTAAGTTAGCCACTATCAAAAATACCATAATACTCTTTGTTTGTCCCACCAAAATTTTGCACAAGCCTTGTTTTCATTCTCTCTTGGGACTTAACATGGTCCCAAGAGAAACTGGAAACAATGGTTATGCAAAATTCTGGAGGGACAAACAAAGAGTATTATGGTATTGTGATATTGTCTAATTCATTACAATTACCATTTTGGATAATTACGGGCCACTGAAGAGATTGCAGATATACGTTAACTATGAAAATTAGCATGCTTTGCTAAAAAGGTTCTTCTTTTTTGCACCGCAGTATCCAGAACAAATATTAACTGACCTCCTTGATATCCAACTGCTTAGAAATATTGAAGGCCTCATCAAAAGGACCTGCCGCATAAAGTGGCTTGTTTTCTCGGCAGCTCCTGAGATATTAAATGATTGCAGAAACGCAACTGAGCTCACAAGAATAATGCCCAAAATTACTTCTATAGACTAACTGCGATTTCGAGACACCAATAAAAACAAAGAGGTATTATGGTATTTTCCGACTCGGTCAATATAGACCTGCCACCAGGCTCAATTTTTGTTAATAAGCTGAATGCCATCCAAAGGCTACAGTTTGAGAGCAAGCACTTGCCTTGGAGAGTGGTGTAGAGAAAAGACCATATCTTATGCTTAAAAAAAATACACCAATAACTCATGCAGCTCAATAGAAAGAGCGTGCAACCCATGTAAAGGAAAACGGTTATGTTCCTGTGTACCGGTTAACGAAAATTGCGTGACATTGGTCAAACGAAACATAGCGTGACTGACAGCTGGATAACTTGATGAATAATATATGCTCTAATAATAAAACCACAACTGGATCACTAGATAAATCTTAAATGTTTAGGGCTATTTGGATCATTTGGGCCGTCCGGGCCAGTTGGGTCATTTCGGCCAGTTGAGTCATTTGGGCCAGTTGGGTCATTTCGGCCACTTGGTCAATTGGGCCAGTTGGGTCAATGACCCTATTTTGCACGTTCTCTTGACCAAATATGGTAAAACGGCGTAAGAGTGGAATAATAAGTTAACGTATATAGCTTCGGTTAAGTATGTGTCACCTTGGATTGATCATGGAATTTGCAGTCTAAATAAGACTCATACACATTTTAACCCTCCAAATCGGCATGACTATTTCGGGGGTGAGGTGGGAAGGGTGTGAAAACTGAAACAACCCAAACCTTTACAAAAATGCTAATCTTAGGCCTGAACATCATCTAAAGCATATTGTTTAGGGCCACATTGGTGGGAAGCGAGTGCTCTCACCACTGTGCCATGCCTGCACCTCAATAAAGATTCTGCCCTCTCCATTCCAGTGACCATAAAAAAAATACATAGGAAAAATTAAGAAACAACAAGGCTGCTGCCTAACGGTCGACCGGTTGCCTGGGGTGCTTTACTTGTGAGCGTGAGCGGCCAAAATTCTGAATGAGCGGTCCGAACGGTCGCCTAACTTATCACAAGGTGATTCATCCTCACTTTTAATTAATTAATTCTGGGCTCTTGAAAAAATGACTCGGGCTACTAACTTTTAATGTTGGAAGCCCGAAGGGCTCCGGAAAATTTTTATTTGGCAGCAGCCTTGAACAATGTTACATACTGGAGGAATCCACTAATGGTAAATTCTATATCTCCTTTGTCCTTTCCAAAGAATGTTGTTGATAAGAAGTAACCATCTGATCCCCAGAACTGCTGCTTGTCGATAACCTGTCACATTATGGCACAGAAGCACAAGTTCTCATAAGGAACATTAACACTGTAACAACACATTAACATTAACACTGTGTTTATTACATTTCAAGTGTTCTGCAATTATTGCTTTTCAAAATTCAATACATTTTGACTAAAATCTATCACAAGAATAAATCTCTCCTTTTGAATACTCTCTACCTTCAATAACAATACACCACTGAGAGAGAATGTGTCACTGAAACTGAGTGATTTGGAAATAACTGAGGTGAAATTCACTTTGTCGAGTTTTCTATTTTTATGAATATTACAGAAATCGTAAAAAAATTCAAAGTGCAACTAAATTCAAATATTTTTCATCTACAATATTAAAGGGGCTAGGTCACGCAATTTTAGGCAATTTCAGTACTGATCGAATGTTCATAGAATTGACTAAAATATCAAAATAACTGTTCAAAACTATAGAGGAACTCTAACAAAACACAGGGAAGTCAAGAAGGGACATGGATGGACAAAACTGGAGAGGATTGAAATGGATTGAATTTGGGTAAATTTGAAAAACGTCGGCCCACCTTTTTTCAAATTTATATCAGTCTATATCAAAATGTCATTTACACAGCTGGAAAATCATTCTCAGTTGTTATGAGGCCGTGATTTTGCAAATGAAAGACTCTTGCTCTACCAATTTGACGTTTAGAGCTCATAATTAACAAAATCAAACAAAATTACCTACAATAGCGTGACCTAGCCCCTTTAATCTCCCCAACAAAAGCAAGCATGTTTTACCATTCTTACCTCACAATTTCGTTTTTATATGCCGGGCAAGACGGGCGCAGTTATCAAAACAAGCAATAATTTGGACCCACGACCGTGATGGGTCATGGGTCTATTCTCGATTTTACGTCACAAACTGCTTTGCAATGCAAAATTTCTTTGAGAACAGGAATGCAAAGCAGTTTGTGACGTAAAATCGAGAATAGACCCATGCCTCTCACAGCAACGGCCGTGGGTCCAAATTCTTGCTACAATGTTCTGCTAAGTTTACATGGCTTGCACGGCACAGAAAAAGTGAAATTCTGGTTGACAATGCTGACATATGTTTGCTTTGGATAGGGAAATTTATATTAGGAACAAAAAATATCTGAGTTCAGGTGCACTTGAAGAGATTTTATGGATTTGGGAGACGCAGCCTCAAAATTAGAGACGTATGGATTTTAAACTATGGTTTAAAGTCCGTAACTTGGTCTCTGTTCGACCTAAAAGCATTGCTGTCTGTGCAATTTCGGAATGGCCTATAATCAATACTTGTATGCTTGTGCCCAACATGGCGGCCATACTCCAGCTAGTTTACAGCGTACATCTTTGATATTGGACATCCATCTTATGGTCAATTGACACCTGTCAAAACAAGGTATCCTCTGCCCAGTATCACATGACCATATCACGGGCTCAAGTTAAGAGCTCATTGAAGACAACTTTTTTGAAGTTGACCGCTGACCATACATCAGTTTGCAATTGGATCACAGGCTCAAGCCAGGTTAACTTATCGGTATTGTAAGTATAAATAACCCGGGAGCTCCGCTTTTAGGCTTGGCTAAATCCATATACTACAGTCCTTACAAATTTAAACTCCTTATCGCCTTGAAATTTTAACAAGCTATGTGGAGATGTAATTAAAACAAGAGGTGATTTGTAACCCTTCTACAGACATTAATTTGAAAATCCTCAGGAACCCTCAGGAACCAAAATCCCGAGGGGGTAGGGGTATTTAAACAGAACAACAATCTCAGGGGTCACCTCGCAGCTCTTACAAGGTCTCACCTGATTGGAGACCACCCTAACCCTTAACAAAAGAACAAATAACAGAAACAATGGATCCTAGGCCTAAAACAAAAGGGTTAGGCTTTTAGGCCTAGGGTCCATTGTTTCTGTTATTTGTTCTTTTGTTAAGGGTTAGGGTGGTCTCCAATCAGGTGAGACCTTGTAAGAACTGCGAGGCTACCGAATCTCAGGGAGAGGGTAATCAATACTTTCTGAAACATGACACAGAATTTTTAGAGCAACAGTTCTCGTCCATAGATAATCTGTGATTGCTAAGCCTTTTTTGCTAATTATTATGAAATGCATCAGCACTGTTATTCCTTAGCTTATTGATTACGAAAAATGAACATTCGCTAACGAGATCTCCCTGTTACATTTGGTTGGAGGTTAGCAGAGGTCTCTTTTCTTTTGCGTTCACTGGGCTGACAAGTACCGGAATAGAGACCTCTGCCATGGGTCGAGATTCACTGCGTTGAGCATGCACTGCGGTTACTTAGCGACTGAATCCTCATGTGATACTTCATGTTGATTGGGCTTACTTAAAGTGCCCCTGTGACCAAAAAATCAATTCATATTTTTCTTTGGATTTCAAAACTATGTTAACAAAACACTAAGGTCGTGTTCTATTGGGATCAACCGTTTTTAGTTGGTTGAGTTGGTTGCGTTTTTTTGTGTTCTATTGGGAAAAAACCGTTTCAGTTGGTTTGGTTGATCAACTTTCTCAACCGACATCAAACTAGGTTGAAACGGTTGAAAAGGCATTGGCAGCAACCGCTGTCATTTACGCGGGCCATTTAAAGCCTTGATTTCAAAAAGACACCTCTTTATTTTAACTGTAATTTTCCTATTTAATGGTCCGCCATTACTAACATTATGTTCTTGAGAGAGCTGGATCGAGGAGAAAATGACGTCAAAGGCTCACTAGTTTAAGAATGCAATAAGTGTGTACGCTGCAGAATTAATATGCAGCACGGGGGTTTTGGGCTTTCGGACTTTTAAACTCACGCTTTGCATATATAATAAGCTGCGTTCACACGCTGAAATTTTAAGCTAGCGAGCCTCTGACATCACTTTTCCCTGGATCCAACCCTCTGAGGTCCAATCGGTCAGTTTTGAACGTGAGTAATGGCGGACCGTGAAATCCAAAACTTAATGACACTGAAAGTAAACAGCCTTTTGAAAAAGCTCAAAATTTTGCCAGTCAGGTTTTAAGCAAACACACTTTCAAAATTTGAAGGAAAAAAGAAAGTGTTTTTTTTTATCACAGGGGCACTTTAACAACAGCGGGATTATTTTAAAAGAATGCGCGGGACACTGTGGGGTTGAGTTACCGTCAGCGAACATATCATGGGGCATGTTTGAAGACTGCCATTCAAGGCTGTGGACGGCAGTTGGATAAGAGAGCGTTTCATCTCATGGCAGAGGTCTCTTTTCGTGTACTCATCAGCCCAGCGAAACGCAAAAAGAAAAGAGACCTAAGGCTAGCAGGGAAGGTCGGTGGCTTGGAAGTAAAAAAATTGTTGTATGACAAACCTGTGTGTAAAGAGCATCATTTTCAAGGAGACTGCAGACGTCTTGCGCTGGTGTTCCAATGAGAAAACAGAGTGTTGTCAGAATCATCAAGAATGATGCAAAAATAAAGCAAAACCCAACAGCACTGCAAAAAAGAGAAAATATTTCAAAGAAGTGACATCGTACTACCTTCATCGCAACATGAACTAAGAGATTATGTTGATTACTATATTCATCTTCTTCCTCGTTGACTCCACCTAGCTCTTTCAATAAGAATATACTTGTGGAGGTAATAACGTAAATACTAGTTGTGAAGAATGAAAATAAAAGGAATAAATAATAAATGGATTTCAATTCATTTGAGACAATAACTAATGCGCTCTTTGCATGATACTGTCACATGGTATAAAATCCGCCACACCGGATGGCAAAAGGTACGCAAAAGCCTCCCAAAACCAAGCGATTTCAACCAGCCAAGCATGACTTTTCTTTGTTTTGGATGTCCCATTGCGTAGCTGGTCATCCAGCAGGGCAGATTTTATACCACGTGACAGTTTCATGCAAAGGGCCCAATAATAATAATAATAATAATAATAATAATAATAATAATAATTAATCCATATTGTTCAGGGCATTCAAGGCTGGATTTCTTCACTACGTCATTGAGTAAGGAATTCCATTCCTTCACTGTGCGTGGAAAAAAAGAGTACTAATGTGGTAGTCAGTTCTTGACGGAGGCAAATTAAGATGTGTCAGGAGTGGGTTTCAAGCCACGGCTACAGACTAGACTGTGACCTGAATGCAGTGCCTTGGACCGCTCGGCCATCCTGACACCTACAGTATATAAGGGACAGCTCATTTCACTTTTGAAAGGGAGGAGGGAGTGGGGGTTGGCCAATATTATCAATGTAACATAAAAGAGACATTGTGTATCCAGAAGCTAAAGGCCTCAATAAACTCAATCATTAGCAGTGAGAAGTTGCTACTATATTAGTAACAACCAACAACTGTCAATGCTTTCTTGTAATTTCAAGATAATTTTTTATAGTAATATAGTACCCAGATGTCTTTATTTCTTATATAAGAAAACTTACAAAACGCCAAGTTAACATAAAATGCATTTTTAACAAATGTTAATTTCCGCTGTTTTTTAAATTCTTAATTGAGCTACGACGGCCGAAGAACCAGAGTTTAAACAATATTATTATATGGCTAGTGTTTCTGGCCGATATAACGCACATTCTTCTCCCATAAATTATGCCCATGGGCCAATTATGGATTATGCAAATTAGTTTTTCTTCTTTAGAACCATTCTGTTAGCCATGTAATAAACTGCTCAATAACCTAGATCATTACAGTCGTTACAGCAAAATCTCAAACCTGGGTCTAGCTCGTTGTCACTCGATCAATACGGCAAAAAAGTTCAGTTTGAGATTTTGCTGTAATGATCTCACTCTCGGTTATTAAGTAGTTTTATTATATGACTAGCTCCGTGAGCGGGCAAGATGAACCAAGTCGCGCGCTCTGATTGGCTACCCGAGCGGGCAAGATGGAGCGATACTGCCCACTCGGGATTTCTCGCTTGGTCCCGCAAGATCAAAGATCATTTTTTGGTGTTTTAAGTCATATAATAAATCCTTTATTGACCAAGATTGTTCGGTCAAGATGACTGGATATTGGCCTCGTTCTTTTTTTGCGTGTTTATGGACCTCGACTTCGTCTCGGTCCATAAACACGCAAAAAAAGAACTTGGCCAATATCCAGTCATCTTGACCGAACAATCTTGGTCAATAACCCATACATAATTACTACTAGTAGTAATCTCGGATTATTGAAGTGCATTCGACAGTCGCTTAGCCTGTGTTTCCGTAGGATTCCAAGCTAAACTAAGCAGTGACAAAAGGAGACTGTCATCAGATCGAGATCATATGCGCGTGCGAGAATCCCCACGAGGGTGCCCCTGCAAACAACAAACGAATATTCAGGGCAGCTATTTTGGTGTCCTTTACAGAGAAAAATCTCGATTCCTTCTGGCAAG
>OX421445.1:60625385-60727885 GCA_949126865.1 Montipora capitata
GTGCAATAATCAAACTTAACTAATTTGCATATGTGGGTTGAAATCTGACATGCCCCAAGCAGTTTTCATAAAGATGACAGGACGTTTTAGTCGTGTTGTTAATAGGTAGCTATAGTTTTTAATGACAGAAAAATATATCCGTTTTGTCACTATGGTGTAAAATGAAGTTTATTTGGGAAGCCAAAAATATTTCTGGTTAATCCAATTCATTGCTATGACTTACCAGTGCGAAGATTGTTTACGTTACTCATTAACACAAAAAATTTTCAAAAATATTATATCACTTTAATCTAACCCAAAAACATTCATATTCATATTTATTCATATTGATTTCATATTTATTAACCATTTCTTTTGCTTGTGTGTTTCTCGGCATTGTGATTTGAAATAATTCATAGATGTTTAGATTTTCAATTACAAACTCTGTTTTGATTAAAAGAGACAAAGAAGGCTTCCTGTCCCAAAAGATAAAATGTAAATATTCAGTTAAATATTACAACAAAATTTTAAAACAAAGACGGAAGGTTCTTGCAGCCTAAAAAGCATGTTGTTTTACTCTGAAAACAATGAACAATCAACATTCTTACCTACAGTTCATTCAATGTAAACAAGAACGTTGACAAAAGATGATCACTTCACATTTTTGGTTGCCTAGCAAGTGATCAATTTCTTCCTTTTGATAGAACATGACCTTCCCCTTGATTCATGGACATCAGACTGCAGAAGTTTTAGTGTTTTTACGATTGATTGCCATTAATATTTCGCTGACAACTAAAAATTCATAGTTTTATATAAAAATTACTGTTATTTTTTTTCATCTGTTTTGGCTACCCTGTGCGTGCCAGAGGAATTTTTCTTTCAAGGTCTGCGATGCTCCGCGATTCCAAATCAACGGTCGAGGATGAAGGAAAAAAGTCTGGTCACACAACCCCAGAACCTCATTTCCTTGTCATCAGTTTGTCCTAGTTTGCTGATTGGACATTACTTTTGAAGGGAGTTTCAGCTTGGACAAACCGAAAAACCGGTTCTCAACAGTTGTTGTGACAAGCCGATGGTCTGTGTGCTGCTTCGCTGCCTTCACGCACTTTAACAGCTTTGACGATGTGAAAAGACCCATTTTAATTGTAGTTAAATTATTTTGCTTATCGATTTGCGCATGAGAGCACTTGCAGATACTCAAGCTGGGTTGGGAGCAATTGAGGGAATTAACTAACAAATAGGCACGCATTGCGTACCTGTGGTAGTGCAGATGTAACACAGCGCTGTATAATAATTGTCAACTGAGCTGCATTTAGTCTTCCAGGAGATTCAAGTTATCTTTGTGTAATATGTAGCTCTTAGTAGTACACAATAATATTATTGTTTTGGTACCGTATATCATTATAGTGCCATGGTAGATGTCTTTGGTAAATAGCCCCCTGAGACGATTTGTGGTTACTAGTAAAATACTAAACCTAGATTGAAGAAAACAAAAGGGAATCGAGGAACATGTTGATCATTTTCAAGTTCTCTTACAACCTTTTTTCACCACAAGTTTACGCGTGCACTCTGAGTATCTGACAGCTTTCTAAAACAAAAGTTCACTGAAGCTAAGCCCTGTTCGGCGTGGTTTAGTACTTGGATGGGTGACCTCAAAATCTACGACTTACTGTCAGAAACATAGGACCAAAATTCTATTTTAACGTTCGAAAATGTGAACTACATGTGAGCAAGGTACAGATTTTGTTAACCAGCTTTATGCAAAACAAATGTTGATGCAAACGTAAATAAATATTGATACACAGCTTTTAGGAAAAGCAGAAGGAAGTTTTGAGAAGTGTCGATCAAGAATAAAATATTGTGCAATCAGCAACAAAATTTGCGACATGAAAACAACTTAAATTTTGAACCGAGAATATAAAAAGTTACCAGCAGTGAAAAACATTTTGGGAGATTTTTGCTTTGTTCAATTTCTCTTTTGTACTTTTGGCTGCACAAGTAAATTGTAAAATTGAAAGTGACTTCAGCGGGCGACATGATCAAGTTACCTTGCATGCTTTCTCGCAAAAAAAAGGATACATCTGTGTCAAAATGATGGCAAGTCACCGGGTTTTGGTTTTTGTTGGTTTAGTTTTTTTTTTCTCTCAAGTGTTTTAAGATTGACACGAAATGTGCAAATTCAACACAAAGATCACAATCAGCTAACTCTTGAGGTTGACTACTGTTTCTGCCAAGTCAAAAATTTACTGTCCTAGACAAAATTATTTTGTCACGAGGTAATTCCATCATTTTGGAAACAGCAGCTGCTTTACTATTCATCAGCGTCACCAATTCTTGCCGCTTTTGGGGCTCATGTTGTTGAAACTCAAGCACGCTTCCAAGCACATTCGTCAGTTATGCACGCGCTGTGGGCCTTTTGCCACTACAGACTTAAAAGTCTTATGCTCTTACACTCTTACAACATTTGTTGTTGATTGTCTTGAATTTGAAATAAACATCAGGCTATGACAATTTGCTAGGGATGAAGCTGTCAGTAAACTGTATACTGTGGAAAATGATGCCAGAACTACCCTAAATCCAAAATGGTACCATAAAACTTGAGCTCTTTAGTAAAGACAAGTAATATCGTCTGACATTGGACAGAGTCAAATCTATTAAATACCACTCCTAGGTATCAATGGCTTAAATATGTGCTTCTTATTAGGCCTTACTATATACTCAAAAGAATATTGCGTTTCTGATTGGTCAATGACAAATGGATAAATAGGTTATGAGTAAAATAAGGAAGTTGCTGTGCAAACAGCAATGGCACAGTTTTGAGGTGTATGAACTTGCTTGAGCCTTTCATGATCACTCGTGATGTTGAGAACTTTCAAACACCACTCATGCCAATAAATCACAAAAAACACTCATGTTCATACGATTTCCTACAATAACCACCTGTTTAGGTTTCTAGCCTGAGGGTGATTTGGTCTCACGTTTTGGGTGCCACATGTATTTCTGACTTAGGATGCTCAGTTTACCACCCAAAAAAATGGCCCTCAAAACAACAACAATGACCTTGTAAGGTCCTGTAGTACCTGCTCTAGTCCCTTGTGTATCATTAATAATTTTGCTTGGGATATTCTTCACTTCATCAAGGCCCTAAAAGAAAGCAGTTTGAACATAATAGGCCTGACCTGCTTTTGGTAGACAAACATGATGGGCAGCTTATCAAAATAATTGAATGTAATAAATGTATAATGTGATCCTCGCACTAAACTAGCAGAGGCCAGAGTAGAAGTGAAGGAGAAAGAGAAAGATGATAAATATCAAGATCTGGCAAGGGTAGTGAATACCAGGGATGGCACTAGGATTTTTCAATCTGGGTCCTGGGACCCGCATGTTCGGCCAAATTGGGGTCCCAAGCATTTTTTGGGGGTCCCAAAATCTTGGTGACTCTCTGCAAGAAAAAGAGTATGTTTTAGATTATGAGAAAAAGAGAGTAACCAACTTGGAATTAATATTGACGCATATGCATAGGACCGGCCGACAAAGGCTTTTTCTAGAGCCGTTACATTCATTCCTGAAGACAAGAACTCTGTTAATGAAAGCACCCTTCCCAAGGGTTTACGCATCACTGGTTTCCTCCCTTAGGAGCAACAAACAGTGACGTCTTTTGCTATATATTTGCATTCAGTGACTTGCAGAGTACATTCCTCTGAAGAAGACCGCAGAAGGCGGTCGAAAATTTAGTTTTAACCTTTTTAGATGTTTTAAACTCCCTTCTTTGAACTTTAATTATGAGCACAGATCGCTCCAACAGTTTTACAAACAACATAATATACTGACAAATCAAAGCAAGTTATGTGAGTTATTTAAGTCAGTGCCTTGCGTCCTGGGGACGCATTAAAATTTCGATGATGCATTTTTGGGATTTTATTTGCGTAAAAATGCACAATTTCTGCCTTAACGCGATCCCTGAATACATGTAAGTTGTGGAAGGTAAGATGAGAGTTGTGCCTATTGTTGCAGGGACAAAAGGGCAATTCCAAAAGGATTGGTGGGCCATATTGAAAGTATTGGGGTGAATCTCAGCGTGGCTCAGATTCAGAAGGCTGCACCATTAGGAACAGCTAGAATCCTCTTGAGAATTGAATACTCATATGGACAACTGATTATCAGTTGAAAACTGAGAGACTCCAAGAGCAGAATTTCAACCGCGGGTACATGTACATGCATGTCCATATAAATTAAATGAAATATTATTGGATCAACAAATGGAATTACGAATTTGCTGACTTCAAAATGCACAGTCATCCCTATAGATTTTAAAAGATCAGATGAAGATGCAAGATTTTTGAAGATCAAAAACGATCTTGTAACGGGAGCTCTAAAGGTTCTTTCAGAGATCTAAAAAACGTTTTGATACCAAAGCCAATCTTTCCTGCTAGCAGAAGTCTCTTTTCTTTTGCGTTCACTGGGCTGACGAGAAGGGGAAAAGAGCCCCTTTGCCATGGATCGCAACTCACTGGGTTGAACATGTGCCGGGTACTTAGCGACCAAATCCTCACGTGATACTTCATGTTGTGTGGGTCCACTTAACAAAGGGATTACTGTAAAGGAATGCATGGAACACAGAGGGCTCAAGTCACAGTCAGCAAACATATCATGGGGTATGTGGTTTGAAGAGTCCCGTCCAAGGTTGTGGACGGCAGTTGGATAACAGCGAGTTTTGACCCATGGCAGGTCTCTTTTCCCGTACTCGTCAGCCCAGCAAATGCACAAAGAAGAGACCTCAGCTAGCAGGGAAAAGACAATCTTAACATTATTCACCTCTTGAGCAGTTTTTTCAAAGTCCTGATTGACCACATCTTGAACACTGGAGAGTTCCTTAGAAACATTGGGAAGATTGTCAAAGTTTGCTTCTGATGCCAGTGATGAAGGATCAATGTCATTACAAAAAGTTTGCCCGATTGATGTACATTCATTCTGAATCTCAGTCAAGTTGTTCCTTGATTCATTCAGTCCACGATTGAGTTCCCCTGTAGCCTGTGACAGGGTCTTACTGTTGTCCCTGATGGCTTCCAGTTGGTCCCTCATCCGCTTTGTTTCTAAAAACCATAAGCAAAATATGAATTCACATCACTCTGAATCACCAAAATGAACCCATTGACTCCTAGGAGTGAGGTACTTTACTCTGTCTAACACCAGACGATTTTACCCCTCAACTGGGGGTGGCCTAGGGCACCTGAGGAATCAATGGGTTAAAAACCAAAGGTAAAAAGGCCAGTGTGTTTAGCAGGTGCCAACCGTGTGCCTGTGGCCTCAAATATTTCTTTTGTGAAAATGATAAATTTTGATGAGCACCATAAAACACACCTTTTCTCCTTGAGATTCTGTTTTCAATCTACTGGAGTTTAAGATACCTAAAATTTAGCAATCCCTTGTCTCACCACCAAAATAAGGTGAGTAGCACTGCTTCACATAATAAATTCCACTTTTGAAAGAATTTCTGCACAGCATTTTGTAATACAGTCGAACCTCGATTATCCGGACCTCGATTATCCGGACTTTTTCTCTGGTCCCAATTTTGTCATGAATATTTAATAGTCATGATCAAGATCCGTAGCCATATTCTTTTTAAAACTACAGCGTTGAAAAGTGAAGTAAAAGCGAGTTTGTTTCGCTTTCAAAAAGCAAAATAAAGCATCGCTCACACACGTCGCAACTAATGAAGAACTTTAGAGTGAGTTCTGATTGGCTTAGAGTTGCTTTGTTGCTAAGTGAAATTTCATGCTTTATTTGCTCGTTCAGCAAACAAGCTACACTATGTCACGAATGTTTATTCACGATCATCGTGTCCTTGAAGCGTAAGCGATCTGTTCTTTCAATAAAAGATAAACAGGCTATAATTTTGCGATTAGAGAAAAAAGAAAAAGGAACCAATTTGTCAGCTGAATATGGCGTTAGTAAACGGCAGATATCTGATATCCGCAAGAGCAAGGAAAAGATCATGACGTTTGCCGACACGTGTACAGGTATTCACAACGGACAGTGAAGATGTAGAACATATTGTTTTCCAAACGGTATCTTAATGTAATCAGTTTTTGTTCCTCATTAATATTCATATTCTCGATTGTCCGGGCCCTAGATTATCCGGACTATTTCGTCTAGTCGCAACGAGTCCGGATAATCGAGGTTTGACTGTATTAAATAAAAACATGTTTCCACAGAACCAACTGTCACCGTCAGTTACAATGTGAGAGTGAATTTGAATATTAAGGTAAAGACTCTGTGTTAATAATAATAATAATAATAATAATAATAATAATGATAATAATAATAATAATAATCTTTATTTATATAGCGTTATTTCTACTAAGAAACCATGCAATAACGCTTTACAATAATAATACGTGTAAAATATATGATAATAAAACATGAAAATAATAGATAACAGTAATACCTAAAATATACAAAAGACTATAATATGAATAACTAATCAAGATAAATATTTACAAGAAAAATAATTCAACAATAATAAAAGAGTTAAAATGCTTCTTAAAAAGAATGTTTAAAAAGAAATGTTTTGATGTGCTTCTTAAAGGTGCTTAAAGATACAGTTTCTCTAATATTGTTAGGAAGGCTGTAGGACCATTCACAGAAAAAGCTCTTCTTCCATGTCTTAAGGTTGTACCGCGGAGCAACGAGGAGTCTTTCGGAGGAAGAGCGTAAAGACCTGTTCGGTTCATATTTAGTGATCATGTCAGATATATAGAGTGGCACAGTGCTGTGGTATGCCTTAAAAACTAGTACTAGGATCTTAAATTCAATTCTGACAGCAACAGCCAACCAGTGGAGTTCTTTAAGTATCGGAGTAATATGTTCAGTCTTCTCAGTGAATGATAGTAAACGGGCAGCAGAGTTCTGTACATATTGAAGTTTTTGATGGAGGTTTTGTGGCAGTCCGGATAGTAGCGAATTACAATAATTAAGATTGTACATTAAAATTACAAAGAAAAAAATTAAAGTGCTTGGGTAGTTTTAATGCAAGAATATCAATGTTCCTATGACTTCAAGTGGTTGTACGTGCAGCCATTAAGCAATGCTTACCTTTGGACAAATTTTGGACTGCCTCGACAGGTTTGACTGACACTAAGTCTATCTCTTCTAGGAGAGGATCCCCTACAAACTTCCTGAGGTTTTCATCAGAAATATCATTGCTTAACAGAGTAGTGACAAAGGGAAAGTCAACCAAAAGGACCTTTTCAACTTCCTGAAAGAACAATATTAACAAATTTGTTTAGATTAGACATGGCTGCTGAGGTTGTAAAAGTGCAGGTTGCAGGTCAATGTTTTACCATAACTGAAAGAACCCAAACCCTTTACAAAAATGCTAACTTTAAGCTTAAATGTTAAATATAAAGTGTTTAGGCCTAATGGAAGCATTTAGTAAACCTGCAGCCTGCAGTTTACATCCTCCAACATGACTGTACATATACAGTACATGTACAGTAAAGGAAAATGATTCATACACGGTCTAATTTGATTCAGTGTGTTGCTTCTTATTGTTTCCAAATGATTATGCAAATGTTCCTGCACAAACGGAAAATAATAAGAAAAGACCAGGTGCAGCAAAAAATATTTTAGAAGGATCTGAAATTAAAAACGCCATATTAATAAAAACACATTTAATAAGTTATAAGTACTTTTCTCATTATTTGTGGACAACTTCCCAAATCTGAAATATCACTTTATAATTATAATTTATAAACTTTTTTTAATTTTAAATTGTAAAAACAAAACCCATAATTTGAAACAAAAACAAAGTACAATAATAATATTACAGTTTTTAATACCACTATCGTTAACCCATTGACCCCTAGGAGTGAGAGGTAAATGTAACAGATTTTACTCTGTCTAATGCCAGACAATCTTACTCATCGACTGGGGGTGTCCTGTGACCCCTGAAGAGTGAATGGGTTACGTATACCGGTAGTTACTAAAACATGGAACCAGTCAAAACCACCCAAAACCACTCAAAACCACCTACAACCACCAACAAAACCAGCCAAAACGACCCAAAACCATCCACAATATACCTTAATACGACCGGTTTCTGTGATATTTGCGTACATGGCCATCTGTGTGATGTTGCGTGACTGTCATGTTGGTTTTGGGTGTTTCCATGTTTTAGAAACTACCGAATGGGTTAAATAAATTATGGAATGGAGAAGTTATCATTGCACTTATCTGGACAAAAGGGACAGGTTCACGCTTTTGTGCATGCCCAAGCTTTGGCGCTTAAGCAGCAATTCATTTTTAAATTACGATTTCTTGCTGACCCAGATGATGTTCATTAACCACAGAGAATATTTAAGCAAATACACTGAATGACTGAGGGCCAAATTTGGTGGAAGATATTGTGCAGGGTTTACACAGAAAATAATTATCAAATTTAGTTTTGACCACTGAATTTGTTGTATGAGCCGAACATTTTATTCTATGCACAAGCCTGTCGGGCTAATGTCATTCACAGTTTAATAGCTGATCAGAAATATCTGCCTGTAGCCAAGTCTCCGTGACCATGCACTAAAACATCTATATTTTCATCCACGACAAAATCCTTGATTACAAATGATTTGTTCTTCAAAGAGCACGCATTTAACAGACAGATCTCAACCAGTTTGTAGCAGGAAAAGCTTGTTGAATCAGCGGAGGTCATTTGATCGTAATCTGATTTGCATAGTTTGCCAGTCTTGTTGATCTCATGCACTGATCTATTGTTGTTATTCATTACGCATACAGAAATGGTGTTTGTCGATTCAGACAACAGATAGTTCCTTTGACCAGTTCTGGAGCTACGAAAAATGAAACAGGCCACTATTTCTTAGGTCCGAGAAAATTCTACAAGGAAGAGCAGTTCTATAAACACGATGAATCTTGAAGAGTTGATCTCTTGTGTAGGTTTTAGGTGTTAAACCCCTATGCAAATTCACTCTGGTTCTGTTTCTTAATAATAATTCATGCATATATGGGCACCAACTGGTCCAGGATTGATAGTAATATCCGAATAAATAGTTATATCGAGCGGTGGATCACGTCCTGGTATCAGCAACGATGTTTGTCTGTTTTTGGTCCATTTTGAGACGGCCCATTTCAACTTGAAGTAACCGCTTTTGGTCAGTGTGAACTTGAAGAATCTGCCAAGGTCAGCCGTGGCCTTCCACTCGATTTTGTGGCCATAGATCATATATCTTCTTAGAATTATAATCCTGTACTTCAAACTAACTGAATGTCCACCAAAGGAACTGGATAAAAACGCGGGTTGCAGAATGTGGAAGATAAAACTTACGAAAACTAGGGAGCGAGTTAAACTCGTGGCAGCCATATTAGCGCCTGCGTACTGTACTGTTAGTCTCTAATCCCCAGGCCCGGGGCCATAGTCAAGAATTTTTATTATTATTTGTGGGCGAGATATCAGACCGACTAACTAAGGCAAGTGGAGGAGTTATTAAGCCCAAAAGCGGTGCCCAGCTACCTGCCAGAAAACTCACTGTGCAAACAGTGACCCAAGCAGATTGTAAAGCAATATCATTATTATTATGAAATTACTAGGCTTTATGGCTTTGCCATCAGTGAATGAACAAGTTTTCAAGTATCAACATTCCCCTCTTCCTTTTCCAAAAGAATTTTTTTGGAGACATCAGTAAAAAAAAGGTTTAACACATATCCCTCTTACCCCGACAGTTCGGTTGATAAACAATATGGCCTCATTCAAAATTCCTTTAGAAGTTTTCGACATTTCATCCGCAGTATCAGACATTCGATCATTGCACACAAAAGTCAGCAGTACTCCAGAACTGAAAAATAAACACAAAATAAATATACATAAGAAACACTTATCAACATTGGTGTCATGCAAGAATTCTAGTAAATACATTTAGTATCACCCAACTAGTGGACTAATGCAAATCCTCCAATTTGATTGGCTACGCTACTAGAGGACTATTAGTAATAGTCATTGAGTAGCGAAAAGCGTGACGCTTTCTTTCGTTTTATTCCCATATAAATATTTCTTCAACTTGCATTTGCTAACTTTATTATTGCTTTTTCTGTCCGACTAGTTGGGTGATACTAAAACAATAATTGTTCTTCGCCCTCAAGGGCCACGGGTCAATAGCCCATTTGGCTTCGCCTCATGGCCTATTGACCCGTAGCCCTTGCGGGCTACGGGTCTAATTGTTAAGTATCATGCACAATTAACGCCACAAAGTGTCCCCCAAATGCAGTTCCTCAAGTCCATTGTAAGAATGAACAGCTGCATTTACCCTATTAAGCTTTAATATAACACTAACCCTAATTAGCATTACCCAACTAGTAGACTAATGCAAATCCTGCAATTTGATTGGCTCTGCTACTAGAGGACTATTAGTAATAGTCCTCAAGTAGCGAAAAGCGTGACTCTTTCTTTTGTTTTATTCCCAAATAAATATATTTTCTATTTGCATTAATTTTGCTAACTTTATTATTGCCTTAATTTAACACATATATTTCTGCACCAAACTCCATTTCAATTATCCGTCGAGCTAACAGGGTGAATGAAGGGTCTGAACCAGCAATTCTATTTGGTTGTAATCTTCCCTCACGCATAAATGAAAGATGGTTAACCCTAAAATGTCACTTTCCCCACTCAAAGCGCATGTCTGGATTTCTCAGGACCAATGTCTGAGGAATACGGCGAAAAAACAACCAAAAGTGGAGCCAAACTGTTCGCTTGAAAAATTAACCCCCTACTTACATTCGCATTGTGTAGACTCAATCTCTCCAATATTATCATTAGTACTACTATTATCATCTTTGCTATGTCAATCTCTTCCTTTTGTTTGATGCAAACCTGAACAATCTATTCAGTCACCCGGCCACCACACAATCAAATTGCTGAATATAAGCCATATGCATTTTACAGTTCGTGTTTGCTCAGTGACCTAGCCTATGCATGAATATGAACTTTATATTGATACAGACCTTACTGCTTTTATCATGTAAACTGTGTTGTTGTAATTCTAATTAGTCCACATTAACATTAAAAAAGCACAGAGGTTTGTATCAAAACAGGGTCATCTCCAGCCTCATGCACTTCTTCTCAGGCCAGTTAACTTAGCTACAACTGTAAAATGGTCTATTAAATGAAAACAACTCTAAAGCAAATAACTGACTTTATTATTCAACTGCATTCAGCTGAAGAGTACAAATACCACCCAAACCGAGTACAAATATCTCATGGTATTTGTACTTCAGAAGACCAAATGTATTAGTTTTACGAAAGCATTAGAAACGGCTGAAAATGCTTATTCCTGCCCCCAAGAAAACAATGAATTCTTGCCAAATTTTGAGATTTTGGGTGAAAACGAGCTCCTAGAGACAAACAATAACCTACACGACAATTAACTTTCTCTGTTTATTGAACAAAACGGAAACGTAAATACCACCAAAAGAGAAAAACTGACAGGTCTCAATGTATTGAAACAGTGGTGGGAGTCCATGAAAGAAGCAAGGTTCATTGAAGGAATTCCTCCCGAAGATCCTGACAACCTTTTATGTCATTTCTTCATCAAAGTCACTTTTTCTCGACTGGAAGTTTACTTGGAAACTGAGATCATATATTTGTTAATATCTCTGTAGACCTTGTAATAAAGAATTTTCCGATATTCCATTTTTGTTTTCCTTACATGTAATGCAAGTGTTTGAAATAAAATGTATGACGCTTTGCTCAATGACTTGATTGACAGGTTTCAAAAGTTTTTGTTTTTGACCAATAAAATGTGAAACCAGACCGTTGCTTGCTGTATATAGTCACGTAAGATAGTTCGTCACGCGAGGAAGCAACTTATAAGTTGAGCTTCACGTTTCTTGTAATTTTCCGACTGAGTTGATTCGGCGCTATGCGTCTTCTAAGCTGTTTACTACATATCTCACATCCCATGTTAATGCATTTCTTGTGCTCTGATTGGTTCACTCAATCTTGGTTATCAGCTCATATACCTTGGTTTGACCTTATATACGGCAAATGATTGCGCAAAGTGTTGCTAAGCTAAATTTTTTTTTTCCGGAAAGCAAAATTCTTCTCTGAATGAAGCAAGAAAAAAAAAAACCTTTTTGTGGAAAGTTTGGATCAAATCTGACGTTTAGAAGTACGCGAAAAGGTAAGAAGTGTTTTTGTGACAAGCCTGGGACTGTCTGATCACCAGGTATTCCACAACATCGCATCTTCATCAAGTTTTTTTTTTTTTTTTTGCTCGGATTTTCTTGCTTTTTTCCACTCACCTTTCGTACTTCCAAACTTTTGGAGTTTAAGGAATTTATTATTCCATTTGTGCCTGTTGGATATATGAGACTGGTTATAGCCAGCTCGGCGCTACGCACCTCATTGGCTATTTACCATCTCATATCCAACGCACACTTACAGAATAATTGTTAATTGTTTAATAGACTTACAACATCAATAAGATGATCATCAATAATATCACACCAAATACACTCCTTTTGCAGTTGTTGTTTTCCTTTTCCTTCTGAGACATATCCCCTCCACAACGACCACAACAACGGCAACAGCAAAAACACCATCCAACAATTGGCATTATCACAATAAACAAAACTCCGATCGCAGCACAAATGGACAATCCAAGACCATACCCAAGGGCAACCTGCCAAGAAAAACATAAAAACAATAAACGATAATAAGTTGACTTTCCACTGGCTGAGGACCAAAATAAGTTGGAAAATGTTTTCTCACCAACCTCTGGGGATTGGACCCATGGGGCCAGCTTAATTCACAAGCTTAGTGCTTTGTAAGCTGCTTTTTTGCAACCTCATTCCCAGGGTCTCTCTTCAAAGGGAAGAAGAGAGACCCTGGGAAAAACGTCGGCTTTTTTGGTGTTTGCCATAGTCAACTAAAATTTCAGAGCCCCAGTTCCCACCCACCATTGGTTTGGGTTTTCTTTATTGAGATTGTTAGTTATCAGTTTTACCCGATGTTGCATATACTGCGTAGGCTTTCAGAAGTTATGCCTTTATTGTGTACCATGCTAGGCTGAGTTTGGTTGTGAAATAAAATCGTTGTCAGCTTGACGATGAGTCCCACAGATGCATGAGAAATGTAACACAAGAGTTTACAAAAACAGCACAGGTTTGGGTTTTTTGAGTCACTGGTGTGTGGCATACCGCATTATTAATCCAGTGAGTTCTCCTCTAGAGCAGCTGGTCAGTTTTGATCATGCAGGTGCAAATTAGCACAGGTCATTGTTTTACCTATACAGAAACAACCCTATTTGTTTACCGATGCTAACATTGGGCCTAAAAACTTTTGTTTAGGCTTGAGGTTAGCTCAAATGACCTGTAACTTGTGACTTGTAACCGGTGTGTTCTACCTGCCAGTTTTCATCCAAAGTAGCTGCAAACAGTTCAATGAAAAAGCATACACTAAAAGTAAACAGGTCCTCCTGCTTGAAATTAAAGGATAAAAAGAGAGGTTGTCTTTTTTATTGTAGAGAAATTTCATGTTAAATTAATACTTACATCATCCTTTATATCCCAAGTTCCATCCTTCAATTTGAAGAGAAGATCTAAAATAAAGTTTGTATAACAAAACAGTTGCCATGTGTCTAAAAAGCTATAAATGTCATGTCAATTCAGTCAAGGTTGTGCTCTAACAGCAACCCGTCTCCACAAGAAGCAACTAACATTTGGCCTTGGGCAACTGAAAGAATTTTGCCAGTAGCCCAATTGGGCACTCTTGTTCTGTAGTTCTGATCAGATGTTTGTGAAAAAGGCAGTCGAGAATTATATTATTTATGTAAACTTCTACTGTGGATTTGAATGAGTGAATGAGTTATACGGCAGCATTAATTATCCCAACGGGTCCAACCAGCTAGAATTTATGGCGTGCCTAAAACACATAAATTACAAGATCCCACATCCACACCCCCTTTCGGCCCCATAGTCTCATCTATTGGCACATATAACTACAATTAGGCCAAGTTTTTATGCAATCTCCTTGTACCACATATTCCCAATTATTATAATGCCTCTGACAATTTCATGTTTGCTGAGGAAATCAACAACTTACAGGGTCCATGTTTGGCAAATATCTCATTTCCTTTGATGTGGAGAGCTTATAATTTACTAACATCCCACTTGAGGAATGTATTAACTAAGTGGTCAAGTACATCTCCGAAGGAAACCCTGACCTCAAGCTTACCCCCTTCAATCTCAGACACCTTTTTTCATTTGCTACTGCTGAATTAACCCACTTTTTGTTCAAAGGTTCCTTTTATGACCAGATTGATGGGGTTGCCATCACTGGGCTGACCCCTAGCTCCTGTCCTTGCCAATCTCTTTATGGGTCACCATGAAAAGATCTGGTTAGAGCAATATCAATGAGACTGGTTGGCACATTAAATGACAATAGGTGATGTCCCTATATCGGATCCGTAATGATTAATGTCCATGAAACACAAGAACAAAGCGAACATAACAATACCTAATTAGCCTAATCGGAATATTAAACAACGGTTCTTTTGTCCTCTGTCATTTTAGTCCACTTATATATTTCATAAAGTCTACCCTGGAATATGAATGTTTCAAACTCCACAACAAAAATTCTATCAACGAAGAGACCAATTTCACCGTTAATACAAGGTTTAAATAGTAAGTCCGTGATGAATCTTGTTCACTTTGAGTTTCCATTCATGAGTGCAAGAAAATCGAAGTCAAATCGGCCATCTTTGATAACAAGTGAGAGACTGAGGACAAGTGAGCCGCTTTATGTCCTGGTCAGCACACCAGAATAGGCGGTTGATTCGCGGGCTCTTGAGGTTGATTTAGTAGTTTCACGTTACAAAAAACACGCGGATCAAAACAAGAAAAGAAACGACTCTTTTGCAAGAGGTAAGCCTAGTAACAGAAGATAAAATTAACTTTGCGGAATAACTGCAGAATACCCGTCCACAATTTGTGTTCTTGTACTTGTAGCGGAATCGTTTGAAGAATGAGGAATGCCGTTCATGTCAAATATTAAACAGGAATTAAATAAGAGGCCGGGTGTACTGCATTTAAATATACAAAAATTTGGTTTTATCAACGGAGTTGATAATGTAAATTGGCCACCGTACAGAGATTCTAAAAGCTTTAGAATCTCTGTACGGTGGCCAATTTACATTATAAAAAAAGCTTTCAGAATCTCTGTACGGTGGCCAATTTACATTATCAACTCCGTTGATAAAACCAAATTTTTGTATACTACTTCCCCACCGACGCAGCACCACAGTTTCTTTAGAAACTACCCCTTCATGCATTTAAATATGTTCACAGCTTATAGTCTTGGTTTAAGGTAAAGATTTTTTTGTCTCGTGTGTATTAATCACCCTGTAAAAAAACTCCAAAAAGAATTTCCGCAGGGGACAAGTTCTCCAACCCACTTTACGTTAAGGGTACAGGTTGCTTTTTGAAGGTTCCATGCAAATTTCAAACTCATTGTGCGATGTCTAGCCTCATTATCAATGTGTTATCAATATCAAGTTAGTTCCAAGGGGGTCCTTCAGTAATATGGCTAAATCTACGTTTTTCAGCATTCACAACTGACGATAGATTTAAATTTTCAATTAACCTATTGCCGAATTTCGTCTTCCAGGCACAAATTCACAGTAACCGGCAAGAAGCATACGGTGTTTAAGTGCGCCCACGATCCCATGAAGCCGCTGAAACAATATGGCGCCTAGTAAATGCGGTGATCAAATTGTGCTATTAATTAACAATGTGAGAAACCAATTTTCTCATAGTATTTATACATTATTTTAATGGGGAAAAAAGGTGAGTCATGTTCTAGCTACCAGTTCCAAACGATTTCATCATATAAAGAATCAAATTATACAACAGTTGTCTGCTGTTTATCCTGGGTTATCAGACAAAACGTGATTCGCCAGCTGGCGACCAGTGAGTCGCAATTTCAAGCCCTGAATGTGGTGTTGCAAAGACCGATGTACGTGTCTTGCGTGTGATGGAGAAACTTCTGATTCGTATTTGCTCATTTTAAAATACCTTTTGGGAAATTAACCTTAATAACAACGTATCAGCAGCACCATCACCAAAAAATATTGGCGTAGTTTTCATGAGGCCAATACTTTGTAAGACTGCTTGTTTCCATCTTCGTGCCATACTTAAAATATGTCAATTCCTGGACAAAGACTCCACTATCCTGCTCCTTCATGAGTTTGTTACCGGTACTTCAAGACTTGATTACTGTAATTACCTCCTTACTATTTGGCCTTCCTGATTATGTCATCAATCGACTTCAACTTGTTCAAAACTCTGCAGCTCGTCTAGTTTTTTGTGCTCGTAAGCATGACCATGTGACACCCTTGCTGGTTAATCTTCACTGGATACCAATTCAATGTAGAATTCAGTTCAAGATCCTCTTGGTGACCTTTTAGGTTTTACGTGGTGAAGTACTGTCATATCTATGTGATCTAATAACTCTGTATGTTCCGACTCTTACTTCACACTCGCAGAAGAAAACTCTTACACTCCAACCTTGTCTCCATCATCTTAAGAGTTACAGACGGCGAGCATTCAAGACATCTGCTCCATGCCTTTGGAATGATTTACCTTACCACATTAAAAACTCAAAAGCTACAAATAATTTTAAGATGAAGTTAAAGACGCATCTTTTTGAGAAAGCTTTTGCATTATAATATGACATTTACTCCATTTTTGAAGAACTCAAATTGGGCTTTACTAGTTTTACTGATTACTTCATTTTAATTATTCTTTTTCTTGTTTTTCGTGTTTTCTTGTGAAGCGTCATGGATTTATAGATTATGTACACTATGTAAGGGTTGGGTCAAATCATAGCATTCTTTAAAGGGGCTAGGTCACGCTGTTTTAGGTAATTTTGTTTAATTTTGTTAGTTATGAGCTCTAAACTTCAAATTGGCAGAGCAAGAGTCTTTCATTTGCAAAATCACGGCCACATAACAATTGAGAATGATTTTCCAGCTGTTTAAATGACATTTTGATATCAACTGATATAAATCTGAAAAAAGGTGGGCCGACATTTTTCAAATTTAGCCAAATGCAATCCATTTCAATCCTCCCCAGTTTTGTCCATCCTTGTCCCTTCTTAGCTTTCCTGTGTTTTGTTTGAGTTCTTCTATAGTTTTGAGCCGTTATTTTGTTATTTCAGTTAATTCTATGACCATTTGATCAATGCTGAAATTGCCTAAAATTGCGTGACCTAGCCCCTTTAAATGTCAATTGCCACCTTTCTTAGCACCTTATAAGTCATTTGAGCTTCTTCCACAGCTAGTTACCCGTAAACAGGCATTCCCACAATTTTAAGAGGAGTGATTTTAACTACCAAACCCTTGCTATGGATCCCCTCAAATAGTCATTTCAGCCTAAGATTGCTTTCAAGTTTCTCATTCTAAAAAGAACAAAGGGAACAAGTATCTGCAGCCAATACTTGAAGGGATATATATACTTGGATGGATCCCCTTAAATAGTCATTTTTCGAGTCCCTTTAACTGTACAGTTATCTCTTTTTTGCCAAGTGTGTTCTATTTAACATTTCTTTGTCTGGTTCGACTCACACCCATATTTGGTAAATTACGAGACCAAAACAAAAAATTCCAAAAAAACTCAATGAGTTAACTATGTTTCCCACAAATTTTTAAGACAACAGTATGATCAAACATTCTAACACAAAATCTGTACCATGGATTGTAAATTATTCCAAAAAAAAAATTATGATTTCTTAAAGCCCTCCTCTGATACACTTTTCAAATATCAGTTCCATTTTTTAGTTGAAATAGAAATTCCATGTTACAGTTTACAGAAAATAATGGGACTTTCCCCATCAGGTGAAAAAACACCACTTCGTCGTCCATTCATTTCCTGGGAGTTTTTACATGTTTTTCACTGATTCAATGCACAACAGAGAACTGGGACTAGTTGCAAATGCACCTTCTGATTGTAGTGATGTCAGATTTCCATTAGTTACTTCAAAGACCTTGTTGTAGAGCTCTTCCAAAAAGCTTCCTTAGCAACCATTATCTTTCTGTAATTAAGTGCCACCCCCCCTTAAGCACAAAAGGCTAGTTCAGGTTTAAAAGTCAAAGCTAGCTATTTACAAAGTACTTAAGGAAACAAAAACAGTGGTGCTCAAACAATTAACTTTTGATGATTCAAACCAAACGGATAAATGCGCATCACATCGTTCACTTCATAGACAACCCTGCTGGCCCATTTTTCCCCTGAAGTTTCAAGAAACAAAAATGTGCCTTTTGTTTCCTTTTTGCTATAATTTTCTAGAAAACAAGACCCTCCGTGAGGGTACACTGGGTTGCCTGTGGTACGTGCACCGTTCCAGAAAAGATTTTTCAAGTTGGGGGGTCATTAAGACCATTTAATGGGTCACCCAGAAGTCTTATCAGCAGAGGCCCTTTCGCTCACAGGTCCTCACACGTTCGTACCAAGAAACAGATCCTTTTCTGAGGTTAACAACCTGGCTACCGGCCTATTAATCAATCATTTGTAGAAAGAAGAAATTCCTGTCCTCCTGAGGAAAAATAGACACGCATTGCTTACGTGTGGTAGTGAAGTAACACAGCGATTTATTCCATATAAAATGTCAACTGAGCTGTGTGTTGTCTTCCAGGAGATTCAAGTTGTCCTTACATAATATGTAGCTCTAACAGTGCACGATCTTGTTTTGGTATTGTCTATCATTGTAGTGCCATGGTAGAAGTCTTGGGTAAATAGCCTGAGAAGACATGTGGTTACTGGCAAAGTACTGAACCCAGAAAGATTGAAGGAAATAAATGGGAAAAGAGAAACATATGCTTCTGGGCTGACGTGTTGATAATTTTCAAGCTCTCTCACAGCTTCTTTCACCACTAGTTTAAGCGTGCCCTCTGAGCATCTGACAGCTTTGGTTTACTTACGTTATCCCTGTCCGGCGGGGTTAGTGCCTTGATGGGAGACCAAAACAATATACCCCTCATAAAACAGAAGCATTGGACCGAAAATACTATTAACGCTAACAAATGCGAACTGAGCAAGGTACAGATTTTGTTAGCTTGCTTTATGGAAAAACAAATATTGATGCAAAAGTAAATAACTGTTGATACACAGTTTTTAGGCAGAGCAGAAGGAAGTTTCCGGGACGGTCGATCAAGAATAAAATATTTGCAACATGAAAACAACATTAATTTTGAACCGTGAATATAGAATATAAAAGTTACGATCAGCGACAAACATTTTGGGAGATTTTTGCTACGTTCAAATAAATCGCAAAATCGAAAGTGACATGGCCGGAATTCAGCGGGCGCCGTGATTAAGTTACCGCGGCATGTTTACTCGCCAAACAGTGAAGCATATGTGTCAAATGATGGCAAGATACCGGGTTTTTGTAAGTTTCTTTTTCTGTCAAGTGTTCTAAAGTTTGACAATAAATGAGCGAAGTCCAAACAAAGATCACAATCGCCCAACTCTTAAAAGGTTAACCATATGTTTATGCAAAGTCAAAATTTACTCTCCAAGACGCGTACGACGTTATTTATAACCAGGTAATTCAATCATTTTGGAAATAGCAGCTACTTTATTATTCATCGGCGTCACAATTTTTCACTGATTTTGGGCCTCATTTTGTTGAAACTTAAGCACGCTTCCAACAGGCCTGTGAACCCTTCCTGCTTACAGAGCAATACTAAAAAAATTCTCCCATATCACATTTCAACCTTAAGCTCGAAAATTCAATACACAACATGATATTATAATTCACAAAGGCTGAAAATACCACAGAATCCTTTTCCAGCGAAAAATGTATTGAAACAAACAACATATTTGCTCTTAGAGGCGAAAACCTCTTCCTATTTCATTGCGTGCGTGAAGACATTGTCTTCACCTCAATCGTGTCAATATGCGCAATATAAACTCAATCGTGTCAATATGCGCAATATAACTAATATTACAACAAACAAAATTTCAGGATCAAACCGTTTCCATGAAGAACCTTTGCCTTGAATAATGAAGCAAAAAATAGACGACAAGCTTTCTTTCAAATAATTCTTGGCTGTCACATTTTCCAATTATGTTTTTACTGAAGACTGTGCAGAGTTGATCACAGATCCACGTAAGGTGTTCGATTCGTTCTGTGTCTTCGTTGAACCCATAAGTTACCAGACAATTTTCCATTTGGTTTCAGTGTCCTACATAACAGCACACTTGGTAAAATATTTGAAAAACAGCTCACTTTGATTTCGGCTCGACGGGCGATAGATTGTTGTCGAAGTCCATTACTCGTCGCTTTTAAGATTCCAGGAGTTTGTTTTTCGCCGCCTGCCTAGTTTATCCAACTGACTTTCCATTATTGAGCTCCATAAGGGTATAATTTGTTTAAGGATCCACTAAAACGCCATTCGCCTTACATGACTTTCGACGCCATTGCAGGCTAAGTTAATGATTCTACTGTGTCCACCAGAGAAATCTACGCATTTCCACTACCCTCTCGATCCTAAGAAAATATGCGCAGAAGGCTCTATGCCCAAAGACACCACTTACCAGGGGAGTGACAGGCAAGACTTTAGTGTTTATCGTAAACCAACTAACACTGGCCTACTGCTTCACCACCAAAGCCATGTCGATAAAAGGTACAAGAAATCGCTACTCAAGACCATGTTAAATCGTGCGTTCCACCTGTAGTCCACATGGGAGTCTTTGAAATCTGAATGTGTTCATCTCAAGGTGATGTTTACTAACCTCAAGACTTTTACCGACACGGAAAATAAAAATAAAACGGAAAAATCTACCAAATTTCTGACTGGGATTGCCATACGGCAACCCAGTAACAAGATGAAAGTTGCCAATCGTTTATTCTCGACATTCACAACAACAGATACCGATGCGTCTTTCTCAAATTGGCCACAGTCATTGAAAGCATTCAGAATAGCTTCATTCAAGCACAAAACGCTACACCAACTATGGTAAAAAATGCTAACAACAACACTAGTGACGATCACTGCACACGATGCAAATCATTGCACATGAAATAGCGTTACAGCTCCAAATACAAATGAATTCAGTAATAGCAGAAAACAAAAAGCCATGATTATACAAATAGACAGAAAATTCACCTTTTTCAGAAATTTAACTAAATGCATTCGGCTAGGCGTACATCTCTGCGACTCGATACCGCTAGCCCTAACTTTGACATCAGGAACTTTCTTCTCTAGGAAACTTTCACAGTTCTATGTTTCTCTCGTTTGGCATTTGGTTTCAATGCAGTTCATATCAGTGTAGTTCATATCATGATTTTCACATATTTGCTCATTTAGTACACATTTGTTCTCAATATAGCTTTCTTTCAGTTTGCGGACCAACCCGGGCCAAAACAATCGCTCAACCGCATCTTTTACTGTGGGTCTACCGCAAACGGCATGTGCATAAGTGAGTAGTTTGAGCGTTCCGAGGAAGAACCTTAATACAACAAAAAGCAATATGGTCACAAACGACATACTGTCATGGGCTTCACACACAACTTGATCGCGCAAAAAAATGATAGAATGATCACTCAATTATGTGATTGTGCCTGTCAACAAGACATTATTATACTTATTATACTTAGGATCGAAATTCTCCAATCACAATTAGCTATTTTAACAACCTGTTTCCTCAGAAGGACGTCCGTGAGCTGCCCAATCAAAACATGACAACTTCGATCCTCTTAGTGGTATAAATTCACACAAAAAACAAATCGCAATTTTCCCGTCTTCGTTTATTTCAGGAGGGCTTGGTTGATCTCTGTCTATCGTTAGAATCTTAGAATTGGTCTCGACTCCTGTCTCGTGTTGCTATCGCACACCCACTAAAATTCGCGTATTCTTGGTCGTTTTATTCCTACGCGTATAGAACCAAACAACTACCTCCTAAATGTCGAGACCAGTAAATGATCACACAAACGAAGCCAATGGCGAGAAATAATATTTCAAGTGAATAGCTTAAAATAAAATTTGTGCGAAATCTCTCTCTTTAAGAAAGTTAAAGAAATATTGTAGCTTTCTAAAGTTAACAATAACTTCATTGCATTTTACGCTACAGTGACTATACTAAAATATTTTTCTGACCTTTAAAAACAATCGCTAGCTGTAATCATTTGCCAGAAAGATCACGGCTACAAATGCCTGCCATCTTAATGCGCATTAACTTAAATTTCAACTCACAAATGCAAATTAGTTAAGCTCGAATATTACACAGCACAATGAATCACAACGGTTGAAACATCTCACAAAAACCTTTCCAGCGTGAAATTTATTGAAACTAACAACATATTTGCTATTGGAGACAAACAAAACCCTTTCTATTCCAATTGCGTGCGTGCAAACAAGAAACAATCCGTCTCACAAACCATACGATATGCAAATGAATAAATTTCTCAGTTCAAGATTAAACTCTTTCCTAAAGAACCTTTTCCGAAGCACAAAATAGACAACAAGCTTTCTTTCCAATAATTCTTCACTGTCACATTTTCAATTATTTTTTTACCTGAAAACTATACAGCTTGACTACAAATTAAATGCAAATTGCCAGACAAATGAGATGCCACTTCGGTAAACACTGTGATACATTCAAGACGTTCGATTCCTTTTACACCCATACTAAATTAAATTTCCCACTTACTGTCAGTGTTCTACATACCAGCACAGTTTATAAAATAAGATTAGAAACAACGCACACTTTCTCATATCCGACTGCAACCGTTGTCGAAGACCATTCCTTGTCGCTTTTAAGATTCCAGATATTTATTTTCCCCGCCTGTTTCATGACGTTCCATTCTTCATCTCATAAAGGTATATTTTTTCCACTAAAACGCCATTCACGTTACAATGACTTTCAACGCCATTGAAGGTTTAATAATTAATTGTTCTCCTGTGTTCACCAGGGAAATCTACACATTACCCCAGTCCCCACAAAGCTAACAAAATACGCACAAAAGACTCTATACACAAAGACACCACTTAGCAGGGGACTGATAGGCAAGACTTTTCCCGACACGGAAAAAAAAAATAAAAAAAACACGAAATCAAACACAGATCTTGACTGGTTTGCCATAGGCAACCCAGTAATGAAGCTCACCTCAGTGGAAAAAAGTCCAGGGCAATTAACTTATTGAAGTGAATGAAAGAAATATATATACATTTGAAGTGCGAGTTATAGACGAAATGTAGTAGTGATCTTTTACATTTTGCAACGCTTTTAAGTTCAATATTAGTTCTAGGCCATAAGCAAAATTTCTCCTATTTATGAGCAGTTATGAAAAACAGCATAAATGCCACTTAATACATTTATGCAGCCACCCAGCCTATTGTTTATTCCATCACTACTTTGCCAATGATGAATCACATTACCGGTGTTTGTTTTCTTTAAGCTAACCACAATCTATTGCATGTTTTCCACCGCTTACAACTGGAACTTACTATTCCCAAATTTAACTAAGAAAAAGATGTTCCCTCTGCAGCAGTTTTTGGCTTTGGTTGGTCGGCATATGCAAGTTAAACAACGGCATTTTGTGCAAAATTATTTATGCATGAGGTCTTCGCCTATCAAATTAGTATGAATAACAATGAGATTTAAGAAAAAAATATTTTGTGCATTGCTTGAAAAAGTGAGTCAAAACTAAACAGATCTTATCCTTGATTAAGTTACGTTACAGCAAGAAATTATCTGACAAAAGTTCTGCAGCAGGCACTATTGATTGCAAGAACGACCAAACGAGAGTCGAAATAATTCCTACTGTCAACAACAGTGATACGCCGAAAGAAAATGAAAGGAAATTAAGAACTGTCATCACCTTAAGCAAACGGGTTAGCGACTTGATCTGTAAGAACATACTCAGTTTGATGAACTATGTATTCGAACCAGTGCCAAAGCAGAAAATTAAATGCGGGGGATACTTAAGCGGATCCAACGGCCACAATCCAGCCAATGTGTCTTTCTAAATAGTCGAACGAGAAGTATTATTCTACCAAGTACTTTATGCCGAAAGTAGAAATACGCATGTACAAATGAAATCAAATAGTTCAGCCTATGATTGCTTTCAAGTTTCTCATTCCAAAAAGAACAAAGGGAACAAGTATGTGAAGCCAATACTTGAAGGGATATATATACTTGAAATTGGTCATGGAACGTTGGGCCGAATTTTTTTTCTGGCTTTTAAAAAAGAAAGATCGCTTGGGTTACGATGTAAAATACATTTAATGTACGTTTTGCAAAACTTATTGATACCTAAACTTGTCTCAGGTTAATACGTTTACGGCGGAGATTGCATTTGCGCCAAATGTACGTGATGCCTTTCAATCTCTTGATCGTCAAACCTATCTTTCCAAACTTTCATCGAGCTCTTATGCGCGTTGAGGATGAACACGACCTTTAAAGCTTCTTTCTCGCTGTACGTAAAATGGCAATGAAGCGACGACTGTGACGCAAAGCCGTCTATCATCATTCCTTACTCTCGGAAAAATTGAACAAGTTAGGTCACGTTCATTACAAAAAGAGGTACTACAACATGTCTTCAAGAAACGTAAAGTAATGACCAACTATCCTCCTACTCTGTTGCAGTTAACTCCAATCGCTATCCTATGGTCATCAAACTGTATGTCTCAATTTATAAATAAAAGCTGCAAAAATTACGTAAACGTACCGTAAGGTTCCTTGCTGAGCACAATTGAAATGAAACCGTTGACGAAGTTATACCAGGGTTGAAGACCTTTTGCGTCGTATTCAGTACTCAGACCAGATCCTTCGTCCCCTTTGTCGTCAAAGTTATCCTTCCAGTCAATTGTTGTACCGTTCAAAGTCGGCTCCCCGCAGCTCACATAACTTGCAAAAAAGATTAGAACTAGAAGAAGGAAAGAAAGGACCGGTATGGGAGCCATGATTTTAGGATATTGTCCCTCAAGTGACACGGCACACGCTTTGACGATGTTGTATTTAGATAGAGATACAGTTCCCCAAACGTTCCTCTTAGCTCTGATTTATTCCTATGTGAATCTTTTCAACGTAGTCCAACGCAATCCAAAACAAAATAACGCTGCTTGTTCGACTATCTCCACCAAAGAATAAATGACAGAATACAATGTAGTGTAGCTAGGACCGCACGTCGCTGGTGATTATGCTCCTTCAGTCCTGTGGCCTTCAGCTATTCATGCGTATCTTCATAAGTCTGAGAAAACAAATTGTTAAAAAACCGTGACATACAGAATATTAGAAATGAAGAGAACTACAGCTCATATAAAGAGAAAAAACGGCCGCAATACCAAGACGGAACGTTATAACTTTTCTGATCAAGTTTAAATTCTCTAAAGTGTCAATGGCATATCTTGTACGTCACGCACGAAGTAAATTTGTTTGGTTTCCAAAGAGACGTTGTTTCTGTTTTCTTCCGCAAAAAAATTTATTTCCTTCGGCCCTTCCTTAAACAAATTTCCGATTTTGAGCAAGTTTATCTAGAAGGCAGAGTTACATGTAGCCGGAGGTTTTAGCGAACATTCCTGAAGTCGTTCTTATCTAAGCGTGTTGTGCGTGGTTTATATCTTCAAGGTTTATACCGGCGACAAAGTCCGATGATGCGCAGTAAGCCAGCTCGCAAACATCTTAACGGGAAATGAAGAGAAGTCGCGAAAGTCGGGGAACTGGAAAGTGCAATGCATCGCGCAGGGAAAACGAAAAGACGAAAAAACGGTCATGAGGATATAAAATGGCGTCGGGCGATTGGTTACACTTAACTGCCTTTGCCCTTACAAATAAAACTGGCTTGGAACCTCGTACACCTTCGTTTTCGTTTCCTATCCCCATGTTGTCGTATCTCTCTGTTGCCACATTCCGAGAGGATTTTTTTTGGTTTAGATTTACATACCACTAGGTACCGATTTACGCTGAGGAACGATTTGGACATAAATTACAACACAAGTTATTAACAATTCTACAAAACCTACAACTTTTTGACATACATCACAACATAAAGTTAAACTTTGGATTACAATACTAAAATAGCGAGTGGTGAAGTTAGTCCTATACAACGAGGTCACCAATTTGATTCAAAGAAAGACCAGGCGGAATGTTTTTTGAATGCGTAGCATCAGTTTATGGCTATGTTCAGTTCATTTCACTTTTTCTTTTTCTTTTTTTTTTCAACATTTCACTAAGAACGTACCACAAAATTAACAACGGAACTGACAGATGCCTCTGGCGAAACGAAAACAGTGATTTTCATGATGCAGCTTGTTTATTCCGATTCCAATCGCTCTCTGACCATTGGCGCCCTTTTTTGGTCTTTTCAGTCCATTGCTTGCTTATTACCTGCCCAGTTCGTTCCTCAACGCCGTTTTGGACTTGCTTGAATCAGTGCGAATTTTTTGACACGTCCCAACGAACTTCAAGCGTTAATCATCACCTTACATCATTCACTGTAATAGCTACATTAAAGTTTTCTCTTTTTCACCAGTCCAGAATTAGAAGTAAGAAAGTGTAGTGGTTGAACTAAAAATGTGAATTTACTCAATATACAAACTCCTCAATGCTGCTGAAAATGACTCAGTAAAGATCCTTTCTTTTTAAGAAAAAGTCCAACTGATTAAAAGCACACTGGGGAACTCACTTTTTTGTTCTGAAAGTCTGGATGCTCATACTGAACTAAAAAAAATCACTATGTCTTTGGGAACGTGAGCACAACATACGTCACGATTAAGGAATTATCCGCTACGAAAACAAATCCGGATGAATTCGAAGTGCATATACATGGCACGAGACACGAAGTAACAAAAAAAATGTGATTATGTTGCGGGAGGCAGCTGTTTCACTACATATGTTTCGGAACTATAGGATTTTCCGAAAAATTGTTCATGTTTAAACGAAGCCTTTCTTATAACATCGACTGAAGTAGACATCGAAGATAAAGAAAGAGAAAAGTGACTGGAAAGAGGGCCTGCAACTCATGAATGAAACGTCCAGACTTGCCCTGACTACTGTTAATAGAAACTGTTATCGATTGCCAAGAAACGTACTAAACTTCTGGCGCCTGTTGTTCAACTGGCCCCAGTTGTTCAAACGATGGATAGCGCTATCCGCCGGATAAATCACTATCCACTGGATAAATCAATTGGTTTTGCTAGTGTTTATCCACTGGATAGTGATTTATCCGGTGGATAGCGCTATCCATTGTTTGAGCAACTGGAGCCTGGTGGATCATGTAACGTTATCCACCGGATAAATCATTATCCTTTGGATAGGGATAGTTATTAATCCTTAACAAAAAAATGGGCCAATATTTCAGGCACAAACAGGAGAATGCCTTGCCAATTTCACACGGGTATCAGTTCCTATGAAAGGTATTGAACATTCTGGCTGGAACTACCAGAGGATATTTGAGGAGTTCGCTTGAGTGTCGTAGTCGCTAATTACTGGGTTGCCTATGGCAAACCAGTCAAGATCTGTGTTTGATTTCGTGTTTTTTTACTGGGTTGCCTATGGCAAACCAGTCAAGATCTGTGTTTGATTTCGTGTTTTTTACTGGGTTGCCTATGGCAAACCAGTTGGAATCTGTGTTTAGTTTCGTGTTTTTTTAATTTTTTTTTTCCGTGTCGGTAAAAGTCTTGCCTGTCACTCCCCTGCTAAGTAGTGGCTTTGTGCATAGAGTCTTGTCTGTGTATTTTGTTAGGTTTGAGGGGGCTGGGGGAATACGTAGATTTCCTTGGTGCACACAGATGAACGTTTAATTATTAAACCCGCAATGGCGTCGAAAGTCGTGGTAACGGGGATGGCGTTTTAGTGGCAAAAATATACCTTTATGAGATCAAGAATGGAACGTCAATTGGAATAACGAAACAGGCGGGGAAAATAAATATCTGGAATCTTAAAAGCGACGAGGGATGGTCTTCGAGAACAATTGCGGTCGGATATGAGAAAGTGTGTGTTGTTTCTAATCTTATTTTATAAACTGTGCTGGTATGTAGAACACTGACAGTAAGTAGGAAATTGAGTATGAGTGTAAAAGGAATCGAATGTCTTGAATGTATCACAGTGTTTACCGAAGTGGCATCTCATTTGTCTGGCAATTTGCATTTAATTTGCAGTCAAGCTGTACAGTTTTCAGGTAAAAAAATAATTGAAAATGTGACAGTGAAGAATTATTGGAAAGAAAGGTTGTTGTCTATTTTGTGCTTTGGAAAAGGTTCTTTAGGAAAGAGTTCAATCTTGAACTGAAAAATATATTTATTTGCATATCGTATGGTTTGTGAGACGGATTGTTTCTTGTTTGCACGCACGGAATTGGAATAGAAAGGGTTTTTTTTGTCTCCAATAGCAAATATTTTGTTAGTTTCAATAAATTTCATGCTGGAAAAGGTTTTTGTGAGATGTTTCAACTGTTGTGATTCATTGTGCTGTGTAGTATTCGAGTTTAACTAATTTGCATAAGTGAGTTGAAATTTAATACGCATTAAATAAAGATGACAGGAATTTGTAGGCATGATCGTTCTGGCATGATTACAGCTGGCGATCGTTTTTAATTAAGGTCAGAAAAAGATTTCAGTATAGTCACTCTTGTGTAAAATGAAGTTATTGTTAACTTGAGAAAACAACAATAGGGTCGTTTATACGAGAGAAAATAAGCCGCGGCTTAGTCTGGACGCGGCGTACATAATACGCCAAAGGAACTATTTATACGAGTATAAACTCCCAGGCCAGGATAAGCCGGGGCTTGAGAAAGCTGTGAACGTAGATTTTGCATCATTTATATGGGCTGTTCGCGTTTTATTTTCTCTCGTATAAACGGCCCTTATATTTCTTTAACTTTTTTAAAGAGAGAGATTTCGCGCAAATTTTATTTCAAGCTATTCAGTTGAAATATTATTTCTCGCCATTGGCTTCGTTTGCGTGATCATTTACTGGTGTTGACATTTAGGAGGTAGTTGTTTGGTTCTAAACGAGTAGGAATAAAACGACCAGGAATGAGCGAATTTTAGTGGGTGTGCGATAGCAACACGAGACAGGAGTCGAGAGATTCTAACGATAGATAGATATTAACTAACCCCTCCTGAAATAACCGAAGGAAGACAGGCTTTGGTGGTTTGTGTGAATTTATAGCACTAAGTGGATGGAAGTCGTCATGTTTTGATTGGGCAGCTTCAGAGACGTCCTTCTGAGGAAACAAGTTGTTAAAATAGCTAATTGTGATTGGAGAATTTCGATCCTAAGTATAATAAGTATAATTGACAGGCAAAACCATATGATTGAGCGTGATCATACCAAATATCATTTGTTTGCGCGATCAAGTTGTGGCGAAGTGTGCAGCCCGTGACAGTATGTCGTTTGTGAGCATATTGCTTTTTGTTGTATTAAGCTTCTTCCTTGGAACGCTCAAACAACTCACTTATGCACACGCCGTTTGCGGTAGACCCACACTAAAAGATGCTGTTGAGCGATTGTTTTGGCCGGGGTTGGTCGGCAAACTGAAAGAAAGTTTATATGTTGAGAACAAATGTGTACTAAATGAACAAATATGTGAAAATCATGATATTAACTGCACTGAAAACCAAATGCCAAAGGAGAGAAGCACAGAACTGTGAAAGTTTCCTGAAGAAGAAAGTTCCTGATCTTAAAGTTAGTGCTAGCGGTATCGAGCTAGTCGCAGAGATGTACGCCTAGCCGGATGGATTTAGTTAAATTTCTTAAAAAGGTGAATTTTTCTGTCTATTTGTATTATCATGGCTTTTTGTTTTCTGCTGTTACTGAATCCCTTTGTATTTGGAGCTGTAACGCTATTTCATGTGCAATTACTTGTATCGTTTGCAATTATCCTCACTAGTGGTGTTGTTAGCATTTTTACTGGGTTGCCAAACCCAGTCGGAATCTCGGTTCCATTTCGTGGGTTTTATTGTTATTTTCCTTGTCGGGAAAAGTTAGAAGGAATCGAACACCACAAGTAGATCTGTGATCTCTGTTGTGTGTCTCACAGTGTTTGCTGAAGTCGCATCTATTTAAAGTTTGCCTGTTTGTCTGGCAAGTAACATTCATTTTAAGACTCAACTCAGCAAAGGTAAAAACAAATTGGAAATGTGACAGTGAAAAATTATTTGAATGAAAGCTTGTTGTCTCTTTTGTGCTTTATTATTTACGGTCAAGGTTCTTTCGAAAAGGGTTTGATGTGAACTGTCAGAAATTTATTTAATTGCATATGCTTTGTGATTGTGTGTTTCGCTTGCTCGCACGCCAACTGAAATAGGAAGGGTTTCTTGCCTCTTATAGCAAATATGTTGCTTGTTTCAATAAATGTTTCGCTGGAAAATATTTCTGTGAAATTTCTAGCTTTTGTAAATTTATCATGTGTAATTTTCGAGCTTAGCAAATTTGCATACATGTGTTGAAATGTGATACGGGGAGAATTTTTGTGGTAACGCATAAGTCACGAAAATAAACTGGTCTGTTGGAAGCGTGCTTGAGTTTCAACAAAATGACCCCCAAAATCGGCAAAATATTGTGACGCTGATGAATAATAAAGTAGCTGCTATTACCAAAACGATGGAATGACCTGGTGATAAATAACCTTGTCTTGGAGAGTAAATTTTTGATTTTGCAGAAACAATTGTCACTGTGACCTCTGAGAGTGATCTTTGTGTTGAATTCGCACATTTCTTGTCAAAATTTATAACAATTGAAAGAAAAAGAAAACTAACAAAAACCCGGTATCTTGGCATCATTTGACACAGGTGCTTCACTGTTTCGCGAGTAAACATGCCGCGGTAACTTGATCACTCTGCCCGCTGAATTCGATGTGCGATTTACTCGGTGCAGCCAAAAGTACAATTACAACAAAACAACTAAAATCTCCCAAAATGTTTTTCGCTGATGGTAACTTTTTATATTCGTGGTTCAAAATTAATGTTGTTTTCACGTCGTAAATTTTCTTACCGATGGCAAAATATTTTATTGTCGATCGACCGTCCTGAAACTTCCTTCTGCTCTTCTTAAAAACTGTGTATCCATATTTATTTACTTTTACATCAATATTTGTTTTGCATAAAGCAAGCTTACAAAATCTGTATCTTGCTTGGTTCGCATTTGATAGCATTAAAATAGAATTTTCGGTCCTATGCTTCTGTTACTCAGTGGTATATTTCTTAGGTCGCCCATCCAGATACTAACCCACCGCACAGGGTTAACTTCAACTTTAAACTTTTGTTTACAAAACTGTCAGGTGCTGTCAGTACACGCTTACACTTGTGGTGGAAAGAAGTTGCATGATCAACATGTCAGCCCAGAAGCCAATGTTTCTCGATTCCCTTTTATTCTGTCAACATGTCTCTCCCAGAAGACAATGTTTTTCACTTCCCATTTATTTTCTTCAATCTTTCTGGGTTCAGTACTTTGCTAGTAACCACATGTCTTCTCAGGCTATTTACCCAAGACTTCTACCATGGCACTACAATGATAGACAATACCAAAACAATATCGTGCACTATTAGAGCTACATATTACGCAAGGACAACTTGAATCTCCTGGAAGAAAACACACAGCTCAGTTGACATTATGGAATAAATCGCTGTGTTACTTCACTACCAAACGTAAGCAATGCGTGTCAATTTTTTTTAAAGAGGACAGGAATTTCTTCTTTCTGACAAATTCGATGTGCGATTTACTCGGTGCAGCCAAACTTGTACAATTACAACAAAACAACTAAAATCTCCCAAACTGTTTTTCGCTGATGGTAACTTTTTATATTCGTGGTCCAAAATTAATGTTGTTTTCATGTCGTAGATTTTGTTACCGATGGCAAAATATTTTATGCTCGATCGACCGTCCTGAAACTTCCTTCTGCTCTTCTTAAAAATTGTGTATCCATATTTATTTACTTTTACATCAATATTTGTTTTGCATAAAGCAAGCTAACAAAATCTGTATCTTGCTTGGTTCGCATTTGATAGATTAAAATGGAATTCTCTGTCCTATGCTTCTGTTACTGAGTGGTATATTTCTTAGGTCGCCCATCCAGATACTAACCCTGCCGAATAGGAAATAATTTCAGCTTTCAACTTTTGTTTACAAAGCTGTCAGATGCTCTCAGTGCACGCTTACACTTGTGGTGGAAAGAAGTTGCATGATCAACATGTCAGCCCAGAAGCCAATGTTTCTCGATTCCCTTTTATTTTCTTCAGTCTCTCTGGGTTCAGTACTTTGCTAGTAACCACATGTCTTCTAAAGGGGCTATTTATCTAAGACTTCTACCATGGCGCTACAATGATAGACAATACCAAAACAATATCGTGTACTGTTAGACCTACATATTACGCAAAGACAACTGTCCACATGTCATCCCAGAAGACAATGTTTTTCACTTCCCATTTATTTTCTTCAATCTTTCTGGGCTCAGTACTTTACTAGTAACCACATGTCTTCTCAGGCTATTTACCCAAGACTTCTACCATGGCACTACAATGATAGACAATACCAAAACAATATCGTGCACTGTTAGAGCTACATATTACGCAAGGACAACTTGAATCTCGTGGAAGACAACACACAGCTCAGTTGACATTATGGAATAAATCGCTGTGTTACTTCACTACCACACGTAAGCAATGCGTGTCAATTTTTTTTAAAGAGGACAGGAATTTCTTCTTTCTGACAAATGATTAATTAATAGGCCGGTAGCCAGGTTTTTAAGCTTAGAAAAGGAGCTGTTTCGTCGTACGAACGTGTGCGGACCTGTGAGCCAAAGGGCCTCTGCTGGTATGACTTCTGGGTGACCCCTTAAATGGTCTTAATGACCCACCAACTTGAAAAAAATTGCCTGAAACGCTGCACGTACCACAGGCAACCCAGTGTACCCTCACGGAGGGTCTAGTTTAATTTTTTTTTCCGTGTCGGGAAAAGTCTTGCCTATCAGTCCCCTGCTAAGTGGTGTCTTTGTGTATAGAGTCTTTTGTGCGTATTTTGTTAGCTTTGTGGGGACTGGGGTAATGTGTAGATTTCCCTGGTGAACACAGGAGAACAACCTTCAATGGCGTTGAAAGTCATTGTAACGCGAATGGCGTTTTAGTGGAAAAAATATACCTTTATGAGATGAAGAATGGAACGTCAATTGGAGTAATGAAACAGGCGGGGAAAATAAATATCTGGAATCTTAAAAGCGACGAGGAATGGTCTTCGACAACGGTTGCAGTCGGATATGAGAAAGTGTGCGTTGTTTCTAATCTTATTTTATAAACTGTGCTGGTATGTAGAACACTGACAGTAAGTGGGAAATTTAGTATGGGTGTAAAAGGAATCGAACGTCTTGAATGTATCACAGTGTTTACCGAAGTGGCATCTCATTTGTCTGGCAATTTGCATTTAATTTGTAGTCAAGCTGTATAGTTTTCAGGTAAAAAAATAATTGAAAATGTGACAGTGAAGAATTATTGGAAAGAAAGCTTGTTGTCTATTTTGTGCTTCGGAAAAGGTTCTTTAGGAAAGAGTTTAATCTTGAACTGAGAAATTTATTCATTTGCATATCGTATGGTTTGTGAGACGGATTGTTTCTTGTTTGCACGCACGCAATTGGAATAGAAAGGGTTTTGTTTGTCTCCAATAGCAAATATGTTGTTAGTTTCAATAAATTTCACGCTGGAAAGGTTTTTGTGAGATGTTTCAACCGTTGTGATTCATTGTGCTGTGTAATATTCGAGCTTAACTAATTTGCATTCGTGAGTTGAAATTTAAGTTAACTGATGCGCATTAAGATGACAGGCATTTGTAGCCGTGATCTTTCTGGCAAATGATTACAGCTAGCGATTGTTTTTAAAGGTCAGAAAAAGATTTTAGTATAGTCACTGTAGCGTAAAATGCAATGAAGTTATTGTTAACTTTAGAAAGCTACAATATTTCTTTAACTTTCTTAAAGAGAGAGATTTCGCACAAATTTTATTTTAAGCTATTCACTTGAAATATTATTTCTCGCCATTGGCTTCGTTTGCGTGATCATTTACTGGTCTCGACATTTAGGAGGTAGTTGTTTGGTTCTATACGCGTAGGAATTAAACGACCAAGAATACGCGAATTTTAGTGGGTGTGCGATAGCAACACGAGACAGGAGTCGAGACCAATTCTAAGATTCTAACGATAGACAGAGATCAACCAAGCCCTCCTGAAATAAACGAAGACGGGGAAAGAGCGATTTGTTTTTTCTGTGAATTTCTGCCACTAAGAGGATCGAAGTTGTCATGTTTTGATTGGGCAGCTCACGGACGTCCTTCTGAGGAAACAGGTTGTTAAAATAGCTAATTGTGATTGGAGAATTTCGATCCTAAGTATAATAAGTATAATAATGTCTTGTTGACAGGCACAATCACATAATTGAGTGATCATACTATCATTCTTTTGCGCGATCAAGTTGTGTGTGAAGCCCATGACAGTATGTCGTTTGTGACCATATTGCTTTTTGTTGTATTAAGGTTCTTCCTCGGAACGCTCAAACTACTCACTTATGCACATGCCGTTTGCGGTAGACCCACAGTAAAAAGATGCGGTTGAGCGATTGTTTTGGCCCGGGTTGGTCCGCAAACTGAAAGAAAGCTATATTGAGAACAAATGTGTACTAAATGAGCAAATATGTGAAAATCATGATATGAACTACACTGATATGAACTGCATTGAAACCAAATGCCAAACGAGAGAAACATAGAGCTGTGAAAGTTTCCTAGAGAAGAAAGTTCCTGATGTCAAAGTTAGTGCCAGCGGTATCGAGTCGCAGAGATGTACGCCTGGCCGAATGCATTTAGTTAAATTTCTGAAAAAGGTGAATTTTCTGTCTATTTGTATAATCATGGCTTTTTGTTTTCTGCTATTACTGAATTCATTTGTATTTGGAGCTGTAACGCTATTTCATGTGCAATTATTTGCATCGTGTGCAGTGATTGTCACTAGTGTTGTTGTTAGCATTTTTTACCATAGTTGGTGTAGCGTTTTGTGCTTGAATGAAGCTATTCTGAATGCTTTCAATGACTGTGGCCAATTTGAGAAAGACGCATCGGTATCTGTTGTTGTGAATGTCGAGAATAAACGATTGGCAGCTTTCATCTTGTTACTGGGTTGCCGTATGGCAATCCCAGTCAGAAATTTGGTAGATTTTTCCATTTTATTTTTATTTTCCGTGTCGGTAAAAGTCTTGAGGTTAGTAAACATCACCTTGAGATGATCACATTCAGATTTCAAAGACTCCCATGTGGACTACAGGTGGAACGCACGATTTAACATGGTCTTGAGTAGCGATTTCTTGTACCTTTTATCGACATGGCTTTGGTGGTGAAGCAGTAGGCCAGTGTTAGTTGGTTTACGATAAACACTAAAGTCTTGCCTGTCACTCCCCTAGTAAGTGGTGTCTTTGGGCATAGAGCCTTCTGCGCATATTTTCTTAGGATCGAGAGGGTAGTGGAAATGCGTAGATTTCTCTGGTGGACACAGTAGAATCATTAACTTAGCCTGCAATGGCGTCGAAAGTCATGTAAGGCGAATGGCGTTTTAGTGGATCCTTAAACAAATTATACCCTTATGGAGCTCAATAATGGAAAGTCAGTTGGATAAACTAGGCAGGCGGCGAAAAACAAACTCCTGGAATATTAAAAGTGACGAGTAATGGACTTCGACAACAATCTATCGCCCGTCGAGCCGAAATCAAAGTGAGCTGTTTTTCAAATATTTTACCAAGTGTGCTGTTATGTAGAACACTGAAACCAAATGGAAAATTGTCTGGTAACTTATGGGTTCAACGAAGACACAGAACGAATCGAACACCTTATTTGGATCTGTGATCAACTCTGCACAGTCTTCAGTAAAAACATAATTGGAAATGTGACAGCCAAGAATTATTTGAAAGAAAGCTTGTCGTCTATTTTGTGCTTCATTATTCAAGGCAAAGGTTCTTCATGGAAACGGTTTGATCCTGAAATTTTGTTTGTTGTAATATTAGTTATATTGCGCATATTGACACGATTGAGTTTCTTGTCTTCACGCACGCAATGAAATAGGAAGAGGTTTTCGCCTCTAAGAGCAAATATGTTGTTTGTTTCAATACATTTTTCGCTGGAAAAGGATTCTGTGGTATTTTCAGCCTTTGTGAATTATAATATCATGTTGTGTATTGAATTTTCGAGCTTAAGGTTGAAATGTGATATGGGAGAATTTTTTTAGTATTGCTCTGTAAGCAGGAAGGGTTCACAGACCTGTTGGAAGCGTGCTTGAGTTTCAACAAAATGAGGCCCAAAATCAGTGAAAAATTGTGACGCCGATGAATAATAAAGTAGCTGCTATTTCCAAAATGATTGAATTACCTGGTGATAAATAACGTCGTACGCGTCTTGGAGAGTAAATTTTGACTTTGCATAAACAAATGGTTAACCTTTTAAGAGTTGGGCGATTGTGATCTTTGTTTGGACTTCGCTCATTTATTGTCAAACTTTAGAACACTTGACAAAAAGAAACTTACAAAAACCCGGTATCTTGCCATCATTTGACACATATGCTTCACTGTTTGGCGAGTAAACATGCCGCGGTAACTTAATCACGGCGCCCGCTGAATTCCGGCCATGTCACTTTCGATTTTGCGATTTATTTGAACGTAGCAAAAATCTCCCAAAATGTTTGTCGCTGATCGTAACTTTTATATTCTATATTCACGGTTCAAAATTAATGTTGTTTTCATGTTGCAAATATTTTATTCTCGATCGACCGTCCCGGAAACTTTCTTCTGCACTGCCTAAAAACTGTATCAATAGTTATTTACTTTTGCATCAATATTTGTTTTTCCATAAAGCAAGCTAACAAAATCTGTACCTTGCTCAGTTCGCATTTGTTAGCGTTAATAGTATTTTCGGTCCAATGCTTCTGTTTTATGAGGGGTATATTGTTTTGGTCTCCCATCAAGGCACTAACCCCGCCGGACAGGGATAACTTAAGTAAACCAAAGCTGTCAGATGCTCAGAGGGCACGCTTAAACTAGTGGTGAAAGAAGCTGTGAGAGAGCTTGAAAATTATCAACACGTCAGCCCAGAAGCATATGTTTCTCTTTTCCCATTTATTTCCTTCAATCTTTCTGGGTTCAGTACTTTGCCAGTAACCACATGTCTTCTCAGGCTATTTACCCAAGACTTCTACCATGGCACTACAATAGGTGCGGTTACACGGGGAACTTTTACCGTGGTAAATTGCCTTTTTACCACGGGAAACTGTATTTAGTAGTGTGACCGACGCTTCCCGAGGTAAATTTCCCGTGTTAAATATCCATGGATACGTCAAAAAGATCAGTGGAAGCGCCCATGACATTTAACGTGGGAAGTTGGAAGGGTGTTTTGATGCCCGAGGTACAAGAGCCAATCGCTATGCTGATGAAGTTGTGATTAAATTTCCCGCCAATGAATTGCGTGAGATTTCGTTTTACCTCGGTAATCTTCGTAACGTGTGACCCCTAGTTAACGCGGTATACTAAAACTCAAGTGTGAGGCACCGCGGGATAATTTACCATGGGAAATGGCATTTACCATGGTGAGTGTAACCGCACCTAATGATAGACAATACCAAAACAAGATCGTGCACTGTTAGAGCTACATATTGTGTAAGGACAACTTGAATCTCCTGGAAGACCGTGGCAACACACAGCTCAGTTGACATTTTATATGGAATACATCGCTGTGTTACTTCACTACCACACGTAAGCAATGCGTGTCTATTTTTCCTCAGGAGGACAGGAATTTCTTCTTTCTACAAATGATTAATTAATAGGCCGGTAGCCAGGTTGTTAACCTCAGAAAAGGATCTGTTTCTTGGTACGAACGTGTGAGGACCTGTGAGCGAAAGGGCCTCTGCTGATAAGACTTCTGGGTGACCCATTAAATGGTCTTAATGACCCCCCAACTTGAAAAATCTTTTCTGGAACGGTGCACGTACCACAGGCAACCCAGTGTACCCTCACGGAGGGTCTTGTTTCTATTTCGTAAACGGTCGTTTCCAATTTTGACGGTCCATGCCAAGCCTAGTGATCAACTGTTAGCGTTAGCTTGCGATGTTTGGAGTGATGTCTCGGTAGTGTAGTGAGTTTGATCGACATTGGCTCTACAGCCATTGAACCAAATTCAATATCGTTCATACACTTTTTTAAAGTTAGGGTCCATACGCACTGGGCAAATTTTTGTTTATTTTGCGAAAAACTCTGTCTTCATTTCCGTTATACTGAAGTGCGCACCGTGAATTTTTTCTCCCACTAAATGTACCAAACTTCAAAGGCCCAGCAGGACAAATTTTTGTCAGGCATGAAAATTATGCATATTTTACAATTTACACGGGATTATCCAAAGAAAAAGTTTTTTTAGTGCGGCCACGATTACCAAATTGAACTGAAATTTGGCGGAGACAATTTTTGTTGAGATTTTTGGTTGAGTCAAAGAAATTTTGTCAGTTTAGTGCTAAAAAACGGGGACCGTACGGGCCCTTATTTTTCTATTTTTTTTCCAAAAGCTGTTTTTCTAAGTTTTTTTCAAAATTCTAAGTGACATACGCTGCTAATCTAGTCCTCGATAAAGTATTTTTTTCCTCATTTGCAAACGACGTAAGTGTCGTCCAAATCGTAAAGACCATAATCATTTACGAAACGGAAATTTGCGCCGGAGTCAATTTATTTTGTACACTAAGTTATCGTTAATTTCTTCGTGTTGTAGATCAAGCGAATCAGGCAAAATCATGGGTTCTTCAGTTCAAATGCCTCATCATCAATACAAAATGATAATTTTTAGATCTAGCTTTCCCGTATGCACGAAATGTTAGATATAAAACGAGCTAACAGGGTAGTGCAACGAATTAAAATGAAGAGACAGGGCTTTGACCATCGTCTCGTCATTTGACAAAGCCCACCGAGCCGGTGATCATGAGTTTCTCAGTTGGCCACTGCTTCGAGAGACCGGCGAAGGATCTTGTGTCCAGACTTACCCTATACCATCGGAGTCACGAAAAAGACTCGAAATCGTACAGCAAATGCATTGCCGAACTTTTGTTTGAGTCTTGAAGAAATCAGGTCTTTCACAGTTTCACTGAAGATCGGGAAGCTTGGAGAACGAAATCGTCATGGCCGCTTGTCCTTGCAATAAAACTTGATGCAACCAGAATAATATAATTAACAAAAGTTGATCATCAATTTTGTCGTTTTTGAGGGAAAACTTTGATGATAAATGACATTGCCCGGTTCTACAACGGAGAGTCGTAATCCTTGTAGACAAAATTATTGGCATCCTTTATTCGTCTTGTGGAAAGACTTTTGTAAACATTTATACTTCGTTCATAAAGTCCATCTGGTTTAATGATGGGTATACGAGACGTATTTAGTCCTTTTTAAGCGTCTTCCAAACGGATAATTATGATAAAAATAAACATTACTACAACAACAACAACAACTACTACCACAACTACTACTACTATACTACTACTACTACTACTACTACTACAACAACAACAACAATAATAATAATAATAATAATAATAATAATAATAATAATAATAATAATAATAATAAGACAAGTTGATGGACACTATGAGAGATGAAAAATGGCAAGGAAAGCTACTGAGTGCAAGATATGAGGATCAAGAACTAAAAGTTAAGAGTTGTTTTGCTTGGCTTAATGAGTGGCCAGATTTTCCAATGCTTACAGTAGCGGGAATGTTTGAGTTGTATGAACAGCTCTTTCCCACCAAGATCTACTCTAAACACAAGACTCGTGTTACCCCAGAAGATAATGTGACGAGCAGATTATGCAATAGAGCACCGGAGACAATGGCACATGTGTTAGCGGGCTGCTCAGCACTTGCTCCAAATAAATATCTAGAGAGGCATAACGCTGCTCTGAAAGTTCTATTCTATTCGGAGGTGTTTGCATGACCTAAAGTTACTCGAAGATGTTCCACCGTAGTACTCTCCATCGCTACCTAAGCCACACTATGAATCGAGCCAGGCAGAGGCATATTGGGACATCTCTGTATTTGCCGAACACCACGAACTGAGAGCAAATAGAGTAGATGCCCGGATTGTCGATCATGTAAAGAAGAAGGTCTTGCTGATAGAAATGAGCTGCCCATGGATCGATAATAGAGCAAAGAAGGATGAAGAGAAGACGGCAAAGTATGGTCCCTTACAGTGGGAGTTAAAACAAAGGTATCCAGACTACAAGATTGAACAGACTAATGCCATCATGCATCAAGCATCTTTCTCAGAGTCCTTACTTTTCCTAATAGTCCAGTCTTTTGTAGGAATGCTTCGCGGAGTGTAATGCTCAGTTTCCCAACACAGTCGCCTAACTTTCTTGTTACTCCACCTAAGGCACCAACAACTATGGGTATTACCTGAGCACTTTTCAAATTCCACATTATTGTTATTATTATCATCATTATTATTATTATTATTATTATTATTATTATTATTATTATTATTATTATTATTGACATTGACATTGAAATTCAAGAAGGAGCCATAATGTAATACTTAGGAGCTCCATCACAAAGTTTTCTTCAGACGGATATATATATATATATTTTTAAACTATTTTTAATTTGTTCTTAGCCATGTTTTTATGAAACATTTTTGTTATTGTAGTTAACAAAGTTTTTATACGAGATTATTATCTAAGTGCTCTTCTTTTTGATCGAAAGAAATTGTAAATAGTGTTTTGTGATAATTATTATTATTATTATTTAGTATAAGTATTAAATTTGCGCAGTGCGAGAGAATTTGAACAATCAAGAATTATTATTATTATTATTATTATTATTGTTATTATTATGGCAGTTTATTAACATCTGTATGCACTATTTACAATGACATCATAGGGCGCGAAGCGTAGCCTATGAGTCTAGGAGGTACAAAGAAACTATATCGACTTTAAGAAAGAGAATATATATATATATATATAGAGAGAGAGAGAGAGAGAGAGAGAGAGAGAGAGAGAGAGAGAGAGAGAGAGAGAGAGAGAGAGAGAGAGAGAGAGAGAGAGAGAGAGAGAGAGAGAGAGAAGAGTGGACTACTTTTTCATTGCAAATCGACAAGCTTGTTTCGTAGGAGCGTGGCGCTCCCACTCTTCAGGATCTTATAATTCTATTTACATAAACGCGGTATTTATGCGTTCATTTTTTCATCACACTTGCTTACACGTTGTTTGGTTCTTAATTACACGTTATTTAGTAAAAACTTACTTGCATGCCGGCAGCTGCTAACTAACTCTGACCTTTCGTTAAGTGTGGCGAGCTCCAGGTGGCAAATTATGTAATATTTCTCAAGTGTGCATAAGTTACATCTTTTAGTAGTGTTACAATACGCACGCGCTCTCCCTAGAATTTCCAAGTGATCTTATACTCTGTTTTTGCTTTCTTTAAGCGCCATACATATTTGCTTAGCTCAGTTTGATTACTGTATTTTTCTGTCCTAAAAGATTGCTTGTGGTTGGCGAACCTCGCCTTAAAGTCCGTGTCCGTAAGCCCTACATAGTGCTCAGTCCCCTCGCTAGATGTGACAGAGGCCTGGTACACAATACCCTTTGCGAGGCACCGGTTGTCGAGTGGGCACTCCTCTTTTTTCCTGCAGTTGCATAGCCTTTCTTCGCGTGTTTCTGCTCTGATTGTAGAAGTAGGCGCTTATTTTTTTAATCTATTACACTTTTTACGCTAGGCATGCAACTGTATGAGAGCTTGAGGGTACTACGATTAAAAATTGGCCTTAGGGCGTGGCCCCTTGGGAAACACTCATTGATGATCCGCAAGAATTCTTTCCCTAAGTTGGTCTTGACTCGCGCATCGAACGGGGGATTGAACCAGGTAACGTTCCGTTTTCTTAACCTGCGTTTTTTTCTCCTGTTTTCCCTTGGGTGGAATTTCAACGTGTGCTGGTATCCGCTTTTGTCTAACGCCGCTTGGTAGGGTGGTGCAGGTTTGTTGAATACAGATTCATCGGATGAAATATCCGATAATCTCTGGTTTACGCTCTCTGGGATACGTCTCAGAATGCTGGGGGGGGGGGGGGGGGTGGTTGCTGGTGGAGTAGCAAGAAAGTTAGGCGACTGTGTTGGGAAACTGAGCATTACACTCCGAGCAGCATTCCTACAAAAGACTGGACTATTAGGAAAAGTAAGGACTCTCAGAAAGGTGCTTGATGCATAATCTAAGGAGAAGAGATCGTGTGGAACTCTTGGTCATAGGTTATGACCCGTTTTCTCAGTATAGCGGCAAAGATCAGCCTGTGAAGGTGGAAATAACAATAATAATAATAATAATAATAATAATAATAATAATGATAATGATAATGGCGATAATAACGATGGTGTCGATATCGATGACGATGATGATATTAGTGAACACATGTTCATCCAAGTTTGTCTAATTCGAGTTTTCTGTGTAGGTAGCGCAGACCAATGATTAATGCGCGGGATTTCCAAGTCGTACTTATGTTACCGGATTCAAATCACACTCTGACAAGCAACCGGAGATAAGTTTAACGTACAGTGATAGAAATAATAATAAAATTAATTATAATAATTGTAGTAATAGAAATAACAATAGCAATGGTAATACATGTAGTCATTTGTGTAGAGCGAATTCTCAAAGTTGAATAGCGTTTTACAGGGCTAAAAGTGCTACTTTGACGTCATCTTGCATACGTCCGTCCGTACGTACCTCCATGCATGCCAATGTAAGCAGTATCACGTGACAATATCGCGGGTTCAAGTTTAGAGCTCGGCTTTATATAGTTCGTATGTGTGGACTTAAGAATTCGGAAAGGTTGGTTGAAAAAGGTTTTGAACGATCTATTCATATTTTTATGTCCATCGAAGTCCAAAGCGTAATTAATTACGCATAACAAAATCGCCTTTATTTGTCGTCACGGAGAAATAATAGGTGTTGACACATATAATTAACAAAATTCCAAAAAAATTCTCGGATTCTTCTTTTTTAGCCAAATTTGGTGGAAATATTGCTAACTAACTTTTTGTACCAGAACAATATTTTTGCGAATTCTTGTACGTACGGTTATCTTTCTAAAAAGTCCTTGGTTTTTACGCTGAATTTTTTTAAAAGTGAAAAGCCTTTTTTATAACCTTTCAAATGAGATGTTCTAAGCCACATTGCTATAAATAATTAAAAGTTAATCATTTTCACAGGTTTTTGAGGACCCATGTTTTTTAGAAGCTATCATCAAATGTCTAGTTAAACATTCCTTTTTAATAAATCAAGCTTCTCATTCAGTATATCAAAACTCGTGTGTACTTCTTGATCAATAGTTACCACGCAGCTTCGCGTTTCGGTAAATATCCAAAGGGAAAAACTGATCGCGTAATTTGCATAAATTAAAATTTGAGAATACGCGGGTTGCCAATTAATTGCAACAAAAACTACTCGAGAATAAATTTCAATTGGTGAGCGGTGACAAATTTTTGAATGATGTCTGGCCGGTGCATAATTCTTTGAAGATCAGCGCATTTTCAAAAAGACAGATAGAAAATAGGAAAAACAAATCCCAGGCTTGAACAAGGCCGTATCCCACAACTGCGATATCGAGTTATCTGGGAACATGTCAATTGTGAGTTCATACTATATATCGCTTACAAGGGTGAATGAGTGATGATGAGATTTATTTAAGACTACGATGGAAGAGTAGTGCAGTGCAATCGCATGGTTGCAGGTCTTTGTAAGTCGTATCAATCCTGGATTTTCTTTTATTAGTTTCCTACGAAATTGTTTTAGTTTCTCTCCGCTAATATTCGATTCAGGGTAATTTTCTTCGAGTTTAGTTTGCACGTACAAATTGATTATTGGTGTCGCAAATCGGTCGACTATTGGTTAACTGCAGTTAAAAAAAACATTTTCAACAGGCTTTCTGCGATTAATATAACACGACATATTATTACTTTAAAAAGCTCCGAACATATTTCAGGCGAGCATGTTTTTTTGCGCCAGCAGGAACTTTTCACCATACAATTTGCTTAATCTAGAGCACTGCGTTAAAATTCGTGGTTTGCTATCACTTGTGTACTTTTATCTTAAAATAATTTTGTTGTCTTCAGCGCTATATCAGGCTGTAAAACATAGTTCATACAATTGAATTCAGATGAATGGCCTCCTTCACATAAAAAGCGACTAATACACCTTTCAGTCGATACCCAAAGTTCGTCCAGTTTGCGGTTGAAGGTTATTTAATTTTGTCTTCAAATGAAAGAGAAAACTTCAACGACAATATTATAACAAGCGTTAAACCTTTGTGGAATCCTATATAACAGCGATACTAAAACAAACAAACAAAAAAGATACTACTATCAAGATAAAACGGAAAACTTACCAGTTGCATAAAAAGATCTGTGCTTTGATTAAGTAGAACTCTGTACTGTAACATGGTTAGAAAAAGTTAGCCTTGATGTTTCTAAGAACACAGAGAATAATTTCAATGTTTTATTTATTTGACAGCACTTGCATGGAAACCCAATATATGTTTATTGATGCTTTCAATATGCGAATAAAGCCTATTTCGATTGGTCAGGGAAAATTATATGACATTTTAAAATCTTTAGGCTTTCTTGGAGGTGTTCAGTGATATTTAAATACAACTTTGTGGTAATTTAAGTAACCTCGTATCCAGGCTCTCTCGACGTCAAGCTGGCTTGAATAGGGAGCAATGATATTTTAAAACACACATTAAACGGTAATCAGGTTGAATCCCACCTAAGCCCGGATTCTTTTGAGACTTTCTTTGCAATTAAATTAAACTGTTTGTGGCAGCAAGGACCAAAGGAACAAAAAAGAAGCACCGGATTCTGGTAAAGACGGATCAAATCCGCAGCGTGTAATTATTTGAACAAACGAGAAGTCAGGCAAATGATGATCAAAGAGTGAAGGAATATCTGTTGGATTTACCAATATTTCAAAAGGCGCACTGCCTTTCTTCATGCGGCTCGGTAAACATCCACCACTAGCCACCAACACTTCAGTGAATAATTGTTAAATGTAAACATATAAATTAAATAAAATCTCTCCCACAGAGAATATCGATGCTAAGAAGGTATGCGTAAAAATGAAATTCTTCGAAGGTGAAAGTTAAGGTTCACATTGCAACCAGGGGCCGGTTGCTCGAAGCCTGGTTAGCGCTAACCGTTGGTTAAGAGGTATCAAAACCTAGAGCGGTTTCCATGGTATCTAACGCTGGTTGGCGCTAACCATGCTTCGAACAACTTGGGACAGGTTGACGATTGCTATCTGGTTTATAGGGAGACGCTAGACAGGAATGTCGAAACGTTGGGTCTTTGAATAGTAACTTTTAAAGCTACATTAAAATTTCTCCATTATCTCTCTTTTAGCATCCTTCTATGTTTAACAATTTCCTTTTCGGATCCTCGGCATATGTTCTTTAAATCGACGTGGTGACAACAGTCCTATCACCTAGGCAACTTAGAGGAATGAACCAAGATGCCCCGCGCGCGCAGCCTAAATGGAATCGTGACGTCACGATTGCTTGTCGACGTGCGGGGAGCGCAAATCGTAAAATGAAAACATTTTGTTTTGATTTGCGCTACAATGCGCCTATTACTAATTTTTCCTTTACCACGAATTTTACTTCATACTTAAATTTGTTAAAAGGAATACCCAGCAGAAATGAATTACTAAGGACGCGGGAATATGGCCTCCTTTATGAAGGAGATGAAGGAGAAATTTTTGGTGTCAATTGTAGCATTGACTTATATCACCAGCTTCATTACCGTAGATGGCAAAGCCGTACTTAATGGAGATAACATTACTTTTTCTACACTCCGCCAAGGAAGTAACTATACCTTGAAGAAAAGCAAGAATGACTGGTTTCTGGCCAGTTACGACACCATTGCTGAAGCTGTGGTTTTATCGGTGAATTATTCTCCGCCTTATGGTAAGCTTTGTCCCAATGTTTTTTTTCCGAAAGGCGCTGCATGTCTTTTTCCCGCTGTCCTTCTCGGCTGTAAGAAATGACTCATTTTCCTTCTTTAAGTTATTTGAGGTAACTATGCTTACTTTTTGATAAGGAGATGAGCACACTTCAGTTCACTGACTTGTGCAACGCAGAGTTAAAGATCGTGACGGATTCAGTGAACTGTGCAACATACTGTTGAATTTCGACGCACTCTGTCTATCAAGTTTGTAACAAGGTCATTTCCTTTCAGAGAGCTACTTATAAACTCGTCTGAAAGTCTCTTAAAACGCATAGGAGGACTCGCTTTAATGCCTCTTTAAAATGGTATTTTTTTATTTGTTTCTTTATTTAATCATTTTAACAAATGAGTCTTCCTTGTTCATTTTTTTCGCGCCTGCGTCTGAGTCACATTGCCTTCCGTAAGTTCGAAACATTTATATAACCAGCGTGGATTACAATTGGGGTTAATGCTGGATTTCAACAATTTTTTTGAAGTCTTAATTTTCTGGCGTTTAAATTTGTTGCTCCTTTTCAATTATTAAGTGCATACAAACTTTGAAAGCAGCTTTCAGCCGCGAAAAGAGATAAAGCTAACAGTAGGCGTGTAATTACAAATCAGATGTTTGTTTTTAGGGTATTGAACAAGTTGACCGCACATCAACTTTGTCCTGAGTTTCACACTACAAACTAATTTGTTCAAACTTGTTAAGGAAGTGAAACCATATAAAAAATCAGAAGTAAAGGGTATTAATATCCTCTTTGACTGGTAGATAAACTGTGTTTTGGTGAAATGCGTCGCTGGTTTAACTTTGTTCTCTTTTGGTACCAGCTTGTTTTTCACAGGTCTTGGAAAAGAGCTCCTTTGTATGAGAGAGAACTTTCTTTAAAGCAACCATTTAAACAAAAAAAAAAAAAACAGGCAATTTGTCGCTTCATGACTGATATCTCGCGACGATGAATGTTTATCATTCTTATTCTAAGACCAGTTCTGACTATCCAATACACTGAACAGCAAGGTCATATTTTGTTTTCCAGGCTTTTTCCAGCTAATTAAAACTGATTGATAACTTTGCCATTTTAATGAAAAAAGTGTTATGTTCTCAAGGGGGATATTCACACAAGAGGAAATGCACACACAAAATGAACAAGAACTGATTATATTGATAAGAGCACAGACAAGAGCACATGGAAATACAAAAGACCGCTCGCTGTACAGCGTTGGCTCGTAAGAACTATCTAAATCACTATAACAAAAAGGTCACGGGGGAGAATGCTAACTAAGCCTAGGTTAAACGTTACAACACATATATTCGCTCATAACTTCACCCGCTCGGCTAAAACTACACTAGCTCTAGCACACTTGGACGGGAATCAGGAGTAACTGCGACTATAATTTGGTTGTTTATTTGTTATCATTATTGGAAAGTTAATGCGAAAACTGAGAAAACTCAAAGAATGAATTGCAAAGCCCGCTAAAAGTTGCAACATGGCTGCGTCCGACAAAACCGAAATCAGGTCCAACAATCGATGAAAAATTTTTGCTCAACGTTGTTCAATATTGGAGTCTAAATGCTCCGATTTATTGACCAAGATTGTTTGAATGAGTGTATTCCCTAGCAAAAAGGTTATGTTTTCGTTTATGAACAATTTTCCGTGGGTGCTTCATAATGACGCAATGACGGCCTTGTTGGTTTCATAAAGAATATCTAAATATCTGGCTTCCTAATCGCCCTGTCTTGCAGTCAGAGACGGAATTGTTATTTAAGGGCGTAGCTCATCGAGGTCGGGCCGAAGGCGGCTGGCAGACGGTCGGCTAGGCGCTCGGGCCCTGAACACGACCCATGCACGACCTCGGAAGCACAGCATCACAGCCAGATGGAATAAGCTGGGAGTCGATTTTGCTCAGGGAGGAAAACCAGAGTGCCTGGAGAAAAACTCTCGGAGTAAGATTGAGAGCTACTTAACCTCAGCCCACATACGAAGATGAGATGCGATCCCAGGTCCGCAGAGGTGGAAGGCAGAAATATTACCACAGGGCCATCCTTACTCGCCGCTTACCAACGGAGTTATCAAGCCAGCTGAGAGCTGTTTTCACTTCATGCAACCCGTCAAGAACGAGGTTCACGCTCTCCGTCCTCGTAGGAAATGAGCTGAGGAACGGGAAACGCTCTCCGTCTTCTTAGAAAATGAACTGAGGAACGGGAAACACTTCAGACTTCTGTTCATGTATCGCTTCATCTTTTGTTTTAGTCTGGCTGATATTCTAGTAGAACGTGAAGTCGCAATAGTCCCCAGCTCCCAGCCGGCTTGATATTTCCATTGGTAAAGCAATTGCAACGAAATCACATGGTCATGGAACTCATGGGTTCGAAGCCTGGGGCCAGTTGCTCGAAGCCTGGTTAGCGCAAATCTTTTTCTTAAATGGGGTACAAAAGTATCAAAACCTATAGGTTTGCCTGGCATTTAACTCTGGTTAGCGCTATCCATGCTTCGAGCAACTCGGGCCTGGATTTTTCAAGTTTGCTCGCAGCTGCCTTAGTTGTTGTCTAACTGCTATTATCTTTCTAACTTTCATTTCTCAGTAATGTACTCCGTATTAATTGTAAAAAAAGATCCTGGACATTGCGTTGCTAACGCTTGGATATGATCGCTCAATCTTGGTTATCAGCTCGTATACCGTATGACCCTATATAGAAACTGATTGTGCCGGTTGTTTAGTAATTTGAAACAGGTAAATGGCTGAAATTAGACGGCCAGTGGCTCAGATGGTTGAGCATGGCGGACTACAGTGCAGGAGGGTCGTGCGTTCGACTCCGGCCGGAACAACACTCAGGGTCTATAAATAACTGAGGAGAAAGGGTTGCCTTTGTAATTACATCCGCAAAATCATGGGTTACACCAGGGCGGGTAAGCAACCTTTACCCGCCCTGTCTAGACTCTCTAGTCTTCTCGGATAAGGACTATAAACCGTAGGCCCCGTCTCAAAACCCTACAACAGCAACAACAACAAGGTTTATTTTTACTGTAACTAGCTAGCTAAATAAACTCTGTAGTGCGTTTGGATCGGATCCAAACGCACAATTCGATAAGAGCTGGGCACGGAACTGATTCCGGATGTCGTAGTCTGGTCTAAATTCTATAGGGCCATAAGGGATATAGGTATCTCATTGAATTAAAGTGTTACCTACCTACGCACCTAATTTGAAGAAAAAGAAATTATTGAATTTGCGTTTCATTGATATGAGATTGGTTGTAGCCAACTCTGTGCTATCATCACGGGCTTCCATCTCATACTGTCAACTAACTCGTGCCCATGGAAGAGTTGTTTATTACTGTAGAGTGATCCTTCATTTCAAAATTGTACTGACTTGGTGCAACGTCTATCCCGATTTAAAATGGTAGTTAAAGAGTGGATAGAAAGGCTTACGTGTTTGCTGCTAACGTTCTTAAAAGCAAAAAGGTACCAGTAGTAAGGATAGAGAGAGCTTTCATCCGTTCCTTCATTAAGTCATTCCAGTTTTGGCTAATCCAGATCGAAAAAAAAAAAAAATCGCAGCTGATTACAAATCAACCTAAAAGAGTTTTTCGTCCAGATGTCGGTGTTCTCAAAGACTGACGTCTTCAAGTTAAGCTTAGCTTTCTGATCTAGAGCTATCTGGCGTTAGCCAATTTGATAAAGTTTGCATGTATTCAAAACAGATGCCATCAAGGATGCTATACGAAATTATAACAGGAAAGGAAATTATTCTGTTGGATACATAATAAATGAGGTAAGGCATATCACTATGATTTCAAGTTTTGTCTCTGTGGAGTAAAGGGGGGCGTTGTATTGGTGGGAGTGCAGAGCTTGTAGCAAAAGTGGACATGACGCTGAGAATATTAATCTTGTAGCGCACTCGGCTTTAACGTTAAATCCGTGAGCCCCAAAATTGCAATTCTCAGCGTCATGCGGGATATTAGTCATATCCTGCACGTACTGTTGCGTAGGTGTTTTTTGCTGTTCACACCCTTTCTGGAACGTGATTTGTACTTTGTAAATAAGGTATATACAAAACTTTTTTTTCCTAAAGGATTTGAATTGGGTACAACATTGAATTAGCCTAATCGGTCTATGAAGGATTTCGCCCTCTTAGCGAAATTTCGCTAAATCTGCCATTTTTGCCATTGATTGCATTTCTGGACATATCTGTTCTCTAAGACGTCGTCTTCTCCCTTGCTTAAGCTCCCTAACAAGCGAAAAGTGGGGAACGCAAGTAAAAATTCATAATCCAACTCCTGAATAAGCCAGGCACTAGGGAACGACTGAAAGCTTTTACGGCCGATGGGTTTGTCCTTCTTCTTTTATTTCAGGTAATCACGGAAAATGTACCTATCACAGTTCTTACTTCCATATCGCTAATATGCGCTTTTGTGATACCGCTGGTTGGTATCATATTTGGCTGTTTCCGGTGCAAGGGGAAGTGTGGCGGTGAACTGATCGAGGAGGACCTGGAAACGAATCCGAAGAAAAAGAGGAGACTATTTACAGCTGCGATATCAGTTTGCTCAGCGCTCATCATGTGAGTAAACTCACTTGCTCATACTTTGCTCTAGAGTTATCTTAAGAGTTATCTTAGGAATTTTACAATGACCTTAGAAAGGCCCAAGTATCTATAATCATTGAAAAAACGCCTTGTCAGTTGGAAAGCTCATATTCAGCTGACGGATCCTAATGATCTGAATAAATTTGAGGGCTTACGGTTAAGATGTTTAGTTTGAGCAGGTTCTTGTACATTGGGTAGTGCTCAATTCCCTGGGTATCACCGTGGTGCAATTGATGAATTTTTCTCGGTTCGTTCCTGAATTTAATGGCAAAAAAGACGGCGTTACTTCGGCTTATCTTAGCGGACTCTACCAAATTTCAGATATGTCCAAAAATTCACGTAATTAGATCCACGACAATTTTGGCAGGCATCACGGAGTGTCCCTATTGCTTCTTCTCTCCAACTTAAACATCACTCTCGTCTGGAAATACAATACAATACAATACATAATTAATTGACCGCTCCCCATAGGGGCTTTTCAGGGCCAATGAAAACACTATTAACGGAACGACGGAACAGGACAACAACAACAACAACAATTGTTAAGAATCCCGACTGGCCGGAGGCAAACCTGAGTTGGCTATTTACAAGTGCAGCTGGGAAGTTGTACCAGGGACTACCAGAAACAAATTCAACGAGTGGTCAGAGCGGGTCTTGAACCCGGGATCTCCGGATCTCAAGACAAGGGCCCTAACCACTTCGCTGGACAGCCTCCTTTTAGCGTTAGCAAATACAGACATCAATCGTCACATAGTAGCCCCTGTAGATAAAAACCTGCGTTTAGCCTCGCCAAAAGATAATATATAGCTAACTTTTACACTTTCCTCATTGCTAGAAATTGGTAGCATTTGCTTATACCTAAAGGGACACTTCGTGTTAGACATCAAAATTGGACGTCCATTAATTACGTGCATTTTGGACTGAACGCTAGACTAGAAGTTGCACCATTAAGTGCTGCATAATAGTGAGAGTGATAAAGAAGACTTACATACTTTCACAATGTAAATTTTGCAGGGTCGCTGCCTTTTCAATCAGCCTTGTCAATGATAAAACGGAGACCGCAATTCCTGAGTTGAATTCCATGTTTATGAGCTCAATTGTGGACATTGCGATTTACGAGGAGAACACTCTCAAGGTACCGCTCTTCATACGGTTTTTTAATAAGCATAACTTTGAGTTCAGGGTTAACTTAGTGCAAGTACAGGCGGAAGTTCGAAACGTTTTCGCCACCTTGGAGGAGGGAGCACCTGTCGACATTTGAGGGTTAAGTTTGGTTGATTGTCGCTCTTGGCCTGTTCTCAAAAGTTTTATGTCCAAGCGCTCCGGCTTCCCTTTCTTTGTTAAGGTGTCTTCAATCAATGTCCCCGCACGAAATATATTTGACGTTTAAACTGCTGATTTCCCTTGAATTTCTTAATGTGACTGGAGATAGCCGGTCCAAGCAGACGTCCTTAGGGATTCGTCACGCGTTCTTCCCCCACGATCGTCTGCTGAAACGAAAAACCACTTCCGTTCACCAGCCGTTTGCCTTCTATTTAAATAAACCAATGAGCATTGATTAATTGTGTTGTAGATAGCCAATCACATGCGGCGAAAGAATGCCATACGAAGCACCTGTTTATCCAAAACTGGAAAACAGTCTCTGATTGGTCTGTAATCCACGAAAGGAAGTGGTTTGTTGTGTGAGCAGACGTTCGTGGGGGAGGAACGCATGACGAAGCCCTAGTACGTCTATGTGGGAGGCTAGATTGGAGAGGACAACTATCAAAACTCATCTTTTTTGCAAAGCTGGGGTTTGTTAAGAAAGAGAATCGTTCAAGACCTCGAGCAGATCTCCAATCACAGTATCAACAACAAAAAAAGCTCGTGTAATTATCAAGAAATATTTTACAGCATTTAACTGCATGACTCTTTATTAATGAGTGTTTCATTGCTTTGCTTGTTAGGAACTCTCTGAAGTTACCGGGGAAAATATGAATTTTACCAGCGGGCTGATATTGCAAGAACTGTCATGTAAGTTACTATTTATTGTCTGAAACGACCCACTGATCCCGCAACCTCCACTAGTCTACGTTGTACGTGTTCATATGGGAAGAGCCAGAAAATTGGCGCTAGGGAATTTGGACGCGAGAGAATTGGAGCGGCACCGTTGACGTTCTCGCGCGTCTGAATTTCTTAGCGCGTATTTCTCCTTTCTTGTTCGCACAGATGCTAACACAGAGTAGTCCATAACTTCTTTAGAAAAGTATTTCCAGTTCGTGGGATATACTTAGCTACTTTTTCAGAAGGTCAGACAGTTTTCCCGATTAAACCTAGAAAGGAACTTTTAGTTTTGACTTAATCTGACGCGGTTATGTTTAAAATGGTGGGCTTGCACTGAGTTGATTCGTTGCTGAAGGTTGTGGCACGCCGTTTGGTAAGCTACATTGCACTCTTTTCTCTCAAAGCATTAATGTAGGGAGAAAAAAAAGGTATATTGGTTGATCTCATTGCTGGTACTGAAATTTAGGTTTGGATATTATTACTTTCAGATTTACCTGTCAACATATCGACGCCGCTCATACAACAATCTCAACAGAATGTCGACACACTTCTCAATGATGTCAGCGAAATGGGAATAAGTAAGTGTCGATAAATTTATTTTAATAGAACTTATAGCTTAATATAGTCGGTTAAAATGTTATCATGGAAATGACACAAGGAGACCAGGACTAGGAACGGCGTTTTTAAGGACCGAGTTATGTTTAAATTGAGTTATAAATTGATTATAACTCTTGCAAGCCAAATCTCATATAAGAGCTCGCCTAAAAATAGCTTGATCTGTGAAAATGCCGTTTCATATACCTGTTATTGTAGTTTTAGGCTCCTGGTCATGAACCACAGTGCAATGCTCCAAAATGAAGACTCGGACGAGAAAACGACTTGAGCAGATGTACACACGCGTTGCGGACCTACTTTTAACTTCTGTCCTTTTGTGGGCTAATAGGCCTTTTGCAACAAACGATCACATGGTACAAAATCCGCCATGCTGGAGGGCAAGCTCATTATTATTCCCCCACTGGGACATTAAAACAAAGAGACCTGAACCAATAAAGCTTGACTTGCCTTTGTTTTTCTTTGTCCCAGTGGGGGAATAATAATGAGCTTGCCCTCCAGCATGGCGAATTTTGTACCATGTGATCGTTTGTTGCAAAAGGCCTATTGTTTCTCCTTTCTAACAGAGCTTACAGACCTGAGAGACTCTTTGAAAGATGTCTCAGATACAGTGCTAAGTCTCAGAAGCCTTGGTCAGAAACTTCGTGCTGGCTTGGACGAGGCACGGAACAACTTGACAAAAGCAAAAGAAGATTGTAATAATGACCCACCGTCAGTGGAGGCCGGAGCGTGTGACAAAATACCCGCCTGGGATGATTTACAAGCCGAGGCAGACTTCAATCAGGTAACTGAATTCTACACAGGATGTCAACACGACCAAGTCATTAGCATATATATGGTTTCGAACATATTGATCAAAACCCTTTCTTTGCAAATGATTTCGCCACGTCTATTGAAAGCTTTCAGCAGATGCCTCTAAGCTTAGGTTTTCTTCAGTTTGAAATATCTTTACATCACTAAAATTCCGTTGTTGACATCCCCAATATTTGTTCATGAAGCGGCAAAACCGGTCACCCAAGGCGCAAAGCCTTATGGGTTTGGGAAGTAGACAATTGTTGCCCAGCGTAAGGAAGTTCAAGTTTTAGTAAACATGCGTACAACATTGTTATCATCGGTTTTTAAGTAATAGATTTGGTTACAGTCATTCTAATAAAACTGAAGACAACAGGCAACTTTCATGATGGCGTCATTTGACTACAACTACCAGAATTCAGTTTGTTTTTCTTTTCTTATTTAAATTTTGTATTCCCGGTGGGGTAAAAATAAGCTACAAGGTCAGACGGGAGCAGATCGTGGGAATTGAAGATTACTTTGTAGCTCAGTCGGTAGAGCAGCAGTGATCTAACCCAAAGGTCGTGGGTTCAATTCCCACCCTGGTCAGAGTTTTTCTCTGTCCTTGAGTTGGTCCACTTCCATTAATAGGGCTAACTCTCACATGGTTTACATGGGTAGAAAATAGCACTTCACATCACCCTCTCTTAGTTAATTCTGTTGAAATATAAGTGCTACACGGCCAACGTTTGCATAAACGTAACTCCTTGATTTGAGAGTAAGTTTGCCGGAAAACTGATATAACTTTAACATATTTTGCATTCGGCGTTTCAGTTTCGTTTGCACATCCAGTTTCATGTGACTTTAGTGCCTTCATGCACACGGCTTTCAGTATAGCAAACTTCAATTCCGTGTGTCGTATCACTTACCTAATAAGACGAATTTTCACAGTTTCGAGTTGCAATACAAACAGTATTGCGCTACGATCGAAGAAGCTCAAACATGCTAACCGCAAGCAGTTTTTCTGATTCCAATTCTGATTCTTGGCATAAACTTTACTGTGAATTTGCAGCACATCTTATTTTAGTGTGACCTTGTCACATATGCCCTTTGGCTTTGGCATCTACAGCTTCCGACAAAATTGTTAGGACGCATCACACCTCCCTTAAAGTGCCCCTGTGAACAAAAAAATCACTTCTTATTTTTCTTTGGACTTCAAAACTATGTTAACCAAGCACTAAGCAATCAAAGTATTAAGCACTGATTTGAAAAAGACACCTGTTTATTTTAACTGGAAGTTTCCTATTTAATGGTCCGCCATTACTAACTTTAAGTTCTTGAGAGAGCTGGTTCGAGGAGGAAATGACCGCAAACTGCTCACTAGTTTAAGAATGCAATGCGTGTGTACGCTGCAGAATTAATATGCAGCAAGGGAGTTTTGGGCTTTCAGACTTTTAAACTCGCGTTCTGCACCTTTTATAAGCTGCATTCACATGCTAAAATTTCAAGCTAGTGAGCCTTTGACGTCACTTTTCCCTGGATCCATCCCTTTGAGATCCAATCGGTCAGTTTTTAACGTGGGTAATGGCGAACCGTGAAATCCAAAACTTACACTCGAAGTAAACGGCTTTTGGATAAAAATCAAAGCTCAAAATTTTGCCAGTCAGGTGTTAAGCAAACACACTTTCAAAATCTGAAGAAAAAAAGGAGGTGATTTTTTTTTATTACAGGGGCACTTTAATTTCCCCTGTCATTTGGCTCAAATAATCCGAAAACAAAAAGTATCAAATCTGTATAATTGTGAGCTGTCTCAGTCAAATAATTTTATCGGAGGTTGTAGTTTGCATCCTTAGAGTGTGTTACGTATGTTTAGCGTTAGAATTTGCTATAAATGTCATCTCGATTGATTGATTGATTGATTGATGAAACCGAACTGATTAGTTTGAACTTCGAAGGCACATGTAATCTTCACAAAAAAGTTCACTTTCATGCGAGGTATTAGATCTTTAGATGCAGTAACGATAAGGGAGCCTTCTTTATCCTGCCAGGTTCCAGATGCGGCCGAGGAGTTATCAAACATAGAAGCAATTCTCTCCAAAAACGACTTTGGTGCACAAGCAACTAAGGTGTGGAGAATTTAGTTGTTTTCGGGGGACAACAGGGTTTTCGTTGGAGGCCAGAAGGCGGACGTTTCGTCCGATCGTTTTCCATTCCATGTCCGGTACTTTGATGCCAATATTTGAGGGGTTTTATTTTTTATTGTTATTTTTTGGCTTACTTTTTAAAGAGAATTTGAGTGAACCCCCGCCTTTCCTGGAAAACTAATTCCTGGGCTCCAGAAACCCTGGGAACAGCGTTTCGGAGAGGGAGGGGGGGCATGCCTCAGAACCCCCTAGGTACACTGCCTTCGGTGCTCGTAAGGCGCCTTGCCTTCCCACATGTCACGTCCGGTGCTTTCAGAAACAAACACGGTCCGCTACTTTACAGAACTGTCGAAAACCCGGGGACTGTGTTCATAACAAACAGGAAATCTTGAGTGTCGGTTAAACTACGACGCGATCCATTCCTTACCAAAATGTCTGTTTAAAACTCACGGCTAGAAAGCGCTGAAAACTGAGTGTATGAATATCAGTGTTCGCTTCTTGCTGAAAAAAGCGTAAAAGTCTGCTAAAGAAGTAAAAACTGCAAGCACAATTCAAATTGAACAACCTTGTAGCAACAAAACAATTGTGCAAAGCCGAAACCAATGATATCTCCATACACACTTAAAATGCCGCGCTGCGCACTCTAAACTAGATCTGACACATTCAGCACGTCTCTTTTAGGGAAGGGACACATTCAATTCAATACCCGCTAAAGTTTACGAGGCCACATTCACTGGAACCGAAGGTGAGTTTTAAGTTCAACTCGCAACAAAGGGCATTTTATATTAGAATGAATATAATTTTCTCTTTGCGCAACCTGTCGTTTCGCAAATGTGACTTCCCTGTGGCTTTGCAGTTGACAGGTGCAAAGGAAGGTCTAAGGCCTGGTTATCACGTGCGACGCACGTGCGATGTGTGCTGCACTACTCTACCAATTGACGGTTATCAAGTCTTCTGGGAGTAGGTCAACCGCGAGTTTAAGTTATCAGTAGCCGAGAGGGGAATGAAAGGCTTTGTAGAATATGTGAAATTCCCCAGGGCGGGCCGGCCGGGAAGGGTCGTACCTCTTGTTGAACACTATATTTCATTGGCTGTATAGGGCCGTACTTCCTATTGTTTTCTGTGCTAAATCCATTGTTATATTTGTTCGTTCTATTGTTCTGTTGGCCAATCCTGAAGCCCGTTCAATGAGGTACGACACGACCCGAAATTTCATCTATTTGACTTGCGGAACTGGACATAGAATGAAAGACTGAAAGAACATCGCATTTAGATAGGCAACTTATGCAGTTGCCAGCAATCTTGAAAACAATCAAAGCTCCCAGCTGGAGTTGCTCAGCTCCCCATGCTCTCAATGCCAACTGAGCCATCAAGGTCCTGGTTTCGAAAATCTTACGGTCATGATTCCGAATCCCGTTCAAGCACGGATTTTTGTTTCAGACTTGCTTGCAAATGCGCATGCGCTGTACATTGCTTTTTTTTTTTTGTATGCTTGCGTCCATTGTGACGTCCATGTTAAGCATCAGTACAGCGCCATTAGGCATTGTTCTCGTATTACTTAGTGAGCCTCATGCACAGTGGCAAGCCTTTCTTCTGGTGACGTTGTTGTCATTGTTCACTTGACAATCCGTCATCTTTGCTCGGACTGTGTTCCTGCTGTGAACACTTTCTTGATTGGCGCAGCGCCATTGGTTTGCTATATAGTCCGATTGGTTGATCTCTAGACCAAAATTTCTTTTTCACCTCAGTTTTATAGCTTTCCCTTACTTTTAGAGTGGACTTTAAGCTTCGATGACGGCAACGCTAGCGAAGTGCAATAATTGCATTTCATGCGCAATGCGTGACGTGGTCGAAAATTTATGCTGCTATTATAGTCCTCGATTTTCTTTTCAGAAACCATTGTGCAGGTGGACTAAATTTCTTTAACACAGCTGCTAATTACATGAATGATGACTGCAATGTTTCAAATTGTAATCAACGATATTTTCCTCTTAATTTTAGAAATAAAAGATTTCACTAAAGAGCTGCAGGATTTTGCTTCCAAGATGGTAGATTCCTTGGAAAAGGATGCTAATTCGGTAAGTTTTCTTCCATCCACTTCGCTTTTCGAGCGTCAAATTGACGTTTGGGAAGTGACTTGCTCGCACAACATTTCCCGCGCTAAGCGGCGGCTGCAGCTATTGCTTTGACTTACGATTGCATGGTTTCATTGTCTGCCTTTGTTGTGATTGGCTAACGTGAGCCCCTTGCTCGCGAAGGATCTGTATATATTCCAAAAAGCTGCAAAGTGCTTGGTTGTTATCTTTCAGATTCAAACGGAAATATTGCTTCCGATGAAAGGGGAGGTACAAAGTATCTTTGGAAATGGTGGATTACTCAACAGATACGATAAATACAGGTAAAAAGATCACTGGTTTCCGGTTTTTGTAAAGTCCCTCTATCATAATTCTGTTGGAACTAGAAGATTACTGCCGGTATTGGGATGGCTCTCGAGCTTTCGGCAAAATCCGACTTAACGACTTCTTGAAAGAATATAGATAAAGAATTTCTTTGAATCATACCCCTTCCCAAAAGCTCGAGAAATTTCGATAAAACCGTGATACAACACACCTCCTAACAACTTTTAATTGTATTGGACCTAAATAAGGCACAGCTTTCTTGTGTTGAAAGGTGGCTAAATTGTATCTGTTATTTTCCTTGTTTTATAAAAACAATCTCGAGAGCTGTTGTCATAAGTGCTTCGTAACTCAATGCATTGGCCAGTCTCGTTCCTTCTCATGCTATCCTTGGGGAACCAACGAAAAAAATCGCTTCATTTTATTATACGTGAAGATCGGCGCTAAGAGGCCGTAAACAAGGAGTCAATGAATGCATGAATGCAGGTTAACAATTTCAATTTAACATTTACAAAATTTCAACATATTTCTTTTTCTAGATGGATATTGCTCCTGTCCATCTCGCTTGCAGTCGTGTTTGTTGTCTTACTGACATTTTTGTCCCTAATCTCTGGAGCTCTTGGTGCCAGTCCCTCTGATACACCAAGTACACGCTCGGATACTTCAAATTGCGCGGGAAAGGCACTAATGTGGTAAGACTACCATGTCATTATAGTCACTGACGTAACAATGATAAACTGTTTCTTCTCTATCTCCTACCAGTTCATCCCAACTCACAAATGCGGCGTAAAAGCGAGTCCATATGTTCATGTACCAGAAATGGAAATGGAGCCGGTCTCATCCTCGTTCCCAGATCCCATCGTTTCTCTTAGCCAGGGAAGCCTTCGAAGCTCCGCTGGCTAAGAGAAACGATGGGATCTGGGAACGAGAATGAACCGGCCTCTATTTACACTTCTTCCTTGAGTCAACCCTTTCCCGAGTATATTTATTTTTAGAACGTCTTTTTCGCGCGAAAAGTGTCATATTTCCAAGGCGAAACGCGAAACGCGAAAAACGAAACCCAGCGTGATTCGTGTTTGTCAGGTCATAAGGCGCAAAACCGTAGCACTGTCATAATTCATCTCTGTTTAGATTGGGCTTTTAACATCGAAACTCCCTCGAGAGGCGTTCTGTTAATAACTCTACCAAGAGTCCATCACCCAAAAGTAAGATATACCCAAATAGGCCTAGTCCCCAATCAGCATCAGAAAAGTGTCTGTTTTTAAACGACGTTTTGCGGTAAAATAAACAATAGACCAAATCGGCTAACTCAATGTTGTACCCAATTCAAACTCTTTAAGAATAAAAAAACGTTTTGTTCCAGGTATTTCAAAATCATTTACATGTGAATGCTAGATTATATTAAAAATACAATACACAAAGAATCTTAACCCCGGGAGATTTGAATTGGGTGCAACTTGATTGAGTTAGCCGATTTGATCTATTGTTTATTTTCCCGCAGAACTTGGTTTAAAAATAGACACTTTTCTAACGCTGATAGGGACAAACATGATATCAGATTCTTTTCTTGGGTAATGGACTCTTGCTCTACTCGGAAAAGCATTGACTCCGAGGCCCCGTGGTTCCTGCGTGTACAAAGTATCTTTCTTAATTACCGATGGAAGCTGACGTCATTTTGGCTCTATCTGTGTAAGCGTAGTGGTATAGAATCAAAAGGAGGCTTAAGCAAAGTCATTTTTGAGCCACGAACGGCAACCGGAGTGGACTTTCCACATCCTTGGATGCGCAGTGGCTTACCCTAAATATAAAGCAATTCGTCTCATAAGAGTAAAAAGTAATTAGCCATGCAACTGTGCTGGAGTTTAATCGTATTTAAAGGGAAAATACTACATCCCTCGCTGCCTTCCTTCGCTTAAAATTAAAGTGTCTTCCTTCTTGCGTCCTCATTTGCGTATGAAAACGTGGCCAAACACAAGCACTTGCAAATACAAGAGCATTAAAGAAACTGACTTGAATCTGGTTCTTGCGCTGGTTTCTTTGATTATACGTTTGCATTCGCAAAAGGTTTGTTCAATCTAGTACTTTCTTTGTTTGCATTTGTGTCGCAAGCGTGAACCATGCTAAGGTGGCGGGAACGAAAATTTTTTTAATGAATACTGATTGAATAACAACAATGTCATCTGTGATTAGTTTACGCATTAATACTAAAAAAAATGTTCCCCTCTTCTTTTCCAGTGTTGTGGGCCTGTATTTCTTTCTTGCCTTTTTTGTAAATCTCATCCTTGCCATTACGTTTTTCCTGGGAGCCAATGCGACTGTTCTTTGTAAGTCGGCTGCTGACCTGACCCTATTAGAAAAGGTGAGTAAATTCAAAACAGAAACTTTTCTTTAACCATTATGAAAAAAAAAGAAAAAACACTCCGGCTTATGTAAACGAGACATCTTTGGAATCCACGACGACCGTTTCTCGGTTGATCTGATCTTTTGTACTTACGAGATAAGCTGCACGTAAGGAAAACGTTATAAAACACCAGCCTAACTTTGACAGGAACATGAAGACAAACCTTCGCCTCACTTGAACCGGATCTTCAACAATGACAGAACGGAAAAAGAAAGAGCCAGAAAGTGTTTCAGTTTTCAGAAAGTCGTGATTTTCGCTTATTACTCTCTTCCTTTTAGACGATAGATGATCCTTCAACTCTAGGATATTATCCAATATCGAAAGCAGTGTTAGGAAATGGCATTATTGAGATTCAACTCTCTGATATTCTTAGGTAAGTAAAGCCTCGTGAGCGAAAGCTTTTAGAGAGAAGTATCTGTGAAGTAACGGTAAATCGATTTATCGGCAGAAGGATATCAGATCTAATTGTTGAGAATCGAATTTAAGAACTACAGAACATCGTTGCTCTACCGACTGCGGTACAAGGACAGACGGGAGCTGCAGATATGTCCAGAAATGCCGGGAAGGAGGCAGTGAGGATCAGTGGTTAGGGCGCTTGCCTTGAGATCCGGGGATCCCGGGTTCAAGATACGTTCTGACCACTCGTTGAATTTGTTCCTGGTAGTCCCTGGTTCAATTTCTCGGCTGCACTTGTAAATAGCCAACTGGTTTGCCTCTGGCCAGTTGGGATTCTAAACAGTTGTTGTTGAATGTTCTTTTCTGTCGTGATTGTGTTTCATTGGCCCTGAAAAGCCCCTGTGGTGAGTAGTCCATTAAGTATGTATGAATGCATAATGCAAGCCTTCTGTTTAGTTGCAAATTTGCAGAAATTAAATTGTTGTTGTATAAAAGAGCGAAGATAGTAATAGTTGGAGAGCAAAGTTCGCTGGAAAATGGAAAGTATTTCACTTACGCTATACGCTCACAGAACACGAGGAAGCTCGGATCTCCGAGCATTTGCCGTCCTATCAAGATATACCACAGAATGACTCCAGATAATCGATCGGAATACTCCGTCGCATTATCCTAGGGCTATTCAGTGTCTTTTTTCCAAAAAAAGATAACTGATCGTGGGTTTTCCGTAATGCTTTCGTCGCTAGTGAAAACCATACTAAAACCCTAAAATCCCGCTCGCTAATTTTTAATCTTCCAGGCGATGCAGTCAACACGAGACGCCCTGGGAACTCTTGCGTCTGGACCAGAAATTTAAGTTTGAAAACATGACAAGTTACAAATCTGTAAGTCTTTTCACCATCCTGCACTCCATTTTAAGAATTCTGTCGTCAAAAATCCACGATGTTGAAGAATCCAAACGTGCACTTACCAGAATCAGTTTCTCCCACTCCTCCCTAGCAGCCTTTAAATGTAGAACTTTGAGAATGTCAGTTTATTTAACATTTAAATGCAACTAATCTCTATTCTTTTCATTTTTTAAAGTTATCTATTAACCTAGATAGAAACTCTAATTCAGCATTTCCTTGATTTGGCCAAACATATAGACCGTATTCATAAATGGCGGTCAAGAAATTATTCTTTTGTCTTTGTGCTAATCATCCTAACTAGCCTCACTTTGGAACAAAAATTCTTTTGAATTTTGCTCGCGTTTACGAGGCTAGTTAGGATGATTAGCATAAAGACAAAAGAATAATTACTTAGCCGCCATTTATGAATACAGTCTATTCAGTACTATAAGCACTCATACAAAATTGTAATTTTGTGGCTTACGGATTTAACATTAACTCCGTGAGCCCCCAAATTACAATTCTCAACGTCATGCAAGATTTTAGTCATATCCTGTACGTACTGTTGTGTAGGTGTTTTTCGCTGTTCACACTCTTGCTGGGACGTGATTTGTACTTTGTAAATAAGGTATAAAAATTAATAAGTTCCTTTTAACCATCTTGTTCAAACTCCCTGATGAAGTCTGCGTAATCAGACGAAACCGGTCGGAGAAGTAAAAGCAAGTTGACAAGATCTGTTGCTGTGTGCTGCTCAATAGTATTTATTTAAAAAATTAAAAAACTGGGGGTCATACGATTAGAGCTAATCGTATGACCCCCAAAATATAACAACACGCAATAACAGATGTATTTGGGTGTTTCTTGTAACGCCCCGTAGTCAGCGTATCTCAGCATATTTTAGTTATTATTCGTGGTAAGGTGTAGGCTAAACTTAGCACACCTATATGCTGTATATGCTGCCCTATGATAGTTGTATTCATTCCCTGAAGAAGTCTCAGTTTGAAACGAAACGCGTCGGAAATAAACGATAAGTATACAACTGCAAGCAGTCTTCCTTTTTGCCGCTCACTAGCCCTTGTTAAACAATTAAAAAAAAAATAATTAGTACGCTTTAGTACTGTCAGATACATCTATCATGTCATGCTTCACGCCAGTACTGAGGAGAAGCGTAAAGACACAACTTTCTCTTGTGAATATTGTGGCGATTTTTTCATCGCGTGCTGACTGTAGTTAACCTTGGCTCATTTTAAATCGCACATTTGCTGAGAGCATGCTTTGCCCAAATTTTGCAAATTGTTATTATCATAATTTTGCGTGTTATGCATTCTCTATCTTCTTTCCAGAAAATTCCGTCAATGGATGAAGTTCTTGCGCGGTTAAACGACACCTTGATAAGTGTTAGACTTGTTTCAGATGACACCAGAAAAGCTGTCAATGATACTTTTAGTTCTGGTGTACAAGAAATAGAATACTTCAAATATTCTACGGAGGTAAATATACAACCACTCCACTCTCCAACCTCTGGAAATATTTGTATTCTCGTGTAAACCTGGAACAAGCATGGAATCGAGGCTGATGTGTGTGGTCCTCACGAGATGTAATCTGTTTCTCTCTGAGCCTCAATCACACCCTCGCTCCAGTCCATCCCCACGGTCGGGCATGAAATCCGTGATAAGGCTGCTCTACGCAATTGCTAAAATTGCATTCATAACTGCGAGGATCATAGCTTCACTTGATTTCATGTCCCCAGTTCAATATATGATTCCTTTCATATATCACTTCATTCGTTGATTCATTCATCACGGGAACATCAGAACCCACAAATGACCAACTCCTAACGTCAGTGGCTTTATAGCCGCTCAGTTGGTGAGAGCGTTGCACCGGTATCGCGAGGTCACGGGTTCAAACCCCATTGAAGTCCTGCATTTTTCAGGCTGCTCTACGCAATTGCTAAAATTGCGTTCATAACTGAGAGGATCATAGCTTCACTTGACGTTGCTACCAGTATACCTGTAGTAGACGACGGCATACTAAGAAAAATCGGAAAGAGAAGCGACGGCATCTTACTGAGAATGTCCCGCACAGTTTCCTAAGCGTTGAGCCCTATGAATGAATGAATGAATGAATGAATGAATGAATGAATGAATGAATGAATGAATGAATGAATGAATGAATGAACTGTATTTAGCGTTGACTTACTACTTCGAGAAAATGTACAGAAATCAAACAACAAATAGAGCGATTTTCAATCGAGTGTCCCAAAACCAAAACCAAAGTAATTACTTTGGCCAATCAAAAATCACGGTGGCAATCCAGTAAACCAATCAAAACTCGAAGTAATTATACGTAGCCGACACAAAGCGAGGGAAAATGTGAACGCGCGAGCCACGATTGGTTTTGGTTTCATTTCTGATTGGTTGAAAAAATGACGCGAGAACTTTGAACCAATCGCTGAGTGAAGTAATGCAAAACCAAAGTGATTTGCTAATTACTTTTGACACTCAATTGAAAACCGCTCTATCAAATCGCAGGTTAGTTTTTGAGGAGAGGGGAAAACCTGAGTAAAACCTGTCTCGGAGCAGAGAAGAGAACCAACAAACACAAACAACATGTAACGCCAACTCTGAGAATCGAACCCGGGCCACATTGCATGGTGGGAGGCTAGTGCTCTCACAACCAGCGCATCCCTGTTGACTACTACAGTTGGTCGCGTCAGGTTCAAATACCGTTCGGACTAACGAGCTGATAAATACCTCTTTCTAAAGTTTCCATATGATCCTACAACGGTCTGCGATCGGTTTGCGACACGATCGCCGATAGGTCTTGCACCACGTCGCAGACATAGGAAACATTTGTACCCGGCGTCTGCGGCGATCTGCGGCACACGGTGTGGATGATCGGGAAAGTTGAATCTAGTTCTACTTTCCCGACCGTTACAATGCTTCCGACTAAGACAATCTTTAATGGAAACGTGTGTCTGAGATGATCTGTGTCCTATCGGCGACACACTAATGTTTGCCTTGAAACACATGTCATGTCGTGTCCAATCAGACTTAGGTAAGTGCTTGGCTTTTTCTCCTCGCTTCGCAGAGGATGAGTGGTACGCTTGTTTGCGATCGCTTCAGATTTAAATGGAAACATTTGCCTGCGGCGCTTACGATCGTCTGCGATAAGACCGATGCAGACAGCTTCCGATTGTGTCGCAGATCGTTGCAGATCATATGGAAACCAGTTCGAGGTCCGTGCTGTCAAATTACGGACAGAGTTTTTTCCCCTTGATTTATGGCCGAAGCGCCCCTAAGCGTGAGGCCATAAATTTGTTTACATTTCCTTAATACTTTCTTCTCTTTAGCGCCGAATTTTATATTTGCTTTATTTTGAAGACAGCAAAACCTTTGTTGAAGAACAGCTTGTCTCTGGAAACATTTGCAAATGACCTGGAAACCGCGGCAGCGGAACAAGTTAGTAATGTTAATTTGAGCCAACGAAAAGAACGATGCGAGCGAGAACGAAAACAACTGGCCAAAAGAACAAGTTCAATTGATAGTGACACTGAGAGAGTTCGACATTAAAAAGAACATAGCTTCGGTACTGACGCCTTCAAAACTGTCTAAGATTTTTGAAGGTCATATGCCTTTTCTTATCAAAAGCGAAACAGAACTTTGAATTGTAACTTTTTGAAGATAAATCGGAATTTCGCGACTCTCGAGGTAAAATAAAGCGCAAGCCGAAACCAAGCGGGAAATAAAAAGTGCATGAGAATTTGATGCGAGAATGGTAAGCTTATGACTGAGCTCACTACTGATCGATCCGTTTTCCTACAGGTTTCAGCCGGAGTTGCCGAAAAGCTGCGTTCAACCAAAGACGCTTTAAACACACTAGACGATGGCACTGTCAAGATGTCGCAGCCATTAGTGGTGAGAAAAACATTCCTGATCATAACCCAGAAATCTTGATCTGCGATGGAATCATGGCAGCCCATCGGTTTTCGGTATTATTGTGTGTGCAGCTTGCTGTTCTTGACATTGGGATCCCTGTGCCTTAAATGCCTGATAAAAAGTCGATTTTCGTCGATTTTAAGATTTCACTAGACGAGCTCACAGTACACATGCCCAGCGGTTTTCATGTATGTTTCGTTTCTTATTTCTCATTACCTTGCTGTGATATTAATTTCCATCTTTTGCTCGTGCCAACAGACGTTAGTGGTAAAATTTGTTGATTCCTATAAACATGTACTTTCTACAATATGGTGGTCATGTATATTTTAAAATGAATCTGTAAACTACACTTCCATCGACGTTAGGGCCTGGCTAAACATTGTCCATAAACATCGTCCATAAATTAAACGAATGCAGAGATAGGGATGTCAATAAATGACCTGCTCGCATTTTGTTCCAAGGTTACCTTATTACATGAAATTTTCGCGACACGTTAATTTCGCGAATTTCACGATTTAAAAAAAATCGCGAAATTTAAGTGACGCGAAAATTAAATGTCGCGAAAATAACATGACGCGAAAATTAATTGACTCACATTATGTCAATAACTAAAACAGCGACTTTATTACACGCGTTTATAACAATCATTTTGAGCTATTCTGTGGTAATGTTCTGGTCCTCTCCATCGCTACTGCTTTCCGTCTCTACTCCAGGTAGCACTTCTTTTGTACAATCCTCAAACTGTCCATTTACTGGCTCCTTGAGTGTGTCTCACTCAAAAACGCGAAATTAAAGTGAGTCAAAATGCAATTTTTTCGCAAAATCGCGAAATTAAGGTGTCGCGAAATATGCGAACCTCAAAATTGCGAAATTAACGTGTCGCGAAAATTTCATGTAATAAGGTAGTTAATTTCTTTCTTACTCTCTGGTTGACAGACTAACAGACGAACCAATAGACTTACATGTCAGACGAGCTAACTGAATGACTGGCTAACAGACATATTGATGGACTGAAGCTCTAGCAGACTGACCGAACGATTGCCTGAAACAGGTAAATCCGTCCCTAAATGGACCGTAAGTTGATAATTCGCTTTTAATAGCTTTTTTTACCTTGATGTTCTTTTATAGTCTGGACTTACGCAGAAATCTCAGCTTTTAATGACGAAGAACATGAATGTCATGGTAGGAAAAATATTTTCTGTGGAAAAATATTTTGTTGACAATCGGAACTATGTTCTTGGCCTTTCACTGAGATCATGGTGAAACTGATGACTTGTTTTCGAACCAGACCTTGACTTATAGTTTCAAATGAAAACACCATAATGCTTATTATTAGGTAAATTTAACTGTGCACCTTTTCAGGCTTTTGTAAAATTCCAACATCGCCATCGCAGCGAATGAACATAAGGCTAAGCAAAATTGTTAAATCGCTGTTTGGTAGGACATAGCCGCTGGCTACCATTGCATTATTAACTAAGGTCTTATCATGGAGATAGTACTCACAAATATGGGAGGGGTATGTTGTGTGCTGTTGAGACCAAATTGACCACAGCAGTGGAAAGTTTGCGAACAGTGTGTGGGTTCCTAATCGTTGTACATACTCAGGTTATCGACCGTGTTATGACACGCGGCCCAGATAAAAGGTCTACCCATTTAAGATACCTAATCGCAGATATTCCGATCCCCCCACATCTGAAATAACGGGTAGAGGGATAAATATTGCTTACCACTATCAGCTAAAGCATTCTCACTGTGTTGTCTGTGAACATTCTATTGGACATAAGAAAGATTCCTCAACAAATATCATTGAGTCCAAAGGTGTTTTTTCGACCGTTTTTTATTTTTGTTTTGCTCTTTTTTCTCCCTTGAGAACGATGCAAATAGAATAGACCTCTCCAGAGTAGCATTCAGAAACATTCTGGAAGGCGAGGGACTAGTTCTAGCAAATGAGGTATGGCGCTTTTTAGGGGTTCGAGCTTTGGCTCAATATGTGCTTAATGACTGAGTGGGAAGGCCGGACAAGAAAATATTTGGCCCAAGGCCGAGCGCAGCGAGATTCGTGCGCCATGACCTAGAAATAAGATCAAGCGGAAAATTCTGTTCAAGAAGCTTGTCTTTGTCTTGTGTCGATGATTATAGTTTTATCTGATTCGCGTTGATACCACTTGTCCTAAAATAACTATGCAGACGAAATCAAGAGGTATAGGATTTTGTTAATGACTCGTATGATTACAAACTGAATTGGACTCTACCCAGTCCTATTACCATGATTAATAACATGGTTGACAAATTACTTCTTAATTTTGGCGCGAAATTTCAGCGTTAATTTATAATTTTATCAGATATAACTCACAAAGATGACAAACATCAGACATAAACACACAATTTGAAATTATCTTTCACTTGACGTTTCGTATGCTTCCGCACACATTTTCAGAAATTCCAATTTTGTATTAACCGTCACTTCTGAAGATGTATGCAGAAGCATACGAAACGTCAAGTAAGAGATAATTCTAAATGATGCGTTTGTATCTGATGTTTGTCACCGCTGTTTGTGTGTTATTTTTGATAAAACCAAGATGGGCAAAGAAAAAGAGTATTTACGACATAATTTATAATTCCTTTTCCCTTCAGTGCCAAAATGGCGTCTCATGAATGTAATTTGTCACCCATGATATTAATAGCTAATCAAATCATTGGTATACTGGCGAAATTAGAGAATAATTTCCCTAATTTCACTCGTCACCATTTGATTATCCATACTAATTTCATTACAGGCGGGTAAAAAGTCGCTAGCACGAATCCTAAGTTGGATGGATCAGTATTTAGAGGACTCAATAAGTAAGGTATGAGATTCAAGAAACTTCTATAACAGAGCAAAACTCTTGAATGTATTGTTTATAGAGCCATTGTGGTATAAAACCTCATGAAATAATTCTGTTGTTGTTACTCCTTGTTTATTTAGCTCCGAAATGACGTAGGAGATTGTCACCCAGTCAGGAACGTGTATGACGTAATAGTGTCCGACTTGTGTGATAATGCTGTTAGCCTCGTCGTAAGTATTCCTCAGGAACTATTGTTCTTAAAAACCCCTAAAATTTATACTAGTAAATTACTTCCCTTCTTCATTTCAGTTGTCCAAAGCGGGGTTATAAACCAAAAAGCTCCAAAATTTCGTTTGTGGAATTCGTTACTCCAACGAAGGTCATGTGACCGCCTACTGGAAGGCTTTCATAGGGAGCCTCAAGACAAAGCCGAGTAAACTTCACAGGGGGAAGTGAAGTGAAGTTATTTTATTTATTTGAACGAGAGCATCAACGAATACTTTTGTTATCAACACCCTGCAATATTTGCCTCAGTTATGTTTCGCACAGAGGATATAGCATGCACGACATGTAACACAAACCATTCTACATTATTATGAAAAGTGATTAACTGCTAACGTATCTTCCCAGAACACCATGTGGCTATGCCTTGGTGACATAGCATTGCTCTCTGTCGTAACCATCATCCTTTGCGTGCGTCTTGCGAAGCATCTTCGGCGTGCAAAAACTGGCGAAGACAGTTATTCTGAAGAACTCGGCACATCAAACTACGGGGTCCCCACGAGGCTGTTTGACAGGTTCCCAAAATTGAACACCAAAAGGTTTACTGTGCCATGGTAAGTAATGTCTACAAAAAGAGCTAAGCAAACATGCTAAATGTCGTTTGCTGGCCTCTCCGTAAGTTTACCGAGGGCTGAAAACACTGATCTATGACGCCGGGCTTGCATTTTTCTCTCCCCTGTCACCATCACATTTAAACCTTTTCTCGGTAAAAGTATAAAATCGTCCATCCTCGGAGACCCCGGGGCAGTCAGTCGGGACGGGATGAGAAAATAACGGGCAAAATTGGGAATTTAAGGAAGTCCCGATTTTTCCCGAGGTTTCTCGTACCGTCCCGACTGACTGCTCCTGGATCTCGTCCAGCATAACCCAACTAAAATCTATAACTGTCACAATTGGGGGTAGAAAGGTCTGAAGCTTCTCCCCGTCTCCGTGACAGAAAAAGGGGTGATTTTTTAAAACCTTTGACTTAAAAAAACTGGGCTAAAAATACTACTAAACTCACTACAGTAATTCCTGAAGTAATTACATGTACCACAAGAAAACGGAATTTCGAATTTATACATTTATTATAACTTGTTTCGTCGGTCGCGATCGTTTCACTGTTATCAAACCTTTTATTCCGTTGGATGTAAGGAGTGTTACATCAATGAAAGTTGTGTGGTTCGAATCCTAATAAGAAAATTACGCGATCATGAAATATAGAGAAAATAGAGTGAACAAGAAACGATTCATATTTACCCAGTGACTCGTTCAGGTTCACAACCAACGAAAAAATGGTTTTACATTAGTGGTAGTTAAGAACATAATTTCTCAACGAAACACTCCCTCTCCTCGAAAACGGATACACGGATTCTTTGATACTACTAAGTGTTCAGAAAACATAAGTGTTCAGAAAACAGTTAGGTTAACACTGATTAGTAAGAGTTCATAAATCTTCAGAAGGTCACATGTTCTTCCTTAGGTAGTAGCACCACCAGACGGTGAACAGGTCGTTCGATGGTGACGTAGCCTTTGCCGTCATATTTGGTAACAGGTTCGCCAGGTTTTGGATTTTTATACTTTACTTGTACCCTTCGCACGTTTCCATCGGTCCCCGGGAATGTTCTGGATACAATCCCAAGACGCCACTGGCCTCTAACCAGATTGGAATCCTGAATTAGGACAACATCTCCAGAGTTCAGATTACGGTGGGCTGTATGCCATTTTTGCCTCACAATTAAATCTGGAAAATATGTTCTGATCCATTTCTTCCAGAAGCCATCTATTATATGTTGGATAAATTCAAAACGGTGTTTTGGAGTTGTAGATTCCTTGAAAGGACCACTAGGTACTCGCGTGGTTGATCTGCCTAACAGAAGGTCATTCGGGCATAAATATGAGCCATCGTCGGGTGATGTTGGGTGTCTGCCTATAGGCCTTTCGTTAACGAGGTTGGCGACTTCGTAGAATACAGTTTGAAGTTCGGAGAATGTCAGAATACTTTCTCCAATAATGGCTGTAAGCGCTCTCTTAACAGATTTAATAAGAGATTCTGATGCTCCATTTTGCCATGGTGCATCAGCAGGTGTAAAGTTCCATTGAAATCCCTCCATAACTCCAAAGTTCTTCAATTGTTCCCATTCCCATGACTTTGTGACACTTTGTAATTCTCGATTAGCTGCGACGAGCTGTGGACCGTTGTCAGAATATATCTTACATGGATATCCCCTCAGTGACGCAAATTTTCTCAGTACCATCAAAAACTTCTCTGTACTGTAGTCTGGTGCCAGGTCCAGGTGAACAGCTCTCGTTGCTAAACAAGTGAAGATAACTCCATACGCTTTAGATGTGGTTCGTTTCTTAACTTCATCACGAATTGTGAAAGGACCAAATGAGTCAATGGATGTGGAATACCATGGAGGAGCTGGTTTAAGCCTTTCTATAGGAAGATTTCCCATTACTTGTTCTGACAGTTTCTTGTCTAATCGTTTGCACACAATACAGTTGAACTTGATGGATTTAACTAGTTTGAGTAACTTAGTTATCCAGAACTTTGAGCGAATTTTGCTGGCGGTAGTCAAAACACCGTGGTACCCTTTCTCATGAACGTGTCTTGAATAGAGTTTGGATAATCGATGTTGGTATGGGAGAAGTATGACGTCTCCTTTTTACTGTAGCTCATTTCCATCCACTTCTCCCCACGACCACTTATTACATATATCCCATCGCTTCGTATACGAGAACATAATTGCTTATACTTCCCGTCTTTTACATGTTTATCCATCGTTTTTTGTGCCTCTCGAATCCAAAATATTTCTGCCCTTTCGATATCTTTACTGTTTAGGTCTTGCGTGGCATTCTTAAATGTCAGTCTGGGGTTTCTTTCGTAAAGCTTTAGAACTCTTGCCGTCACTCGTAGCAGACGGTTGTACTCCGAAAATTCTTCAAGATCAATACGAGCTGCTAAGCTATCTTCCACACTTGCGTTGACTATATTCGCCACTTTCAGGATTTGCTTTGGTATTTGTGGTTCAGAGTAGTTACGAGTAATAGGCCACTCGCTTTCTGGATATTGAAGGAATGAAGGTCTTTCTTGCCAACTGCTGCTATGATCAATGTCACTAGGTTTCTTTCCTCTGGTCAACCAGTCTGCGATGTTGTGTTCACTTTCACACCAGTACCAATCTTCTACGTTTGTACCTTCTTGGATTTCACCGATTCGTGTAGCAGCGAAAGTATTGAAGCCATAAGAATTTTTCTGAGTCATGCAATGCACTATCTGAGAGTCAACTATGTGATAACATTTTTGAAAGCTGTATCTACACTCTTTATCGACGAAGGACTTTAGTCGCTTGTTTAATACCGCCCCACACAGCTCAATTTTGTCAATGGACATTGTTTTGAGAGGGGCAAGACGATTTTTAGATACAATCAGGTTACTTGCAAATCCTCCACCTTGTCGTGGCCACCTTGCATAAGCACAGGATCCGTAAGCGTCATTCGAGGCATCGCTGAAGATGACAAGAGATGGATCACCAACTGCGTCTGACGGTTTCATGCATCTCTTAAATCTGACATGATTCATCTCGGGTAATTCATTAAAGAATATCAACCATTGCTGTCTATTCTCTTCGGGGATTGGATCATCCCAGTCTAGTTTCTCATTGCTTGTCCATAAGCGTCGCATTAAGATTTTAGCTCGAACGGTAAAGGGTCCTGCGAGTCCAAGAGGGTCGTATATGCTGTTTATTTGTGACAATATCATTCGCTTTGTAAATTGCGGTGGGAAGGTCTGGTTTTCCACATGTTGTGTAACATTTTGAGTTTTGCGGTGTTTCTTCTTCTTTAGGTACAGATTCAACTTCGTCTTAAAGCGTAATTGATCGTGGTCTTGGTCCCATATCACTCCAAGTACCTTTTCGGAGAAAACATTTGGTTCGTTTGGTACGAATGTCTCCTCTCGACTCTCCGCGCTGTGTGATAATATCCATTCTTTGAGTTTGAATCCGCCTTTGCTAATCAGTTTCTCTATATCTTCGGTAAGCTTCTTTGCTGTTTGCAGGTCCTTTGTACTTTCAATTATATCTTCCATATACGTATTACTTTGTATGATCTTCGCTGCGGCGGGATAATCTTGACTCCCCATTTCGGCTGTCTTGCGAAGTGCCAATGTTACGATCGTTCCTGAAGGCTTATCTCCGAAAGATACTCTTTGTATAACGTAGGTATCCGGTTCCTTCGACACGTCCATATTTCGCCACAAGAATCTGTGCGTGTGTTGATCAATCAAAGTTGTTTTGACGGTATGGTACATTTTGCTGATGTCTCCCATGAATGCTACTTCGTTTTCTCGAAATCGTATTAGTACTCCAAGCAAATTGTTGAGAAGATCTGGTCCTTTGGCCCAGTAGTCATTCAGGACATGGCCCATGTAGTTCGCGCTACTATTGAAGACTATTCTCACAGAGGTCGATTTGGAATCTGGTTTCAGAACCTCATGATGGGAGATGTAGTATACGGGGCCTTTGTAATTGTCTATCTCGTCTTTAGAAAGTTTGCGTGCTACTTCTCTGTTCACCATATCCTTGACTTGATTGTCGTACACTGTAGCATGTACCGGAGTCTTTGCGAGTCTCCTTTCAGTAGAGGCGAGCATTGCTAACGCAACTTTACGATTATCTGGTAGATCCATCGGATTTTTAATCCACGGATACTCTGCGATCCATCGGTTAGTTTGTTTGTCATACGAGAGATTTTTCTCGATCAATGCTAGCTCCCTTTCTTCTTTGATAGTGTTGCTGCCTATTGCGCATTTGCCGCACTTGCAGCTACCACAACGTGGGTTGCACCCAACGCCTAGATTCTCAATGTTGTAGAAATCGTCTATCTTGACTTTGAAACTGTGATTCACTGTAGCATAGTGAAGTCCGTGTTTTGTGTTCGAATTTTCGATTAACGGATGTGTCCCGCCGACGCATCGCCCGAATCGGTTCTTCAGCAGTAATAGGTGTTCGACACATTGCTCTCTGACAGGGTGATAGGCGGCATATTCATAGCCTATTAGAACATCAACAGGTCCGGTGGGTCGCTGAAGTTCGTCTTGCGCTACATTGTTGAATAGGTGTGTCACTCCGTCCATGTTTATCCTCTCGATGTCGGACGTAATCTTGTCTATACCATATACTTCGAATTCCACGATTTTCCCTTGTTTGTCAAGCAAGGAAAGTTTGTACTTGACTGTTCTGATCGTTTTGTACTGACCACCAATTTTTACGATCGACAAATTCACAGCTGTCCCTTTAAGGCGTTCTTCTTTGGCCTTATTGTTAGTGATAAAGCATAAAGATGCCGCGGAGTCCCACATAACCTTGGCCCATCCTCTTTTCGTTCTGATTCTTTGCATTTGAAGGAGGCATGTGTCTTCGATGTTACTACATATGCTGGCTGGTCCGGAGGCGCTGGCTATATTTGCGGGTGTAGGTGATGTTCTTCGTTCATCTTCGTGTAAAGATTTGGGGTGTTGTGACGGGCAGTTACCGATGTTGCATGTTTTCTTAGTTTTGCAACTTTGCATTCGATGACCCGATTTTAAACAAGACCAGCAGGCTCCCTTCTCTCTTAGGAGTGCTATTTTATCGCTAATGGGTTTTGATAAGTAGACTCTGCAATCTTCTGTTGAATGTTTTGCATCATCATGGATCAAGCATCTCCTCTGCGTCGTTCTTTGACTCTTCAAATCGGTTTCATCCTTGGCTATGGTATGATGAATTACGGCCTTCGATGGTACTAATGGCGCTCTCAGTGAGGCATTATCATATTCAATTGCTCCGCGCTGGTTCTGTAAAAAATTGAGAAGAGATGGAAATTTATCGGATTTGTTGACAGTGCTATTTTCTGCGCTAACTATTTCGGCCTATTTTCGTCGTATGTCTGGGGGCAGCTTTTTCTCGATGATGCTTACTGAGCTCGTGGTTGTTATTTCTGCTTCCAAACCCAATCGTCTGAGGTCTCTGTAACCGTCTTCTATGATTTCAACAAATTCAGTGAATCTCTTTTCTTCTCCATCTCTGATCATTCTGGTTCTACGTACTCCGTCGATAATGACGTCTGCCACTTTTGAAGGGTCTCCGTATTTCTCGTCTAATCTTTTCCACATTTCTGTGGTGTCGTCGTCGATGCTTTTCACGGTGTTCGCTGGTTCGTTGCCTAGGCATGAGCGTAGTACGTATGAGATGTCATCGCTCCGAAGATGAGGCATGACTTGTCTTTGAAAGTCTCTTTTGAATTGCGGATAGGTGCGAATTTCGCCTTCAAATCGCGGCATTCTTATTTTTTCTAGTTGAAGATTGAAGGGTGCATGAGTTTCTTGTGCTACTGGTTTCGGCTCTTTCTCACCGATGTACGCCGAGACTCGTTCAATGATTTCGTTGAATCGGCACTGTATTTCGGCGGCCCATTTTATGGCGGTTGCGGCCTTGTCGTGTTCTGCAAGATCTATAAACATCTCGTTCGTTTGTTTGCAATTTGTAAATGCGTCTTCCAACTGGGTTAGTAGCCTTTTTAATGAGGGTATAGCAATCGTGTCAGACTGAATAGCGTGCGTAGTGTTGCTATGCAATGTTTCAAATACTGCTTGCGCGGTGTCACGCTTCAATAGAGCCTTTTCTGTCATTCGTTCAATTTCCGCGCGCTCTTTCCTTGTTGGTCCTTGACGTATAGTGTCCTCGCGCGCACTGTTTTCTTCTCTAATTACGTTCTGTATATACTTGATCTTGTATGCCTTTGCTTCTGCGAACAGTTCCTGTAATTCTAAAATCCATGTTTCCGCGACTTCTTGTTCTTGATCGGTTAATAACATCGTGTACAAATCATGCTTACCTTCCACTGTGTCCCATGCCTCGGTAAGCTTTAGGTAATTACCTTCAACCATTTCGCGTCCTTGATTCGCCTCTATTGATTTAAGGAGTTCATTTCTTTTCCTTGTGAATCTCGCTTTGGCTGTACGCCGTATGCTTTTGGCTTCGTCTGCCATCAATGTGTTATCTGTCCCGGTTTCCGGAGTTACCGATGGGATTCGAATGTTTCGTCGGTCGCGATCGTTTCACTGTTATCAAACCTTTTATTCCGTTGGATGTAAGGAGTGTTACATCAATGAAAGTTGTGTGGTTCGAATCCTAATAAGAAAATTACGCGATCATGAAATATAGAGAAAATAGAGTGAACAAGAAACGATTCATATTTACCCAGTGACTCGTTCAGGTTCACAACCAACGAAAAAATGGTTTTACATTAGTATTATGTCGTCATGATGACGTATGCCATTAGTGGTAGTTAAGAACATAATTTCTCAACGAAACATAACTCATGCACGATTTTAATAAGTTTAGAGTACACTATTTTTAAGTAAGTTACTTTCTAAATAAAGCATTTTTATAATTTTTAATTTCATTAAAATCATTTGACTCGACTAGTATATTCTTTTTAGGTTTAAAGTGTAAGTATTAAACGGAAAAAATTAAACACGAAGACGCGCTATTGTTGGTTTTCAGCTCACGTGATCAACAGCCATGATTTTCAACGAAAACAAAAGAAAGCCTTTGCATAATAATAGAGTTGAATTCCCGGAGGATTTGGTCGGGGCTCCAACATGGCCACCGTTTCTTTGTTTAAGGACTCCAACATGGCGGCCGTGACGTCATGTGAATACCGAGAATAAAAGGGGTCGCTTCACGCACTCCTTTTGTTCGAATTCATTCAAGAACGACTGATTTATTATCCAAGATAGTCATCAACGAACAGCAACACAGAGACGGAAGCCCTAAAAGACATTTCTAGCGCGAGAAAAAGGGGCTTTTTTATTGCCCAAATTATCACAGAGCTCGGTTGCGTCCACGGTTGATTAATAAATCATTTTCATGTTCCTAAGGCACCAGGCCTTTTATAGTGCGTCTTCGTGTTTAAGATGCAGTGAACTCAGGGGAGATAGGGAATGATTTAAAAGTGGGGGCACAATTACAAAATCTTAACGCGCTCAAACACATAGGATAAAATGATGAGAATGATACCTTAAAAGGCCAAAGAACTAAATCGTAACTTAATCATCGGATAACAATGAGGAATTTGTTCAGGATATAAGCTCTTTAACCAATTAAGTAGCAATAAAACTCTAATGTTTAAACTTGACAGGAGATCCCATTCGTCGTCTCCCTCGAGCCCCTTATCTTCAGATTCATCGCCCGACCATTCAGAATCCAGAAAGTGGAGTAAATTTTGACGGTAAGGCAGTAGTTTCGGGCCACCACTGCACTCGAACTTTGAGCACAAAAATTATTCATTTTTTCATTTAATTTATTCCGCATAAAAACGTCTTTAAAACGTTAACGTTCTCAGACTTTCATAAATTAAAGTGAGAAATAAATTTAAAAAACGTGTTCACGACAACTGACACAAAACTAAACCTGTTTACTGTGACATGGTGTTAAAGGGCACTTCCACTCCTATGAAAGAATAAGTTTAACCCGAACAAAATAATGATTGCAATCGAATAGACCAATTTCGATATATTAAAAACAAAAGACATCATCTCGAGGCTCTGGGGAAAAAATATAAGGATTTGTATGAGTTTATTCCCCAGAGCCTCGAGATGATGCCTTTTGTTTTGGACTGAATCTTAATGTATCGAAAGTGGTCTACTATCGCGAAAAAATGAATTTTAAAATCGCTTTTTTTTCCATTTTCAAGTCTCCCGTGCGCCGCCATTTTGTGTTCAGTTTGTCAGTGACGTAAAATCGAGAATAAATGGCTGCTTGTTCTTCCAAGTTTAAGTGGCTTGCACGGCACAGAAAAAGCGAAATTCTGGGTGACAATGGTGACATACATTTGCTTAGGAAGGGGAGATTTCTATTAGGAACGAAACAAACGGCAACCGGAAGTGAACTTTCTGCATCCGGTACAGTAGTGTCTTCCAGTGTCAGTGTTAAACTAATCGTCTCTAATAGAGATGTGAAAACAAGTTAAGGACCGTGCCTACTATTGTTATTGCGCATACGTTCTGCGCACTCGAGATACTCGGGTTTCCTATCGGTGATGCTTACTAAATACAGGGATACTTTTGCGTGGCTTAAAACTATGCAGAGAAAGTTGATCTTAAAAAGTACTCTTGGTATCGAAAAAGAAAACTGGGGGTAACCATGCATTCTTTAGAGATAACTAAGCTTCAATTTGAGAAAGAACACCATACATTAATTGCTTTGTATTTTAGAGCTTTTTACAAATATTGTTCATGAAGTATCTTTGAAAAATGCGTGGTTACCCCCAATTTTTTTTTTGGATTTCAATAACACTTGTTAAGATCTACGTTTCCTGCATAATCATAAATAGGGGCAAAAACACCTTTGAATTAGTAGGCACCGTCCTTAAAAGGAAAAACAACTCACTTTTGGTTGACGTCCTTGGCTCAAAAGAGTCGAGTGCTTCAGCTCCCTAATATCTGGAGCAATTTAATATCTTTGGGCTACACTAGTTACACAGAATCCGCGTACAGCAAAGACTGATCGAGGGTGGGTTTGTCTTCACATTATAATTCCTTAAAACAAAGCTTTCCGTGAAAGTGATCATCACAAGAAGCATTAAAAGCAACACACCATAACAGTGAAGTTGAGGTTTTACTGAAAACCTTTGCAAAAACCGTGGATGATAAGTCTTGCACAGCGTTGCATCAGAGAAGATCGAGATCAGTCAAAATTGATTAAAAAATATTTATGAAAGTCAAGTAGACAGTACTGCACGACTGATAAAACAACGCGAAAATGTATTTTGGCTGGCCAATACCAGCCTTCATCAGGTTTATTTGGAGATCTAACGAATTTACATCATGTTAGATCTCCAAATCTCCTCAATGTTCCCCTCGGCTTCGCCTCGAGGAACATTGAGGGTTTCAGTCTGGGAAACAAAACTCGCGTTTTCCCTTGGAACCAGTCATTAAGTCAGTGCTTATTATCAGGAGGCCATCATGTTCCTGGTATTATGTTACATGCTGTATTAAAAAAATGGCCTATTGTTCTTTCCACCAACTGAACATGGCCGCCGTGAAGCACAGGTGCAATCAATGAATAAGTGAAATTTTCATATATTCTCTATCACACAAAGGTTTCAGCTATAGAGAAGGCTTTTAAATTGGCCCGTGATAAATTTGTCCTTTTAGCGCTTTGCTCAGTTCATGTCTTTAAAATCTTCCTTTCTGTTGCAGGCCTAATCATAATGCCGAGATGGAAGATTTTGTGTTTTTGGAAAGACCACGAGCTATCCGGCATCGTCCGCCACCACTTCCCTTAGCCATAACGAAAGTTTCCGTGATGCCAGTAATCACTGATATCTAACCAGGAGAACAAAGACCTTGATTTTATATATCGGAAATCATAGAAAATGTTTTTATGAGAATCGAGAGTAGTTCTCATAAGATTAATCTAAGACACATGTATGGTCGCCGTTCTTTGTTTGGCCATTCTCGTTCGCATAGACACGCGATCCTGTCGGTCAGCGCCGACAACAAGGCCGACGCGGCGATGACGACTAGCGGAGGAGGATGACATCTGAAAATATTATATTTTCCGTCATTGTAAAAATTTCTCGATTACTCCAAGTAGTTCGGAATGAAAAGTGTGCATTATCATTCTAGGAATAAACTTTGATTCGAACGGTTGAAATGCTTGGGGGCAAAATTGAAATTGATGGCCAGGTGCTAGCGTCGAGTGAGCGTCTCTACATGAATCGAAATTTGATCATATCGCGTCGTTGTCAAAGCGAGAACGGCTAAGAATTATTAATACATCAAAATGTAAAACGTACATCCGGGGCGGGCAAATTCTGTTAATCTAGTCCGTCGCTGTCGTCCTTGCTTAAGCTTTTCGTAAGAACCACATCTGGTTGCTTCCCATGAACACGCAGACGCAGTGGGAGTCCATTTCTGTTACTGATTGATTATTGCTCTCCGAAGAGGAGACAGCAGTTTATAATTCTTAGCGTTCTTTGTTAGGCCTCCGTCAGATGTCTCTATAATCGGTGCTGGTTACAATATTCTGAGGTTTGATATTTATCGAGATCACATTACGGAGAAACTGACTGCACATATGCCTATAAATAATATGTAATATTAAGTACACCTTAAGTACCAGGAAAGGTCTGTCATTTGTGTCTAATTTGTGGTGATGTTGAGGCATCGCCTTTATCATCATGAAGAACTTCATTTATTATCGCATTTGTCCTCGCCTTGAGAGAAAATACTGCACAAGTCACACAGCACCTTTCGGTTTCAGAGCCAACAAAAGTGACAAAATCAGTCTTTTTCTTTTCCTTTCGTTTTGGTTTTCATTGTATATCAATCTCCTCCCCCAGTCTCTTTTTTTTCTTAACAAAACAGGTAACTATATATTAACTCTCATTAACAAAGCGCTTAAATGTGTTAAGCTAACGCCTTTTCTTTACATAGGGGAAAATTAGATCATTTAAATCTTATGCTGTTTTTATAGGTTTTTGCGTATTACCACGTCATACATTAAAATTCTTTGTTCATTCTGTTCAGTTTACACCTCTTGTTTCACTATCCGAGCATTGAGGCCCTATTTGGGTGGTTTTAGTCATACCTTATCCCTAAAATTACTGAGACTGAGTCAAATGGAGGCTATTTTGTTTATTATCCTTCAAATATTCTTCGCAAGACTGGAGCTTACAAATTAGGCGAAACGTTTACGAACAGTTTACTGTCAAAACGTTTACAGCGTATGAAGTTGATTTTTTTGGTGTTTTCTGGTACCGCTTTATCAACCAGCAGCCAGCAGCAGCTTTATTTCTTCTTCCGTCACAAAAGCGAACCCAATTAATTTTAATTCCAAGGTTTTGGAAAATTGGGGAATATTTAACAACTATTCACCGAAGTGCAGGTGGCTAGCGGTGGATATTTACCGAGCCGCGAAGCGGCGAGGTCAATATCCAACGCTAGCCACCGACACTGAGGTGAATAGTTGTTTTATTATATACTAAAACAGTGAGATAATATACAGCACAAAAAATTAATTTGGACGTTTTCTTCACTTGTCACGGATGCAAATCGGGACGCCATTTTTTCCCGAGTTGCTCGGAGGTAAATAGCACAGGATATTCGGAGTTTGACGAGCCAATCAGCGCGCGCGTTCAACGCTATCCACTGTTTTAGTATATACTAATTAACAATTAGACCCGTAGCCCGGATGAGAATGGCGCTTACCATTTACAACACAGCATTCCATCCCGCATATTTTACTCGATCTTGTGAGAAAGGGCCTGGAAACGGAAGGATTCTCGCAAATGGTAAGAGCATTTCGCGAATTCCGTTGCGAACGAAAAAGAGGACTACCTCTGGAGGTTGTCCACAATTTCCGAAAAGATTTTCCGGAAAATTGCTTTCCATTCAACCTCAAACCGAAATTTCCGGATTTTTTGGCTAAATGGTAAGCACCCATTGTTAATTATAGTAATAAGGAATTGAAAATTGGAGGGTTGCAGGCTGCGGTTGCAGGTCATTGTTTCACCATAGCTGAAACAACCCAAACTTTTACTAATGCGAACATAAGGCCAAAAAAATATTTTTAAAAGCCTAAGGTTAGTATTTTAGTAAAGGTTAAGGTTGTTTCAATTATGGTGAAACAATGACCTGGAACCGTAACCTGCAACCTGCCCTTTAAATCCCCCGTGAAAAACGGATTTGGTAAGAAATAAGCAGACTCAGATTCAAACAACTGATTTCACTCTGATTTTTTAGGAATATATGAAGATTAATCTATTTGAATCGTGGAATAGAATGAAACGAAAGTTGGGGAGATCTTCGCTGGCCCCGTTTGGTATTATTTACTTTTTAATGTAAAATATCTGTCACTTTGCCACCCTTTGCATTGGTGAAGTCTTCGCTCCCAGGAGCTCTCTTCTTTTTTCCAGAGGGACTGGAGACGAGCTGTGATAAAGTCGTTTTAAATCAGGAAATGACAATTTCCCTAAAGTGAAGAAGGTATTTCTCTTGTTAGCGAGTTACGAAACAGCAAAGAAAACTGGCTGGCTTGCAGTTCCAATGCAAAAGCTATAGGATAACAACAAATACCGTTAAATTACATCCTTTGAGCGTGAGAGATTCCGTAGTGTAGTGGTTATCACGTCCGCCTAACACGCGGAAGGTCGCCAGTTCAAGCCTGGCCGGAATCAAGTTTTCTCATTTTGTTTAAGGTGCCTTTTTTTTTCTTTTATTTTTCGTTTTTGTTATCCTTTACCAAAGCAGTTTAAACATACTTTCATTAACAATTTTCAAAGTTAAAGAGCACGGAGTAAAAAAGGCTGTTCAGGCTTTATGCTCATCTATCAAGAGAGAGAAGCATACTGCATACAGGAAACGAACTTCAAGTAGTTTTTCTCCAGTAAAAGAGTTTACCCGATTTGTAGCCTCAAAAAATACCCCTAAGTCTTAATAGACCTTTTCGGCTTGTATACATTTTGTTTTCCCAATACAGATCATGTGATAATACGCAGGAGGTTTGGTCTTTTGTTTTGTTCATTAAAATGAGGGCATGTAAGCATGAATATGCCTGCATGCACTCAACAAAATGTACAAGCCGAAAAGGTCTATTCTGCTCGATGGATCATAGTTAGTTCTTTGAACAACAAGACCGATTTCATTCTGGCCAAAGTACACTAGTATAGTCCGAACCGGACTGCCTCGTAGGAACTGGGAACATGGAAGTATTAACAGCAAATTTTGAAACAAAATTGAAGATAAAACATCGGCTCGCTGAGCTGACCAAACGCTGAGAAATTTCTGCGGAATTTCCCGGGATAGCAAATCGAACGTTCGGAAATCGAACTCAATCGAACCCAATCCGTCGATTGAGTTCGGCAATCGAACGAAATCGAACACCGAAATCTGTGTGAGTACGATTTTCGAACCAATCGAACCAATCGAACTCAATCAATTGGCGTATAAGCCGCACTCGCAGATAAGCCGTACCCCGAGTTATGCAACTTAAATTTTAGGATCAGTTTTAGTTTTTAGGCAACTGAGCTATTGAATATTTCGGTAAGAAAACTAGACTGTCCACGGCAGTGAAAATATCAGATAAGAACAAAGCAATCATTATCCCCGCCTGCTATAGCCTTTAACAACGCATTTAACGTTTACAACCCACATAGCATCTGAAGCCATTTCTCCGAGATGTTTGCGATTACAAAACACACACGTTTATACTGAAGCAACTCGAGCCTTAAAAAACCTGTTATTGATTTCAGCAACTCGAACACCAGTTTTTTTTTTAAATCAAGAGTTCGGTAATCGAACGTTCGATTGGGCTGAAATGCATCTGGTGAAAGCCGAATGGTTAGTCTCCTTCGCAGCCGTTATTTGGGTCGTCACGCAACGTTCCTCCCCACTAACGGCGTTGGTAGGGAGGAGCGTTGCGTGACGACCCTAATAGCGGCTGCGAAGGAGACTACCGAATGGTAAGACCGCCCATGTTATTTATTTTAGCGTAGTTATCTGTAGTGTTCGCTTTCCCGCGGTCACCCCGCACGAGTTAGTGTAAAGGACCGCGGAAACTTCGGTTTCCGTTGCTATCAGTTTATCCAACAATTTAATTAATTCAAATTTTACTAGGCTGAAGTGTCTACCGCAAGTATTTACCACAAGCGTTTCCGTTATTATTGCTGAGAGTTTTAGGATCACGTTTGTGTTACTTTTTAAGCTCTTTGGAGAGTCATAGCTGTATTGGGCACCGAAAGGTTACTCTCGAAAGTATTTTACTCAGGAGAACCTTGTAACGTTTGTAACATTCATTTATTCGACTAGTTCAGGTGCTCCGCCCGAAACACGTAATCTTACGCCCAGGCTGTTATCTCATTGCATTGCCCGCAGTTAACCAATCCTAGCTAAGCAAGAGCATATATAAAAGCCAGTTTTTGGTAGTTTGAGAGAGAGCTAGACTGACAGAGTTGGCTGCCGGCAACGGCAGAGTGCTGAAGTTCCAGAAAAAAGAAGTTAAAACACTGAAGCTGTGTCCACAAAATCTGTCCCGTAACATGATAGTTATGCATTGCAAAATCGCGTTGTGAGCTTGGGACTTGTGCTGTGACTTGTCGTGCTGTGACTTGTCAGTAAGAACTTGTGGCTGAGAGTCAGATGTTTCTTGTCATTCTTTTTATGGTCCTCATGATAATAAGCAGCAAAATGTGCAAGGCACAGAGTATCTATGACTGGGGATGATGTTGGTCTAAGCATATAGCGTTCAATGGTATTTGACTTAAAATAAATCTGCACTTCCGCTGTCATTCAAGTCGTCGTACACGAGCCATGAGCCCCTTTTTTCCACATTGGAGTGTTTGTTCAGTAATGAAGGTATCTCACCGGAGCGTGTAAGTACGTGGGAGGTTGCAGGTCAGAATGTCACTTAAAGTACCGTTCATTATATAGTTTCAATTCATTTTAATAGCATAATCAGTTGCTTGCTTTTTAGAGAGGTCCTAGCCTGCACGGAGCGTGGCAGATGTATTCTGTCCCCAGAGTGCAAAGGAGTCTTGTCTTGTTGGATAGAACACGACAAAGTCTCACCTCGTTAATTCCAAAATGTGTTTACTTTGTACAATAAATATTGCAAAAATGAAATCCTCCTGAATTGAGAACGTTTTCTGCTTCTATATCTTCTATATCCCCGGATCTTGTCTCTTCTCTCGAAGTCCTCGTACACGGTTTCCGTCATCTTTATTTGCATATACCGCAGACCAAAGTACTGTACTTTACTCGGCACTTCTTTCGCTTTCCGAAGCTTATTCGTTGCCCCTCGGGCAAAGATCATTGCGCCCGCGGTCAACTGATGTTGACTGTAAAAATATGTAATGATGGCGGAAACCGTGCAGTGCAAGAAGCGTTCGCGAGAGACAAGATCGGGGAATATAGAAGTACATAGAAACAGAAAACATTCGCAATTCAGGAGGATTTCATTTTTGCAATCTTCATTGTACAAAGTAAATACATTTTGGAATTAACGAGGTGAGACAAACAAAACTCCGCTGCACCCTAACACAATGTGAAACCCTGAAACAGTAAGGTCACGTGGTCACCGAGGGCATAGAATCACGGACTAATAAAACCCTGGGTTTTTACAACGTGGAATGCCGAAGGCATAGCACGTCTTGAAACCGGTCTGGTGTCATTTTTTTGTTGGTAGTCACAAATGTGCATACCCCACGGGTATTGAATTGATCTCCGATAGGGTGCATTTACATTTATTCCCTCCAGTAAGTCCAAACTTCCCTATCCCGAGGAAAACTCATATTCTTTCCCAACATTCACAATGACGGACTTTAAGATAGTGGACAACGGTAGGCTGGGACGGTTGGATGCGTATACCGGAGATTTTGGACGAGTACGGTAGAAAGGCGCGAAAATTTTTAACTTAAGATTCGGCCAACACGACCGTAGGACGGTGGAATAAACATGTCTTTTGAAGAGGCGAGAAATTCTCTCGTAATTTCTTTTGCAGAAGGTTCAATTATCGAGGAGAAATTTCTTATTTTATACTATGAATACGAATCAGTGAATCCTCTTTATCCTTACTGGGAATTTGAACCATTTTGTTTAGATTCCTTGGATTCTAGCGAGTGTAAATCCGCTAAGGGTAATTGGTTCATAAACAAAAAATGCGGCTACAATTATCTCTTTTACCGTTCTTTTCTGCTTTCCTCCTGTGTCATGGTGGATTATGGATAACGCTACATTGAGAACAAGCAAATTTTGGTTTGAGCCGCGATGTGGCCGAGTGAATTCAGAATTTTCGCTAGATTTTTTCATTTCAGCGATGGATAAATCAAGACAAACACAACCAAATGCACATTTAACCCATTGGGTGATCAGTTTTCAATGCATAATAAAGGAAAGACTAAAATAGTGCGAATAAGTATGGATCAATTCCTACCGTTTTCACCGTTGATTCCACAACGAGAAACCCGGCGAAAACATACCGTCCCAGAAACACGACGGTCAAATGTCACGGGGATTTTGCGTGACATGACACTCATCTGACCGTCCCAGTCTACCGTCGAGCGCGTTAGACCACTCGGCCACCGTAACACACTTCCGTTATCCTTGATGAAAGTAAAGATTTATCCTGGAATCTTTCCCACCCGCCATGATTGATTCAGTATTAAACTATTCGATAAATGCTTTTTCTTTGAGAATGGCAAGCTTTAAAGGTAAGGATAATATTCTACGTTATTTCTAGATCTTGCCTCGTACTTGTGTGTACCACTGTGAACGCTATTTTGCATACAACGAATACTTCATTAGAAGTATTTTGCATAGAACGAATACTCCAATATTTCTTGGGAACCAGTTTGTTCGCCGTTTTGACGTAGAAAGAAAATACGAAAATAGATTTCAACAGCCAAACAAGATAAAAAATGAAATCAAGTTTAAAAAACCGAATTAGCTATCGCCGTCACAGGGACTTGCAGCGGTCCCCCATCCAAGTACTAACCCCATTCGGAGGAGCTTAACTTTAGCTGACAGGTGGACTAGCATCAACGACTGTGATCTTTGTGTTAAATTGTCGAACTTTATAACACTTGAAAGAAAAAAAGGAAACTAACAAAAACCCGGTGTCTTGCCGTAATTTTGTCACAGGTGCATCCTTTGTTTCGTGAGTTGTCAGTATTAAACACGCAAGGTAACTTGATCACAGGCAGGCGCTAAAATCGATGTCACTTTCGATTTTGCGATTTTACTTGTACGACCAAAAGTACGATAGAAAAATTGAACTCTGATTGAACGTAACAAAAATCCCCCGAAATGTTTTTCGCTGATGGCAAATTGTTTCATTATCGATCGACGCTTCCTAGAAGTTCCTTCTGCTCTCCTTAAAAACGACATATTAATATTTATATACTTTTGCGTCAATATTTGTTTTGCATAAAGCAGGCTAGCAAAATCTGTACCTTGCTTAGTTCGCATTTTTGAGCGTTAAAACAGAATTTTTGGTCGTATGTTCCTGACCGTAAGTCGCATATTTTGACGTCCCCCATCCAGATACTAATCCCGCTGGAAAGGGATTAACTTTAGAAACATTGGTCTTGGAAAGCTGTCAGCAGCTCAGAGTGCACGCTTAAGCTTGTGGTGAAAAAGAAGTTGTAAATGATCAACATGTCAGCCTTGAAGCCAGCTCTAGTGTAGAATCATGACGAACTTTTGTAGTTTCTGAGAACTATTTACTACTTGTAGCTTTTGTTGAGTTTTGAATCGATGATAGAGAGAGTTTTGGAGATCTCAACCCGGACTGGACTACTGGATTTAAGCTTTTTTTTTTAACGAGATTTCAAGTTATTGTGGAACGTTTGGTACCAACAGAAACCCATAAGGGTTGAAACGTGTAACGCGCGTTCACAGCTTCCGAATATTTAGTGCGAACTTATTGGTTGAATGTTTCAGTACCATATTCAGTACTGAATGTTTCAGTACCATATTTGGAAACCCCTCGCTCTTGTTGTTCCAAATATGGTACTTAGCAAATTGAATATTCAGAAGCTTGTTTCCCAGCACGCAAGGGGCCGTTACACGTTTCAACCCTTATGGGTTTCTGGTACCAAGTTACTCTAATACTGAAATCAAGATTATGGAATTGTAAAATTAGAACTTTGGACTGGACTATAGAACACGCAATTACGGAATTTTTAGATTTTTGAGCATTGAGAGAGTAGAGTACAGATATTGTCTTCTTGTCTTAACAACGGCAGATTTAAACAGTTTGCAAGGAATTAAACCAGGATTACGGAACCGGACTTCGAATGCAGGGCCCGGTTGTTTGAAAGCCGATTATGTTTTCAACTTTTTGGTGACAGTTTCCTTTGCTTATTTTTGTTTTTCAAGATTGAATATCAGCCTTCAACAGCATTTGGGAGTAGAGAATAAAACTCGTTTTAAAACTTGGCTTTTGAACAACTGGCCCAGGTTGATAATTTGTTGAACTGTGATTTGTAATAAGTTTTTCGGATGATTTAAGGCTGATCTTGTAATTTTTGGATGAATGGAGTTAAGGAAGCAGGTAAAACTGCAGGATTTGAATAAAGTCTCCTTCCAAAAAATAAATAAATAAAAAATCCCGTATCCTTATAACCTGCTAATAGGGCTTCGTTGTTTGCATTTGCAAATTTAGTAACATTAATAACGAGTTTTTACAACAAACAACTTCAAGTTATATTACAGATTTATCTTTTTGGTAATCTCTCGCCATTTTCCGAAGTTTACCGAAGTTGACTGTAACTGGACAATTTGTGTTAACTGTTTGCGCATTCCACGGATACGCCCATGTAGGCGTCTTGTTATCATCTGCAACGCAGACGTTTTTTTTTTCGTTAACTTCCATATAAACTCTTGTTCTTCGGCCATCGTTGCTTTACAATGTTTATCGCCACAATTTGTATTTTATTTCTAAAATTCCATACTACTACTACTAATAATTAACAATTAGACCCGCAGACCGCAAGGGCTACGGGTCAATAGCTCATGAGGCGAAGCCGAATGAGCTTTAGATCCGTGGCCCTTGAGGGCGAGGGGTCTAATTGTTTTAGTTTAACTGAACTAGTCGGACAGAAAGGGCAACAATAAAGTTAGCAAATGCAAGGTTAAGAAATATTTATTTGGGTATAAAACGAAAGAAAGCGTCATGCTTTTCGCTACTCGAGGAGTATTAATAATAGTCCTCTAGTAGCATAGCCAATCAAAATGAAGGATTTGCATTAGTCCACTAGTTGGGTGATACTAATAATTAATAATTATTTCTTCACCATTTGATAAGTTCTGCTCAACAACTTGATCTTTGTTTTTATGATCAATGGTTTCATGATGAAACGATACCTTACACAGCTGTACATGGAATATGATGGAGTTGTAGGATTAATAATTACTAGCAAGGGGACTGCTCCTTCACATTTATTGTACAAATTATACTTGTGGGAAATGTCCTTTGACTGCTTCTAGGCTTGAGCAGGGCCTAATTTCCCTTGATCTGCTCCCATCTTTTGTTGTTGTTCAGTTTTGAAATAAAAAATAATCTAATGTGATAAAAGTTATTGGCTTAATGCCGTGGATACCACATTCCTTATACAGTAGTGTAAGGACTCACTGAGTCTTTAAAATTCTGTTCTATTCTGTTCACTTTCCCTGTAAATTATTTGTTTTTCTTTTTTCTGCGGTGTACTGTAACATAATGTGTTGGTTCTCCAGTATCACCAAAGTCAAAGGGGTCCCAGAACTAGATAGCCTTGGATTAACCTGGTTTATAAGGGTCTGCAAGATTTTGTGTTATATTTTTTAGCATCACATGCTGGCAGACAAGGATGTGAGTTAGACTGGTCATTGAATCATGCTGGTAATGGCAGTTGAAGAGGCTAAAATTTACCGCTTTAGAACTGCCAACAGTTCACTGGGAGAGTGACAGAAAATTTGATACATCATAAGTATTATACTACTACTACTACTACTACTACTACTACTACTACTACTACTACTACTACTACTACTACTACTACTACTACTACTACTAATAATAGTAATTATAATAATAATAATTAAAAAAGAGACTATTATGAAGCACAACAGAGCTGTTTTAATAATAATAATAATAATAATAATAATAATAATAATAATAATAATAATAATAATAATAATGATGTGTGAATGGAAATCTGAACTTTGGAACCCTCCAAAAGACCTGTCTCCTAGGAACAGTTAGGAATTTGGGAAATGCACTGAACATCTAAGGGTGTGTAACTTCAATTGACCCTATTCCGGAATAAGAATATGCGAGTGATGATTTAAAACGGTATGTCTGGCGTTTTGAAGCAACAAGGATAATAAAGATATGTTTAAAATAGTATGTTAGCAGGTGTTTTTAATGTGAATCTCTGTAAAAACAAAGGATTTCTTACTTCTCTTCCACATATTCCTATTCCGGAATATGGTCAATTGAACGCACCCTAAGGTTGCAGGTTGCAACTTGATCTTCAGTTGAACATTACCAGCTTTTTAAAATCAGTTTAGCTGTGAGATGACAAATAATAATAATAATAATAATAATAATAATAATAATAATAATGATGATGATGATGATGATGATGATGATGATGATGATGATGATAAGGATAATAATATAAATGTGTAAGAGCAATTTTTGCTTCAAAATTAGGAAATTGCCTGAACAAGGTTAATCCAAAAGGTCTGGACTCACAAATGTTATTGCTTGGCATCATCAATTAACTTTAACTTTATGTTAAAATATTGGTAATAGTTTTTTACTTTGTTCCTCTTCAGAGAAGGTGAGCAGGGAGTACACTACAGTCTGGCCATTTTAAGTGAATATTAAAACAAAATTCAAACCATAAAGAACATTTGGGATACATTTCTGCAAACACCAAGTTGGTCTGGAGTGAATTCATAATAGGATTGCTGAGATTGCTACAAAACCTGGACATTACATCAATGGCGAGTCGCCATGTTGAAAACAGGGAAGACCTTGGGGAGGAAGTTGCCATTACATTGCAGTATTGACAAGAATGGAACACAGAGGTATGGAAAAACTATTTGATAATCGAAGTAAAAATCTGTTAATTGCAGGCTGGTCTTTCAATAAGACCGAATCTGAAATAATTAATGTCCATAAAACAAAAGAACAAAGCGAACATAACAATACCTAATTAGCAAGGCCTAATCGGAATAACAATGGTTCTTTTGTCCTCCGCCATTTTAGTCCGGTATATGAAAGTCTACCCTAATTGCAATTGTGTCGATAACATATCCATATTCTACTGCAATTTAATTTTGTGTGCGCGTTTTAATTTCATTTGTGTGTCACTTGTAATTGTCATTTCTTCGTTGTTATGTTGAAAGTCAATTATCAACAGTCTGAGCCCATCTAGTCTTCTCCAGTATCTTTTAGCATGTGAAATCCGTTTAAAGACTTCTCTTCCATGGCATTTCTTATGGACAACAACACACTGGATACGATGGCTAAGCCTATGGTGAAGTAGATAATGCTCATGATCGTAAATATTAACACGTGGGCGGGATAACCCGATGGGTCGCGATTAGGAGAGGGGTGCAGCGGGACAAAATCGCCGAAACCAATTGTCGTGAGGGTTATAAATCCGAAGTACACGCCGTCTAAATATCGCCATCCTTCGAGATAACAGCCAAACAGTGCTATAGTTAAAATCATGAGTATGCTTATCATCAGTGTAATTGAAGCTGTCTTTATCCCGATTCCTGTTGGCTTTCGTTTGAGAACCCGTTCGTAGCAGCATTTGAGTGCGCGGCCGATCCACTCATTTATGTACTTTGCCAACGTTGATAACATGAGCCATGTCAATGGTATTCCAACCAAGGCGTACAGTATGCAAAATATCCGACCTGCGTTGGTGCAGGGAGTCACGTGACCGTAACCTGGTTTTAAAAGGAATTAATACAGTGAGAATCATTACATGCAGTTGACGGTGAAATTTGTGACAAAGGTATAAGCATCATCAAAGGCCCCTGTGGGTCATGTCATGATTGCATGATTGACGGAATTAATTTGTAGTTACCCCAATAATTTGTGGGAGAGATGGTACGTTTTTTTAGTCCTAGAATAAAAAAATATTTTCCACAAAGCATTTTTTTCGTGCCATTTTTTGTCTTAGCACAAACTAGATGAAAACTTAGAATTAACCCTTTAACTCCCAAGATCCGATTGTTTATTCTCCTTACTGGCTGTCATACATTACTTTTTACATCCCTTATGGGAATTTGATGATATACCTAGAGCTTTTTACTTCTAACTCGTTCCCATTCTATTTTGAAAAAAAAAAAAACACGTGACTTCAGTATAAGTTGTGGAAATCAGGATTGACACTGATTCATATGAGCTTTAGAAACTGGAATAATTTTCATTTCCTACTGTTTGTGCTTTTGCTGTCAAAATGTATTGAAAACAAGCGCAAATAGTCAGCTTATGAATGGAAAGGTCACAAGCTGATCGCTTTGTGGATATCGACTTAGTTATGAGTTATTGGTCTCTTGCTAATCCCTTCCAAATGACACATCTGTCATGGATCTGATGGCGATTTTAAACCGTGGACAAGGACCACGCTGGTCGAAACTCAACCATTTTATTTCTATTATGTCTCCAATTATCCCACGCAGGAGAATAAAGTGCTGCGTGGCTTTTCTATTTATCATGTTAAGTGATATCTTAGTGGGGGGTTTTTTCCTGCCCATTTTGAATTTCTGCTTTAAAAAACATATCTGAAGCAACGCAAAGATGTAACAAAAGGCGTTTAGTCTTAGAATCTGTGCTTCCTTTGTCGGTGGAGAATCGGTGAGACACAGAAATGGCTTTATCAACCTAGTTGATGAATGAAATGAATGTATATTTGAAATGCTAAGCGAGTAGATCGGCTTCTCTCATTCGTTGATGTTGTAAATTGACCACTGTAAAGAAATTGTGAAGTTGCCCTTCGTCAGAGCGAATTGTAACCCGGATTTAAGCTAATCGAGTAAAGAGCATGTTTAGAAAAAAAAAAAAGAATTTAATTGTTTTAACCCGAGTCAAATTCAAAATACGTCAAAGTTATCCGCTTCCTCGTGTATATTGTCGAGCCTGCTTTACAAACCCGATAACAAATGATTCGGAAATGAGTTTTACATATGTTGACTTGAATTACATCTTTCCTAAATATACAGGTCATGTTTTACGTTTTAATTGAGTTCATATTGTTTTCGCTATGTCAGACGCACCGAAGGTCCCATTGCGAGGGGGAGCATTGGGGTCTGTTAGAAACCGAAAAACCGCACAAAAATTCGCCCAAAACCGAAAAACCGAATTGAATTTCGATTAAAACCGAAAACCAAACACAAAACCATCAAAACCGAAAGTTTACAGACCCGTATCCTGAATCAGGCATATCCTCTAGCTAGTCTCTGTTTAAATTAGGGATTTCGCAGTCACAAAAAGCTATCCTATAGACTACAATCGAAAATCAATAATTTTGAGAATTTAGACGTGAATTCAGAGATTCGATTGAAATCTTGCAGCAATCAGTCGACCTGCGACCTGTATTGACTGTAAAATGGTCTAACATAAAATTTCCCAGTTTATTACCTTTTTGGTGGTCATCGGGAACTTTAATAGCCTAACGTTTACTGTGGTAAGAAAAAAAAGTCCTTGACTTGACGTCTGCGTTTGGAGTTTGAGAACTCCCGCGGCACGCGCTCTCGATTGAGGAAACCGGAAACCAGATCGAAACCGTACAGGCAAAACCGAAAACCGCGTTGGATACCAAATCCGAAAAACCGCTTGTATCTTGGCCGAAAACCGAAAACCAAATGCTAAAAAAGGGAAACCCGAAACCGTAAGAGACACAAAAACCGAAAAACCAGCCTAAAAAAATGGCCAAAACCGAAAAACCGAAAATCCCAACGCGCCCCTCTATTGTAATTGGTTAACTAGCTCTCTCACTTACGAGAGATTGGATCGCTTTGTTTGGTCACGGTCTGCCGGCTTTTTGTCGAGGACCAAATAAACTCGGAGGGTTGTTCGATGATAAAATCGTATCTATTGTAAAGCAAACGAGCTGGTTTTGAATTCAAAATGTAAATAATTTGCTTTTTGCATTTAAATAGATAGTATTGTTTCCCGCATTTCCGAATAACTTTAAAATTATTGATTAAAATTTCGCAATATTGTTCACAAAACATATCTTTTCAAATGATCGTTCAATTGAATTGTTTGCTGGCAATAAACTTAATAGAAATCAATATCCATGCAAAGCCAGATTAGGAATTATTTTGTTCCTAAACAAAGACAATTCTTTCTTCAGTGTGAAAATCATCCACGTTTCTCGAGTTACTTACAAGAAGCATATTGAAAGTTTCGAGGTCCGATTGGAAAAGAATGAACAGAAGGTAGCTGAAATATGTAAAATTGTTTGCTCATCTCGGGTTATCTATGGAAACTATTTTCTGACACGAATATATTCCTGAAGCGTTTTCAAGCCGAGGAAAAGACCGTAAACTGCCACAAAGGTCACTGAACCTAACTGCTCAGACTTCTTTTAAAAAAAGTTGAAAAATACGTCGATCATGACATTCTCATTGGGCAGTTGTCTAGGTGTTATCATGCAATACAATCTTAGGGAGTAATCGTGGAAGATACTGTTGAATGTAGAGTGTAAATTTTGTTTATCTTAACTGGTCCGCGTGCAGAGGTGGAATTAAGATATGAGTTTCCCGAGCTTATATTTTTCTTTTCAAGGCTTGAAAAAAAACAGCTGCTTTGTCAAATGAATTGAGACCTTAACTGCAGTATTCAAGATAAGCCATTTTCCAAGCTGCGAAGTGAGTGGTGTTTTCATAATTGTAGATTTCCCTAAATATCACAAAAGCGTGGAAAATGTGTTGATCAAGTTCGTTTTTAAAAAAAATATTCTATACAGCAATCCTCTCATCTGGATATTGGAAATTTTCAAACTTGAAAATTTAATACCTTTATTTTATCGTTCTTCAATCAAATTCCATTATTTGGTCTCTGTTGTCGTCGAGAAATCGTATTTCTTTTTGACGCGTATCTGCTAAAACAACAGCTGCATTTTATAACAATGCCAATTGCGCTGGAAACATGGAAGACGCAAGGAAGTCGCTAAACTGACGGTTTCGCTCGCAGTTGGAAACTCCATTTGATTAAAGTCCTCTGTTGAATAAACAGTTAAATAGAAAATAATGTATTTTTAATCAAGAATCGAAACGATGCAAGAAAGAGAAAGAGTCAGAATATTGTAAGAAACAGGATTTCTTCCGATGAAAACAATTTTTAAGCAAATTTGAGAGCATACGAAGGCTTAGAATTTAGCAAAAATGAAATTTATTGACAAAAAAATAATTTTTCTTACCAATCGTGGTAACAACAGTTCCGGCAAAGAAAAGAGAACCGAGTATAGTCCATCTTTTCATCCAGTGCTGGCTAAATCCGTGGTCGACAATATCCTCAATTTTGTTGACGAAGACCTGCATGTCCGCCTGGGAAATATTATACTTTTGTTGGAAGTGATTTCGGGCTGTCAACATTGATTTTCGTTCCTCTTCTTCGTTGCGTGACTCCAAGGCTTGAAAGACGATCGCTCCTAAAAAGATATATGCCAGGAACATCGCAATTTGTATGACAAAATTTCTGTGTCCTTCTGCCAGCCACATTCCCTTTCCGTGGAGGGTAATCTAAGGTGCCCTCTTTTCGCTTCACTGAAGTCTTTGTGGCCGTGTGTGTCGACAGCTTTATGACCCCGCTCTTTCAGTCTGGGATGCCTACATGGCCGTAAATCACAACTAACTTTGTGAAAAAGCACAAAAGTTCGCGTTCTAACAATCCCAGCAGGTTCTTTGCTTTCACCGGGTCTTTCCCTATGAGTTATTTTCGCTCGTGCAATTAAATGACATCGAGGAGATGTTCAAACTTTTGTGTGATACGATTGAATGCAGGAAACTTCAGATCTACAAGGAATTATATTTATGACCCAATTAACAACCCCGGGGTTGGGAAGCATAATTACCGGCCGGCGGTCGGAACTAACTAGTTCCGAATTGCGCATGCTTGTGATGCCCACGCTCCGCAATATCGACAATGAGTTTTGAATTTCTTGACGAAAAGTGGCAACATTATGAAGATAAATTCATAGCCGCATCGTAAAAGCCGGTGGGGCTTTAGCGTTTGTTGAGCTATGATTTGAAAGACAGGCCTCAAAGAAGACAGTTGACTGCATAGGTCATTAAGAACGAAGCGAGCAGCGAGTTGCCTCCTTCGTATCTGAATTAAACTGTAGAAAGAGGCCTTCGGAAATAAGTTACCAAGGACATTTACGATCATCTCGACAATTAATTGCCGTTTTATGCAGATTTTCTCAGTTGTGAGTTGCCTACTTGCTGGCAATTTGATGATTTGTCCTGCGGGTGTAATATATAGTTTACGAAATAGCTTTTCTCGACCAATCTTCATGTTGACATTTTAAGTGACTCGAACTATATATAATAATAAAGTGAAAACCGAGAAAGGATGATTTAAATATTCCGTAAATAATAAAAAGAAAGAAACACTTATAAAAGCTAAAGATAATATCGAGGCCCGGCTCTTTCAGTCGAAACTGTTTTCCGTTTAGATCAGCCAAAGTCTGGAGATAGACGTCTAATTAGACATTTTCCTCGATTATATCACCACAAAATCGATACTACAATTTTGGCCTTGAGGATAAGAAATCTCTGTCAAAAAAACTTTGCAACGCAAAAGAAATTTACAAAACGTGAAAGAAATACCTTAGCACTAGATAAACGAGGTTTCTGTTTGAACTTTTTCGTTCAAGTTATAGACTAGCGATAATTATGCAACACTGCGGGCTTTTATTTCGAGATTTCGTACTTGGATTCACCTGAAGACACGAGAAAACCGCATCATATTGCCCAGCAAACAACATTCCCGGCCCAGAAATGCACTAAGTAGATTTCAATTTGATTGTTTACATCATAGTAAGAATTTCCAATTACTCTTAAGAGCGTCGCTTCCGATAAAAGCTTTCACAGTTTCTTGTTCCCAAACGTAACAGTCAGCTAACAGCCTATATATATTATCGAGAACGTCTCCGAAAAAGTAAATTAAATTTTGAGGAAGCACACGAAAGACAACACGTTACCACAACAATGTTCGGCAGTATTTGTAACTTAAATTATGTCGAGAAAATCATGTTGAAGTTACAACGAACGGATAATTTACACACGGCGAAAGTGGAATTGACATATGACCGAAACTGAGTACGAGAAGAAACTAAAACGATAAATCTAAATCTAAATTCGTTATTCATCCTTGGTGTGACAAGATAAAATATAAATTTTCAGTCTTTTCATGCCCATGGCCGCAGTGGTCGTAAATGTTGCTTCCCTTCGGCTAGAACTGAAAGAGACACGGACAGCGATGGATTTGCTGAAAATCACGGCCCAGCTGCAAGTCACAAAGTACCGGACAAGTCAGCACTTTTGTCTTTGTGATTCATATCAATATGCCCTATTTGTCTTTCATAGACACGCACTTCAAAACACTGCATTTCTTGTATTGGCCACTTTCCGGACTTCGAGTCGAATTGTCTTATCATTCCGCCAAGTGACATCCTTTTAATCGCACGATAACGGAACTAATATTTAGCACTACCAAAATCATTTTGTTCGTAAGAGCTCAATGAACAGACGAACGCTCGTTCACAACGAACTTTTCTTCGCGCAGTCATCGTGTGGCTTGGGAAATGAAGATTGAGCAGACATAAAGGTAAATTCATGTGAATGAAATACACGGGACGGATGGAGGATGTTTTTTTCCGACAACTGTAGTTCCAAGAAAATTTTTTTCCAATCACCCCCTCTTTTTCTCTCCGCGCTTCTTTTTACTTCGTCTGTATTTCTTTTTACTTTTTCTATGAGATTGTTCAGATCCTGGGTTGTTCGAATGGGAGAGGGGGAGCTAATTCGCTGGGTGATTAATCCTCGCTTCTCAGCGCAAGTATCTTTTTAATGTGGTTGACCATGACAAGAAGATGTTCTCTCCAGTCTCTCCAACAGATAGCAAAGCTAACTTCGGAGTAGCAAACAAGTTGAACCTGGGTACAAGGGGGAGTTTATCGCCCTAGGTTGTTCTGCAAGAACATATGACTGACAAGTGAGAAGTTATGATCAGTCATCCGTTTTAGTCAATAAAAAGGGATTTTGCAGGAAAGCGATGGTCACGGCAACAACAGAAACCAACATTTTCATTGGTCAAATGAAGTGGGATTTTCGGTGTCGTAGCCGCTGTCGTTAATGTGAATGAAGATCCCTGATGTTTTCCTCTGTTTGTACCGGAGGGTAGTTAGCCATAAACCAAAATGATTATTTGACCAATAGCAAAACGTGTAAACAGCATGGCGATCCACTAAAAAGCCAAAGCAATCGCGATTAGAAAAGCGATTAGTTTTAGTTTTTCTTCTCATTGGCCGAGTTGGAAAACCCGAAACCGTAAGAGACACAAAAACCGAAAAACCAGCCTAAAAAAATGGCCAAAACCGAATAACCGAAAAACCGAAAATCCCAACGCCCCCTCTATTGCAATTGGTTAACTAGCTCTCTCACTTACGAGAGATTGGATCGCTTTGTTTGGTCACGGTCTGCCGGCTTTTTGTCGAGGACCAAACAAACTCGGAGGGTTGTTGGATGATAAAATCGTATCTATTGTAAAGCAAACGAGCTGGTTTTGAATTCAAAATGTAAATAATTTGCTTTTTGCATTTAAATAGATAGTATTGTTTCCCGCATTTCCGAATAACTTTAAAATTATTGATTAAAATTTCGCAATATTGTTCACAAAACATATCTTTTCAAATGATCGTTCAATTGAATTGTTTGCTGGCAATAAACTTAATAGAAATCAATATCCATGCAAAGCCAGATTAGGAATTATTTTGTTCCTAAACAAAGACAATTCTTTCTTCAGTGTGAAAATCATTCACGTTTCTCGAGTTACTTACAAGAAGCATATTGAAAGTTTCGAGGTCCGATTGGAAAAGAATGAACAGAAGGTAGCTGAAATATGTAAAATTGTTTGCTCATCTCGGGTTATCTATGGAAACTATTTTCTGACACGAATATATTCCTGAAGCGTTTTCAAGCCGAGGAAAAGACCGTAAACTGCCACAACGGTCACTGAACCTAACTGCTCAGACTTCTTTCAAAAAAAGTTGAAAAATACGTCGATCATGACACTCTCATTGGGCAGTTAGTCTAGGTGTTATCATGCAATACAATCTTAGGGAGTAATCGTGGAAGATACTGCTGAATGTAGAGTGTAAATTTTGTTTATCTTAACTGGTCCGCGTGCAGAGGTGGAATTAAGATATGAGTTTCCCGAGCTTATATTTTTCTTTTCAAGCTTGAAAAAAACAGCTGCTTTGTCAAATGAATTGAGACCTTAACTGTAGTATTCAAGATAAGCCATTTTCCAAGCTGCGAAGTGAGTGGTGTTTTCATAATTGTAGATTTCCCTAAATATCACAAAAGCGGGAGGTTTTTTGACCTATCGCCTATAATCTCGACGGACAATTAAAGCCTCGTTTTTATAAAATTTTATGTGAAGGACTGGTACGAGACATTGAAGAGTCGGAGAGACTATCACAACCTCGTTCCCAGGGCTTGCTCTGGGAACTAGGCACCATTTTGACAAATGCCAAATCCTTATCTTCTCTTAATACAATTGCGTCTTCCAACTTAAGATGCTTTGATAACCTCAGTGCTAACCAACACTACCTTAGTGCTTTGAACACGGAACAGGAAGAGCAACAGCGGCAAGAGGAAGTTGACACTGAGACATAACAGGACACTACGTGATATTTATCTTTTTATTTTCATTGTTTCAACTGGACAATTTTTTCAATATTCTCTTTGGAGCTATAAATGACTTATTTCTCTAATTTGTGGCTTCAGTTTCGTTACTCGTTCGGCGATGCTTGCCTATGCACTTCTTCTTCTGTGTCGTCTTCGTCAGTCTCGCTACTATATATTGATTGAAAGCCGAAGATTGTTTTGTCTTCCATAATCTTTGTTATCGACAGTAAAACGCTTGAATTTACTGCAAGTCCAAACGAAAACAACAAAAAGCAAAATAAAATAAACAAGGATATGGCGAAAGAAGAATGTTCCTTTTTCTTGGGATCAAAGTTCGGATGCGTTGGGACATAATCCCCGAATCCTATAGTTGTTAAACTAATAAAGGCAAAATAGATGCCTTCGAAGAATGTCCAGTTTTCAGCAAACAAGCCAACCAACGCGATAACAGTCATGACGAATGTAGCCAGCGCCATGGCAATTAATAAGCAACATACATTGTACAATTTGTTCTCGGGGTGCCGTCCTCTGTTTTGTAATGCCAGGCCAATGTTCTCCACTATTTTCCTTCCGAGTGATGTAAGCATTAACCACGTGATCGGTATCCCAAATAGCGCGTACAGCATACAGAAGAGGCGACCAAACAAAGTTCTAGGGGCGAAATGACCGTACCCTGAAAGAGAGATAAAGAAACTAACTGTTCAGCAATGATAACACAACTAAGTGAAATAATAGGCCATTTGTAAGAGTTCTCCATGTGACCTCCTTCAGTGTATCAATCTTATGGCTTTAGTTCACAGTTCGATTACCACAAGGAAAAATACCTGTGCCTTACTCACTTCTATGCACCGCTGCTTTGCTTACCAATGCTACACTCTTTTTTTTAATAACAATATATTTTATAAGAATATCGACACTGAAATTTGCGAAATTTTAAGAACATTTTAGGAATAAACCCGATGCTGAAATAACGATATATTTTGTGTGATGAAAATCTGCAAATACAATACAATTATACGTTTTTAACTTAACCGTATAAAATTATTTCTTTCTCTATAAAACGAAGTTGAAACGAAGTCGAGTACTTTCGTTTCCATCACGGTGTTTCTGTGCGAAATGCACTTTTTAAAGCCGCCACAACGGCCAAGTGTCGTCTGACGTGACATCTTGACCTCGCTGACTGCAACGAAAAGCGATGGAGCACGTTCACATTGTAACGCGATGCAGATCTAAACACCAAACACTTGTAATACCCCAATACATTCTAAAACGGAAATGTTATTTAAGAATATATATTTTCAGCCTAAAATTGGAAGAAAAATAAGAACATGAATTCAGCCTAGGCCGGAAAAACAAGATTCTTTTAAAAGAAGTGTACAGGAATCAGTAGAAACAGAATGTTCTGCAGCATTACTATCTGTTAGATACACTAGTATATGTTTCGCGATAACAGCACCCTTTACCGACTGCAAGCAGGCTAGATTGTGACTGGACTGGAGCATGATTGGCATAAGAGGCCAAATCGCCGTTGGATTGAATGAAGGAAGGTTTGGTCAGATATACTGAAAGAATGTTGATTTTCGTGAATGGAAAGAATCAACAGTTTCGTTCAAGGAGGGCTGTATGATGCCCGCAAATTATCAATGAGCGTTGCTACGGTTTTCGTTCAAGACGCCGAAAGATTCGGCGTGCACTTGCATCCGCTGAAAGAACTCGAGGACGCTGCAGGCGCTAGTATTAAAAACCACAATCAACAGGCGGATCCAGCGTCCTCCTCGGTCTCAGGCTGCGAAATCTACAATGATCGTAGATTGAATTTCGGTGCAAGATAGAGAAACAGCAGGCATTGACGAAGCTAAATAAGAAATTGAAAGATGCAACGAAAATTAAACATTGAGCAATTTCCGGCGGGAGCCATAAAGTTTTGACTGATGACGTGTGCATTAGTGTAGGATTTCAAGACTTATCTCCAGGGAATTCAATGTTCGAAAAATCCTTTTAAATTTTAACCCAACAAAGAATAGAACTCCATGATGTTATGTACTTCACTGAGTTTCCTTGTCCCGAAATTCGAAATGAAACTGGGTCGACCTCGTTTGTCGAGGAAACATACAAAAAATATATCATCCATTGACATGCAAATTCTTGGTTTTCATCCACCAAATGAGACGGCCATGTTGGTGTGCAAAATGTTGGAAAATGGCCCCACGAGTTTTGCATAATAATAGAGTCAGATTCCCAAAAGACATTTTACTCCATTGTTCTGTTCACCAACATGGCGTCTGTGACGTCAGATGCAAACCATCAAAAGGTGGTCGGGTGTTCTATAGATTTTCAAGAAACTTCACGTGAAATATCGGAACCCTTGGTTTGGCGACATGACTGTACTATGTAAAGGCTTTCGTGTGTTTTGTGTTTTTCATGTGTGACTACTGATTTAAACATCGGGCGTTCCACCTGCAGTGACAACTATCACTAGTTACTGAATGATAATCTTTTTTTATCATTGCATGTGCTCATGTTAATGTCTCTTTACTGTTATTGACTCGTTAACTGACCTTTGAGAAAAAGTGACTTTTAACTGTAAACGACGACCAACTCTTTGTTTTCAGTGGCTTGGAAACCGAGAAGAATAAATGTAACCCTAAGTTTGAAAAGGACAAATGGCAATCTGTTAAAGTTTGCGTTAATCAGCTGTCGTTGAACAACCAATGCTGATGCTAATTTATTCTTGCTGTGAGTTTTTCAATAAATTGTTGACATTTTAG
>OX421445.1:60735385-60742885 GCA_949126865.1 Montipora capitata
TCGAACAGTTCGAGAAAAAAAAGCCTAGCTTCCACGAGTCTCCTGCGGCATCTGAATTTTGTACTAATCGAAAGGTCGTAGATTCGACTCTCGCAATGGAGCGCTCGGATTTTTTCCGAGTATGCGCGAGTTATCATCGAATTTCACTGTACCGGTGGGGTTAACCGTGATATGTCCTCTGCTTCTTAACAATATAGCCAGAATTCATTATCTGACATTATTATTTGACAAGTAATTCTCAGGCTAAATGGAGCACTCTGTATTTTTTCTCTCTCTTGGGGAATTCAAGTTGAGCGAAATACAAAAAGTTGAAAATCCCAACAGTACAATTATAGCAAGTGGACCGTTCAAGGTTCGTTGATGGGAGACGAAGATTACGAACATTCACCAAGTGGAAAAGTGTCCGATCGCTCAAAGAAACGATGCCATATAATAAACAACTAACTAACCTCACTTGCTCGGGACCGCACTGGAGAATATCGGCTCGGTCGGTCCGTACTGCCGCGACCATTAGGGAGTTTAAGCACTTGAAGACGACGGCGGACACGTCATTCCAAAATATAACATAAAGACTCTCCGTCTACCGAGATGCTTTACGCGCCTTTGTTTATGGTTTCATTTCGTGTGAAGTATGAGTGGGAAAGAATAAGCGACAAAAAGCTACAAAGGATAATAGAAAAACTTGCCAGTCCAATAAAACATACATTTGCAATGAATAAAGCGTCGCTGCCGCTCTTGGACTTATAACATGTTATCTGGTCAGTTTCGGATTCATTTTGTCAGCTCACTCGGCTCGCGTCGCAATAAATTTGCACGAAACAAATTTCAATAAAATACATTTAATACTGATCACCGTTGTTGGTAAAAGTACTCGTTTGTCTTGTCTTTGACAATTAAAAAAAAACATATATACTATTCATTGAATATACTCTTCCTGGCAAATTTGTTTAATCGACTTCCCCTTGTTTCCCTTTAAAATGATAAGGACAGCAACAACTTTCTGTGGCTGAAAATAGGGAAGTGGGTGACAAAGTGCTCAGTCAGCATTTATCCCATGGACCCCTAGAGTGTCCAGAAAACAAGACCTACAGCCCAAGGGGATGAACACAATGGATGAGGAGAAGGCAGTGGGCCTTCTCTCAGGGCCACTGTGAGCATTCTTAGGTAGAGAGGAGGGAGTTGGGCCTCCTCTCAGACTGGAGGGAGTGGGCCTCCACTAACCTAACTCCAGGGGGTAGAGATTGGAGGGAGGTGGGCCTCCAAAAACAAGTCTATGGGGGCGAGAGTGTGACAAGAGGAGCACTTTATCCCCACAGAATGCAACGCATTCCCCCCAGAGACTGGCCACAGAGAAAGATCTAACAATACCACTAACTAATAGTAGGCAGATAGACTTCAGTTGTCTGAACCACATAATGCCTTGTATTTTGTGAGGATTGAGAAAGTTTCAGCCATTGTAAGAAAATTTACTTACATGTACCAGATGGCTTCTATACTTGAAGAGAGGGGGGAGGGATTGTTACAATAGGTCCTAGGTTGATTGAAAAATAAAATAAAATAAAAGCCTCTGGTGACAGTAGAGGAGCAAACCTCACAAAATAAAAGGCATATAGTGATGGGTTATTTCTGATTTCATGAGATGGTGCTTTGGATCAAAAGTTGAATTGCAGGTGAGTTCTCCTATTCGCAGAGAGCCAGAAAAGGCAAGTGTCATTGCTGCCCAGAGTATGATTGAATCCGTATTGTCGGTATGCTGCACATTGAGGAGGCAATAAAATAAATTCAACAGTTGCAAAGTTATCGGTCTGCGAACTTTAGACTGTTGTCCTTGTGAACGCTTAATACCTCGAAGAATAAGTCGGAGACGAAGGAAATTAGATAACTGAAGCGCATAGCCATGGCTGGAATGATAATTTTTGACTGCTGACAAATAGTTCTTGATGGTGGAATATCTCACAGAACGAGCCAGTGCAACTGAGAAACTGATCAAAATATCTTCATTGATGGGACGTGGTAGGCTAATGCTCATTTGAGAACAGAAATTGAGGAATTGTCGCATGCCCGAACTGTAGGTCTTTTTCGTGCTCTGGGCAAGGGCCCTTCCCAAGGTAAGAGAGACTGTACAAATGGACTGGTGCAGCATTGGCTTGGGGTGCTAGCTGGCGGAAGCGTTCCATCTGGAATCAAGAAAGAGAGTCTGCGATGTGGTTATTGATTCCAGAAACATGTACTGCTCGGAAATAGAAATTGTGTTGCAGGGTGCAGAGTGTTAGGTCCCTCACTAAGTCCATTACCCGGGGAACTCTGGATCGACGGGAATTGATGACCTCGACTACGCCCAGGTTGTCGCAAAAGAACTGAATGCGCTGGGATGTCCAATGGGCCCCCCACAAATGACAGGCAATAGTAATTGCCTAGAGCTCTTGCCAAAGAATGCTGATACCTTGCTGGCCCAGTTGTTGAGAGGGGAGCCACCTGCCCTGAAACCATCTTTGTTGGAAAATTCCCCCATAACCCAAGGAGCCAGAGGCATCTGTAAACAAGGAAAGGGTATTAGAGGTTTTCCATATCGGGGAAAGGAAAAGTCCTATACCATTCCACTGGTCAATGAACAGCTTCCACATTTGTATATCTTTGTAGAAACCGGTGGTAAGCTTTATATGATGGTGGGGTTTCTTAACTTCCCTGGTAAGGTGAATTATTCGTTGTAGGAAGGGGCGCCCTGGGGAAATGACCTTGCAAGCGAAATTTAAGAGAACCTATTAGCGATTGAAGTTCTTGTAGTGTTGTGGACGGCTGAGAGTGGAAGGTGGAAAGAGCAGATTTGATCCTCTCCACCTTATCCTCAGGTAGCCTTGCCTCCATTTTCCGTGAGTCTAGTATGATACCCATAAACTGAATAATGGTAGAAGGACCCTCAGTTTTGGCTGCTGAGATAGGAATATTTAAATTTTTGAAGATCATACTGATCATACTGGACAAACTTGCCCGCGACAAAGGGAATCCAATGGGGTGGTTGAACAGGGTGGTTTCACAATAAGGAAATCAACGAAAGCGTCTGGGACCAGAATAACCAATCCTAGCCCCCTCCTTTGATTCGTAAATCACTCGCCTGCGGCTCGTGATTTACGAATTCTTCTCGTGTTCTACCAACATCCCGCGTGGTTCATCAGCCTATAAACCATAGAAACTTGTGGTCTATTGCTTAAATAAAATATTAAAAAAAAAAAAATCAAAACTCCTGTACGTGTTGATTTAAAAAAGGAGTATGTTTATAATCGTTTCCCCTCTTAGCGGATTTTGAAGTCTGGGAAAGAAGCGTAGGACAGAATTGCTTTAAGTCAAGCCCTGAAGAGTCCTTTAATGGCGTCCGGGTATTTGTAGCCAAACATATCGAAGTCAGGTCGGTATCTCTCGTAAAGTCTAGTAATACGATCAAGAGGAATTTGCGAATAATGTGTCTTTAGGTGCTCTGGGGTTCTAGATCCACTGAACGACGGAAATTCCACAATCTTGTCCAAATTCAACTGCTTTAAAATGTAGTCGGCATCTTCCTTGACTGTTTCAAAATGTCCAACGTAGTCATAATCGATTGCACAAGGATAGCATGTCTGGTGAGATGGGCGCCAGTGCATGTCCCAGCTCGAAGGATCAGGCAAAGTGTCGAGATATTCAGTGAACTCATCAAACGTTGGCAAGTTTCGATCATCATCAGTTCCGTCTTTTGGAGATTTTCTTACTTTGCTGACAATTTCTTGTCCCTTCTTCGCATACAAGGGCGTCGTATAAGTAACAAATTTGTCCCTGTAAGCAGATAGTAAGCGCTCAAAAGGTTCCCGGACAAAGAAAAATGTTGTGTAGGATTTTAACATCTCCTGCCTCTTTTTCGGTGGATACCTATTCAGAAACGTAAAGAGGCTGTGATCAAATAAACTGATCGTGTTTGGATCTGCTTTCACCTGGCGATTTGCGAGAATATTGATCAGCGCACCTTTCCATTGGCTCGCTCCAGTTTTTGGAACATAACAAATGATGAACTTGTACTTCTCACTAACGACAAGGTTGAAGTAATTTCGATTTGGGAGCTGGTGGAAGATGTCTCCGTTATTTGTGGAGTTCTTGCAGTAGTCTTGGATCCTTTGACGTCGATCTTGTTGCCTCTTTGCGTGATCGATCTGAAAAAATAAACAAACCATTAAAACAGGTACTGGATTTTGTATTTCTCATTTTCAGCACTTCTATTGGCTGATCTCAGCATAACTTCTCTGTGACCAAAGAAGGTTTCTGCGCCAAATGAGGTAAACACATGCACGCGTTCTGAAACTTTCCCTGGGAAAACATACATGGCTGACCTATGAGCGCTTTTTTAGCGGAAGAAATGCGATTCTCCGTTTTGTTTAAAAATGCTGTTCCCTCCGTTGTGACGTTCTCGTGGAATGCTGACAATTAACTTGTTTTTGGCTTTCGTACGCAAAGCAGGAGAGGCATATCTCTTAAACATAGTTTTGTAAGTACTTTAATTACTGTGATTCGTGCTGTCGATATCCTTAGTTCTGGTAACGTTATCAGTAGGGTCCTTAGTTTATAATATTGTAAGTAGTGTGTTCTGTAAGTAATATTAATTGCAAATTTAAAAAAATCTCAAACAAAATCTAACACCCTTGAATCTTTAGGTCTTACTAAGAAAGATGAAATGTAGTCCACCAATTCCCCAATGTATTTCTTTACAGTTATGTAATTTCAGTTATCATTTCTATTGTTATTATTGTACCGTATCCGTTAAGTCCGTTTAATCTTTGGTGTGAATGCTGTATCAAATCACACGCCATATCACTATTCAAATTGTAACGTCTTTGTTAACCGTAGTGCCTTTCCAAATATTGGCTTTTTCAAATATATACATTCCTTCACCGGTATATCAGCCTTGCTCTTTTTAAAGGTGATGCCATTGAAATAAAAGAAATGAACTGGGTCAACTACAGAAGCGAAATATAATGGGGAAAAAAAAGACTAAAAAGACTTGGCTGTCACCCTTCCAAGAAATGATCCTGTTGGCTGACAAGCACGTGGCTAATTACCATATACGGCTGAAAGTGCAAATTGTTTACTTGGTCTGCCGAAATAAGCGGCCCAAAGGTATTGTTACACACCAACCCTAAACGCGGAGCCCCCATTTCTAACCCCAGAAAGCAATATACCGTATTTAGCCGAATAAGCGCCGCGGCGCTTATTTAATTTTTCGTGTCTCCGGTGCGGCGCTTATTCGAGGGCAGCGCTTATTTAAAAGGGTCATACCACAAAGACAAAACATTTTGATTGTACAATTTAATTTACTTCATGAGTATTTTTTTATGGCTTACCCACTTGAAGCTAACGTAAGTTTTGGTTTTCATAACAGCCTCGTTAATACTTTTCTTCAGGTTTTCAAGAACTGAAGAACGCGAAGATTTTGAAGAGTTACTGAATGAAAGAGCATCGAGATATACTCCTTTCGAACTGAAAAACATCACTATTGATGAAAATAAATTCCAATTGCTGGCTTAGTACCGCATTGTAGTGATTACAGTGTATTTTTATCATCTTATAGAAATACTCGAATAAGCGTCGCACTGGAGCTGCGGCGCTTTTACGAGGGCGGCGCTTATTAACTTTTCCGCTCCATGTGTGGCGCTTATTCGAATAAATACGGCAGGGTATATAGAGGATATTACATGGCCGCGCAAGGATACGAATTTTATCTTCTCGTGCTGAAAGTATCTCTCACTCGTTCGCTTCACTCACTCGTGAGAGATACTTTCAGCACGAGAAGATAAAATTTGTATTCCCAAGCGGCCATGTAATGTTCTGTTTATTACATTGATATTGATGAAATGTCCAGATTTAAAACAACTTGTTTTATTCATTTTCGAAATGATGAAAAAGTGGTTACCAACCGCTAAAACACGCATGTTGTGTAACATGAAACAAGATATGAAAGTCATGAAAAGCAAATCATGATAATGTAAAATTTTGCAATAAAAATGTTAATGTAGTAGAGAAGAATTATATTGAAGCACAAAAGTATGTTACAATGAAGACGAAGCTCGCGTTTTTTGGCTAATCGTGTTTCGTTACAATGACGTCACCTATATTCTCACATGTGAAAGATAAAAATGATATGTTCACTGCGCGCGGTGAAGATATGATTTTCTATTAAAAGGAGAAGTCCTGGTATTTCATCAGTATCTATGTAATAAATGGAAATAATTATGCTTCTGCATAAAGTACAAAATTAATGGTCATTAGTGTACACTGTTTACAGTGATCAAACTCTCGTCACCAGAGGCCACGATTCTTTCGGTCAGCACCAAGAATAACGACCTCTGGCCGGTTCCGAAATACGCGCAGTCTCTGTGGGGGTCTAATTTGGTAACCCGTTGACAGCTACCAATTGTTTAAAATTTCTGAGATTTAGCAGACGAACCAGAAGTCCGTGATTCTTAGGGAAGTGGTCAAAACTACTACACTCGAACAGGACCCACCAAACCTCAAAATAGATGGTGGTGTCGTCTGCAACCCCTTGCTTAACGTCAAAAGATGGTGTCTATATTGCATAGCCACCCCTCTATCCAGCAGTAAAAGATTACAGTGAGATTCAAACCTCACTTTTCTTGTTTGTCTAGTAATGCCGACTCTTGCTAGCTGAATATTCCTGTGTCAACTCAAATTTAAAAGCCAATAAAATGTTGTCGGTAATGTTCATGTGATAAGTTCGAAGATAGGTGGTGTCTCTGAGAACCCCCCTACCCCAAAGGTGGGTCCTGTTCGAGTATAGTAGTTTTGACCGGTTCCCTTAGTGCTGACCGAAAGAATCGCGGCCTCTTGGGACGAGAATGCTCTGAGCTGACAACAGTAAACAAACAAGCCTTGCAAACAGTAACCAACAATTTTAGTCAACAACTAAAACTGAGATTACATGCACAGTAATCTCTTTTACAACATTTTTCGTTTAACTGATAATCTTTAAACCCTCTCTCTTCAGTTTAGACTGAACAAGAGCAAAAATTAATTTCAAAGTTAAGCTAAAGCTTAGTAATTCGCTTTATTTCATAGGTACTGAGATTTATCCACGAAAAATTCGTACTGATTCTAAATGTAGCCAATCAGGAACACGAACGACAAAATTTCACTGTGAAGAAATATCGTTCGTCCAATAAGCAACGCGAACGACGAAATTTCACAAGTGACGAATGAACGTATCGAATGGAACGTCATCCGACAGCCGTTGCACAAAAATCGCGCGCTTTGAAAAATGGCTGAGGGAAGGTTCGCTTCTGTTTACTTAGTTGAGGAATTTATTTTAAAACAAGAAAACAAAAATGCCACTCAAAAAACTGAACGAGATGGAAGATTGCTTAAAAGACTTTTTAAAACGATTGTCGAAGACAGGAAAATGGAAGTTATTCCAGCGGTTGAGCTGAATGAATACTGAATACCAAGCTCTGTCCGCACTAAAGATGG
>OX421445.1:60747885-60757885 GCA_949126865.1 Montipora capitata
TCTTCACATTTAATTATTATTATTATTATTATTATTATTATTATTATTATTATTATTATTATTATTAACGTGAAGCGTTAACGGAACGAAAGCCTAAAAAATATAGGCCTGAACGGTGTTCGAACCCATGATCTCTGCAATACCTTGCAGAGCTCTACCAGCTGTTAAGACGAGTTTCCACAATTCAAGTATTTAATACTCTTCATGTCCACATTCTCTACGGATTTATTGACTCCTAAGAGTCGCTAATATAGGTGGTTTCCTCAGATATCGTGTTTTTCTCAAGTAATGTGCAAATTTCGACGACTGTACGGAGACGGCCATCTTGACACTGGATCATTAGCCCAAGTTTGGTGGACTCTTGAGGCTCATCGGCAATGCAATGCATTCAATCGCTCAGAAAACACATAAAATAGTTCCACAAACCTTTCCTTTGTTGTTTGTGTGACTTTGATATCAGTCATTTCATTACTCCCCTTCGACCAACATTTTTTTTTTAATCAAAAAAGTACTCCTACCAAATCGTTTGATTATTAAATTTGAATGGCTTGAAACTCGGTTCATTAAATGGCGAATGAAAGTCTCTCTCAAATGACCGAAGCTTATCTCTGGGAAAATGTTTATGTGTAATGCTGCGCTACTTCTAAGTTGATGGATATCGAAGGTCATCAAGTAAGCTTTTAGTAACCTCCGTACTACGCCCATGAGGATGAAACAATGGCGTAGAAAGACAATTGACACTGACAAATCCGGAGGACGTCGAAGTTGACCCTATACTATGTCGATCTGGAATATTTACAAATTCGGCTATAACCTTGACCGTCATGACCATTTGACCCCTACACCGTGCCAAGCTCGCCTAGTGGTCTAGGCTCATGCTGGACAAGTACAAGATGAAGAATTCCGCCTTCACGCCGGCTTTAGCATTGGGAAGAAGCTAAGACGGATCGGATAATATGAATCAGAAATGCTGTGATGTAAGACAGGTGTTCGATCAGTTGAGGTATTTAGTAGAACAGAACCATAAAACAATCACGGAAAACGATATAAATGTTAAATTGACAGAAATTGCTCAGCTCTTGTAGTTTTCTCGCTTGAGTTAATTGTTTGTGTTATAAGCATTTTATAAGGATATGAAAGTGAAGACATGCAAGTCGTCGACGGCTGACTAAAGAGCAAAAAAAGTACCCGACTTACTTCTTCCTCACCTGGGACTTTTAAGACCTACGACGCGGTCGTCAACTAGAACGCCACAAAACAACAACATCATTGTTTAAAGAGGAAAGATAATGGTTCTGCACATGCGGAAGAAGAAGCGCGAAGCGCGAAGCGTGGAAGCAAGGTACATTGAGGTCCTCACTTTTACATGGTGGTGAAAAGGAACGTACGAAGACCTCATGAAATATTTGAAATCTGGAATTTTGAGAAGAAATAACATGTTCCGTAAATTCAAAAGTGTGGTTGTATTTTTTAAAATATAAGTAACACTTGTGCTATCCAGACCATTTGAAATAATTAACAATTATACCATGAGCCCGCGTTGGATGCGAGATGATAAATACCAGGTAAATAGCCAACTTGGCGCTACTCTCTTATCCAAGGGCGAATGGAATAATTGTTTTATTAAATTCTCAACCTTCGGTTTTGCTAAATTTTATTTAAGTTTGAGAAACGACCGGAAAGTGAGTTTATGCTGAGCGACATTTGCCGCATTCATTTCCATATAAGGTCATATGCAGGTATAATAGCTGGTAACCGAGATCCAATGAACCCGATGAGAAAGCTAGAATTGTATTATCCGAGGTTGAGAATTTAATAATACCTGATAATGTTAATCCCATCCCCACCAAGGACTTCTTTTCTGCATTCCCAGTGGCAAAATTTTTCCAGGTGATCACATCCCATTTTCCCAGCCAAAAATAATGTTTAAAGGGCATGTAAACCCAAAAATCTTACACTTTTTGTTCACTTAGCGGTTTAGCACATATGGCAGGTATGCCATATCCATAATTATTTTTTTCAGTCAAGCCCGTTTTCACCTCGTAAAAGCTCTTCGAAATTCGAAACATCCGCCATCTTGAAATGGGCCATCTTTCCTGTGACGTCACAGGTGGAACCTTCCTTTACCGGAAGTGTAACCTGGTGAAACACGGACTAGTCTAGGTACTTCGTTTTGGTTGGAGTATATTTATTTTTTGCATAATGGTAAAGCGTTGTGTTGTTCAGTTTTGTAGAAACTCAAACAAAACCGGGCATACCATGCATAAATTCCCAAAAAAACACGAATTTGAAGCGACAACGGGTGAAATATTTGTTCAAGCGAAAAGAGCCGATTTCGTAGAGCCGTCGGTGCATTCTGTTATTTGTAGCAATCATTTTTCTCCCGACTGTTATGAAAACAGTTACATGGCAGAAATAGGCCGTACAAAGAAGAAGCAGTTACTTTCCTGTGCTGTGCCGAAGATTCATGCCCATCCAGAAACAAAGTCGTTTGAAGTAAAAAAGCGACCCATGGCAGAATGCGAGGAACCGGAAGTGTCTGACAGAACTGAGAAAAAACCGAGCAGAAGTCGCGCTCTTCAGAAGTTAGAGGCCACCAAAGTACGTAAAATAATTGATTTAAGTGCAAATCTTCAGATTGACACGAAATAAAATGATTCATTCCCCAGGAAACCTTGTTTTTCTTAGTTATTGAAAGATTACGAGCAAGCCAGTTGTCCGGGAGCCAACTCTGAGCCAGACGTTGACCTTTCTGAACAAATGCCTGAAACCGAAACCAGTAGCGAGGAATGAAATTGAGTGATACAGCCGTACATTGTGATATTGGATTTTGTTGGTTTGATCTTGAACGCAAAGTGATGAATACAAATGACTGTATGATTATAACATATCCCTAGGTTGAACGTAGGAGAGTTTTCATATGCAATAACAATATTCAGCATTATGAGCTTCTTTGAATTACAATCTACAGACTTCTGTTCACTTCGCTTCAATACAACGAAAACAGTGATCGATTACAGGCAGTTACAAGCCAGTGTATAGGAGCCTTCGAAATCAGCTGGAAAGGTGTGTCGGATCTTGTTTGAGATGGCAGAGCGCCCCTGACATGTTTGCCGAGATAACCCCAGCACCAGCGAACCAGCTGTCGATAGGTAACGTAGCGAAATTTACTACAAAAGGAGAAAACAAAATTATATAAGTATCTTTGACCCTCAGCATTGTAAATAATAAATAAATAACTAAATTCAAGAAATCGATCTCACATAGGCAAAAACAAAATAACATGTAACAAAACAAACTATAACTTAACCTTACTCATTTCCCCTTTGATTATCTGCGCCGTACTCTGCCTGTATGCGTAATAAGCAGTATCCAGCACCCATACATCGAGGCAGGTTGACTGAAAACCTGGGTGTTCCGTGATACACTTCATCTCTGTTTCAGGCTGGTCTTCTACTTTTTGCCATACTTGCTTGATTTCCGTGCAGCAAACGCTTTCATCTGTTGTCGGAATGGGTTGACAAGTTCCACATTCGCACCTAAATAATTTCACATAAAACACCAAGAAAATTCAGACCCAAAAGTTCTTATTGCCACGGTTTAAATGATATGCGTGTCTTGTTAAGTTTTTATCTCAAACGCAAATAAATCACACTGTGAACTAAATACCAGTCTCTGTTTCCGAGACGAACGGTGTCGCTGTCATCCGGTTCGGGGTTGTTTTCTCTCTGATCATTTCGCCAAATCCTTCGCTCTCAAATTGATAGGGACGTGGCCCAGCGTCTTGTACATTTTCGGAATTATCCCCATCACTGTCATGTAAATTTAAGTCACTTGAGTAGCTCTCTTCTGAGAGAACATCCTCCGAACTACTGCTTCTTGTACGAGCCGCCATACTAATTCTTTTACGGAACGCGTGTTGAGCAATCTTCGTGTTCCACCGGTGACGTCACGATCGCTCGCTATTGTTTTCACCGGAAGTGGAATTTCAGTAGAAATGAGGATATTCTTCCCAAACTAAGCCGAACGCAAAATTCGTTTTCCTCGCCACTTTTTACGTAGGATAAGAGTAACTCGTATTTTTGGGTTTACATGCCCTTTAACCCCTCTTCAAGGATTTGTATAGAGTTTCTCTTAAGGTTGACCATGAGTAGAGAACAGTTTATTTGATTTAATTGTAACACTGTGCCCTGTGATTTAACTTAATACGTGCCCTTAAATTCTCTCAAGAAAATGGAATAATAATGCAAGGCTAGTTATATGGCTGTGAGCATATATATATATTTTATTTTACCATTACTTCGTTAGGCGCGGCCTGACTTCTTCATGGAGTTAAATGACAGGCCGTGCCTGTTCTCATCCACTTCCGGCGTCTCCTCACGAAACTGCCATATCATCATTTACTTATAACTCTTCAGAATATCCAAATTACGTAATTTTATTTATTTACTGGTTTATGATTATTTTAATTGTTTGCCTGTGTGACATGCAAGTCAAGGATTCTTTGTTTATTTGAGTTTTCACCACCTACAATTGTAGGTTTTGAGCGTCACACAACAGAGCAAAGATCATTACAATTGTTGGATTAGCGTTAAGACTAAGGTGATTCAGGAAGTCGAGTGGAAAAAGGGGTTGATTATAAATGTGCCACGCAAAACACGCTAGATTTTCCACAGCAGAGGTAAGAATTGTCTCTTTATGCCATCGTGTAAAGTTTCGTCTTTTTAGGCGTTCTAAAGTGTAGTACGGAGGCTTTTTTTAAAGCTGATGACGTCAAAAGCGAATTTTGTATCTCAACGAGGACAACAAACCGGAAAAGGTTACTCGAACAATTTCATGTGTTTTCAGAGAGACTCAAATGAGAGACTTCAAGGAGACTCCACAAAAGTTGGGTTATAATTTGGTGTCAAGACGGCCGTTTCTGTTGGGTCGAGAATAATAAAATATCTGAGGAAACCAACCACATGGCACCTCTAAGGAATGACCATCCTACCAAACTTTTAAGTTTGAGCGAAATCGATTTTTAAGGTTTGCGGCGAAGTTTCGAATTCAGGTTTGATCAATGCTAACATTCACTTTTAAAAGTTTACTTGATCACATCCTTAAACCTCCTTCCTTGGACCCTCCCGACGAAAAAGATCGCCATTTGTTGTCCCCAAAGCGAAGAACACGCAATTTGACTTCAACTAAAATGACCCTGCCTCTAGAGCAATACAATCAACTCACCTTGTAGGAAAATGTGCCTCATCACGAAACTTGCGCTCACTATCAGAAGTAAAAGACCTACGGTACGGTGGGTTGAACAGCGAAAAATGCGCAACCCAAACGATGTCATCCTTTCAAGAAGGGACCGGTTTTGAGGACAATGTGGTCAAGAAAAAGCGCGGGCATGCGAGGTTCAACACCTTCGTTCACTTTTTCGTCCCAGTGGGATTACCATGGTAGTAATTTAATAGCAGTAACGTGTAGCACTTGAGCTTTGGTAAAACAAGACTCTCGAAGTTGTGACATGACGCTGGCCAGTCATTTCTGCGAATCCATGCGGATGAGTAATTGCTCCGAGCGTGGAAGCCACAAGGACCGATTTTGGTTCCAAAATCATTGAAAATTTAACCATAAATCTTATTAATGACTTATTCATATTCATATATGCTTTTTTAAAAGCCTCCGTACTACTGATGACGTAAAAAGCGAATTTTAAGAAAGGAATGTCGAGTATCTCAAAGAGGACAACAAAGAAAAGGTTACTCGAACAATTTCATGTGTTTTCAGAAAGACTCAAATGAGAGACTTCAATGAGACTCCACAAAAGTTGGGTTATGATTTGGTGTCAAGACGGCCGTTTCTGTTGGGTCAAGAATAATAAAATATCTGAGGAAACCAACCACATGGCGACTCTAAGGAATGGAGAAAGGTGCAGATATTGTCATTAGAAGATAGAACTCATCTATAGCTATCTTCTATTTTAGAGTTATTTTAAAAAGACTAAGGGCATGTCTCTATAGTCTAGAAATCTATAGCTAAATGTAAAATTGACTCGAAGTATAACTCCAAAAGGTTTATTCACCCGTTACTAAAAAATATCAACACAAAATTCCGACCAAAATTACACTTGTTAAATTACACGTTACGTAATCAAAGTGCGTGACATGAGAAATCGTTGAGTTACAGAACAACATACGACGTCAGATACTCTTACATACCCCTTCTTTTAAACAAACGAATTGAAACGATCGTATGAAAAATGATATGCATAACTAATGATAGTGTTCATGACTATACGGTAGTGTTCAACATAGTTCAAGTATCCAAGCATTTAAATGTCTAGTCTGTCTGGGGGTTTTGAAGGCCAGATCTTGTTGTATAGGCTTGACCGTCCTGAGGTGAGGTAGCTGAGCTATCTTGCGGTACTGCTGCTGTCTCAGGAGCAGTTGGCGGTGTTTCTTTGGTGTTGTCGTCGCGTACCTCGGGTCTGGGTTTCAGCTGTGATCGAGTGCGACGGTAGACACCTTCTGTTCGGTCGTTCTGAACAATGAAGGATCTTGGTTCCTTTGCCGGTCTGACAGCTGTGCCTCGTTCCCATCTCTGAGTGTGGTTGTCATAGATGCTGATTGGCTGACCTGGTTGTAATAGTTGTAGCGTCGGTCCAGCAGTCTTGTTGTAATAGAATGCTTGTAGCTTTTGTCGCTGGTACAGCTCTTCCTTTGTCTTACTGGTGGTGTCGCTGACACTTACGCGCTTGGACATTGGTAGTGTGGTCCTGAACTTGCGGTTGTTTAGCAGTTCTGCTGGAGATTTCAAGTTGCTTCTGACAGGTGTCGTACGGTAGAATAGTAGTCCAAGATAAGGATCTTCACCTTCCTCGTCACATTTCTTGAGGATATTCTCTACCGTCTGAACCATACGTTTTGCGGAGCCATTAGACTGGGGATACATCGGTGAGTTGGTATTATGTTCTACTCCACAGGCCTGCATGAAGTCGTGGAACTCCTGTGATGTATACTGAGGGCCGTTGTCTGTGGTGAGCCGTTCCGGTATCCCATGCTCAGCGAAGATGCTTTTCAGGTGGTTGATTATGGCACGGGAGGTAATGCCGGTGAGCTTCCTAACGATTGAAAACTTGCTGTACTTGTCAGATATCAGGAGGTATTGGTTCCCTTTGAACTCAAACAGATCTGAGCTAAGTATCTGCCATGGATAGCAGGGTGGTTCAGGCTGTAGGATTTGCAGCTTCTGTTGTTTTCTTTGATGTGCTTGGCAGGTGGCACAGTTTTGGACTAGGTTGGTGACATCTTTGGTGATGCCTGGCCAAAATACTGCTGATCTGGCACGTAGAAGGCACTTCTCTTGTCCGAGATGTCCGTGGTGGATGGTGTTGAGAGTGTCAGGCCTGAGCGTGGTAGGCATGACTATTCGTTCTAGCTTCAGGATGAGGCCATCCTCAATGGTGAGTTCCTCGCGGAAGTTCCACTAGTTGTGCAGTGCTTCGGGGCATTTCTCTCTGGTCGCAGGCCACCCTTCATTTATCACTCTCGGTGTTTGCTTAACGTTGGGTCGTTGGCTGTCTCGTTGCGAATCTGTTGAAGCTTTATCGGCGATGCTGGAAGATTCCTTGTGATCTGGTGGATGTCTAACTGTGGGAATTGTCCTTCGGGTGGGGCTGCCTGTGGCGATACTCTGGAGAGGGCATCGGCAATGGGTACCTCGGCTTCCTTAACGCACTTCACGGTAACGTCGTACTTCAGAGCTCGTAGTACAAACTTCTGTAATCTTGGAGAGCAGTTACTTAGCTTCTTCTTGAAGATCGCCTCCAGCCGCTTGTGATCTGTGTGGATAGTGCAGGACTTGCCGTAGATGAAGTAGTGGAACCTTTCAAGTCCCCAGATGACGCTGAGTGCCTCACGTTCAATGTTACTGTATCGCTGTTTGGTCTCGGTGAGGGCTTTAGAGGCATAACATACAGGCTTTCCGTCTTGCAGTAGTACAGCGCCTAATCCTTTCAGCGAGGCGTCAGTTTGAATGACAGTTTCTCCATGCGGGTCGAAGTACCTAAGTACGCCGAATGATGAGACTTCCTTCTTGACCTCGGTGAAGGCTCGGTCGTGCTCAGGTCCCCAGGAGTGCACTGTGTCTTTCTTGGTCAGGTCCCTCAGTGGTGCTGATAGCGTAGCCAGGCGTCCGGAATATCTCGTCAGATAGTTGACTAAGCCAAGAAAACTCTGTAGGCTCTTGACATCCTCAGGCGGTTTCAAGTCTATGATTGCTGATACTTTCTTGTTGTCAGGTTTGACTCCCTGTGGCGTCCAGGTGTGTCCAAAGAAGCTGACTTTATTACACTTGAACTGCACTTTGTCTTTGTTGAATACCACGCTCTTCTGCTTTGCTCTTTCCATGAGTTTGGACAGGTTTCTGTCGTGCTCAACTTCAGATGATCCATATACAAATAGATCGTCAGCGATACCGGTGACGCCATCGACACCTTTGAATGCTGTGTCGAGCTGTTTTTGAAACACGTCTTGTGAAACAACAAGGCCAAATGGGAGACGTTTGAAGCGATATCGGCCGAATGGCGTGCTGAAGGTAGTGAGGTAGGAGCTCTCTTCATCGAGTGGTACATGCCAGTACCCCTTCCTTGCGTCGACAATGGTGAAAAACTTAGCGCCATTGAGCTCGGTCACCACCGCATCAACTGTCTTTTTACGGTAATGTTCCCTTTTGACCCATTTATTCAAGTCTCGGGGGTCTAAGCAGACTCTGATCTTGCTGGCTTCTCCTTTGTCGGTTTTCTTCTCACTCAACACGATACTGTTGACCCAGTCGGTGGGCCTGTCAACAGGTGTGATGACACCGAGATTCAGCATGTTGTCTAGCTCCTTTCGGTAAGGGTCCTTAAGGTGCACTGGAACTGACCGCGGTGGGTGTATAACCGGTTCTGCTGCCGGGTCAAGCTTAATATGGTAAGGTTTCATGTCCTTAAATGTTCCTAGTCCTTCGAAGAGGTCCGGGTAGCTGCTAAGAAGGGTTTCCTTGGTTAGCGGTGGGGTGCTCTCTATGCTGCAGTTGATGGTGACAAACCCGAGTTCCTCACATGTTTTACATCCTAGCATGGCGGTTCCTTGTACATTGGTTACTGTGAAGGTTGCTTCCTTTATCCTTTGTGGTGGATAAATAGCTGGCAGGTACCCATCTGGATCTGTGGTGGTCCAAGTGCTTTGTCGCTAGGAAAGGCAATGATCTTGTCAAACTGTCTTGGGTATTACATTAGTCTCTGCACCTGTGTCTAATTTGCATACTATCGGGGTAGTTCTTTTGTGGTAGGGCTTAACAGTGACCTCAACTGTTGTGAAGACTTTGTTGCGGTTGCTGTTGTTTATACTGTCTACCTCAAGTGATCCCAGGAACATATCATCCTCGCTCAAGTCGGAGTTATTTTATTGTTTACCGACTTTATGGTTTTGTACTTCGTGTACTTGCTTTCTTTTCAGGCAAACTTTGCTGAAATGACCGCGTTTGTGGCAATAGTGGCATTCAACACCGTTAGCTGGACATTTTTTGTCGCCCGCGTGGGACTCATTGCCGCATCGGTTGAATAGTTGCATGTCGTTTCTTTGTTTCCGGGCTTTGTCGTCCCTCGGACCTCTTTGTTTGGTTTTACTTTTAGTGTTGCCTTTGGCTCTGTATAGTGAGTTGACGTGTGTTGTATCCGCGCTTGTCATTGCTTGGAGCTGTTGCCTGGTAGCTTCATCAGTGCGAGCGATTTTTCTCTGGCTTTCTTGAGTGTGAGGTCGTTTCCTTCGGCGATACATTTCTTTCTCACGACGTCGGAATCAACGCCGAACACGAGCGCGTCTCTCAGTAATTCGTCGTGGAATTCGGACAGCTAGCCACTGTTTTGAATCAACAGCTTGGCCTCTGTCAGAAAATCATCGAGGGGCCATCCGTTCTGCTTTAGGTTTCGGAGATAGAAGCGGTTAAGTATGTGGTTGGACTGGGGTTTCAC
>OX421445.1:60762885-60770385 GCA_949126865.1 Montipora capitata
AGCAGCGATTTTTTTGGGATAGCCGTTGGAGTGTAAAGCGGCGCAAACACGAGCAGTTTCACGGGTCCGGTCCAACTTGTGTGTTGGGGAGATTCAAAGCTCGATGCAGGAGTGTCTCAGCGGTGCTGATTTTATGTTTCCTGTCATGGTGTGAATGGAAGTCAAGATATCTATCCGTATGCATGGGTTTGTGGTAGATGTCGACCAAAATTTTTCCGTTAACGCGCGAAATGAGGGTGTCAAGAAAGGGTAGTTGGCCGTTGGACTCGTGTTCGATGGTGAAAGAAATATGCTGATCGATTGAGTTCAATGAATCGTGGAAGGAGGCAACAGCGTCACTCTTAATAATGCAGAAACTGTCGTCTACATACCGCTTCCAAAATTTCGGCGAGACAGTAGTAAGTTGTTTTGGTTAAGTGTTGGGTTCATATATTTAGTGGCTCGTTCGGCTCGTCTGGCTCGGCAGTGGATCAAAGAACGAGGAATAATTTGTATTGCGTTAAGTGTTGGGTTCATATATTTAGCGGCTCGTTTGGCTCGCCAGTGGATCAAAGAACGAGGAATAGTTTGTATTGCGTTAAGTGTTGAGTTCATATATTTAGCGGCTCGTTTGGCTCGCCAGTGGATCAAAGAACGAGGAATAATTTGTATTGCGTTAAGTGTTGAGTTCATATATTTAGCGGCTCGTTTGGCTCGGCAGTGGATCAAAGAACGAAGTATAACTTGTTACTCGGGCCCGTAGGGGCACGAGTTATAAAAGACGTTTGATTTCAGTTTTTTTTTTCTTGTGCAGCAAAATGCACAATAGAATTACGTGGCGGTGTTTGATTGGGCAATGCACAATAGAAAGCACGTGGCGGTGTTTTGATTGGGTAATGCACAATAGAAGCCACGTGGCGCTGTTTACATTGGTTATTTAAAGCAAACACGTAATCCAAGATCATGTAGCGCACTGTGCACCCTGCTAGCAGAGCCTTTCTTTTGCTTGCTCGATTTTGGCGTTCTCGAGAAAGGCTCTGCTTGAATCGAGTAAGATGTTTATTGAATATGCGCTGCATGTTGCCAGGATACAGTCTCGAACCCAAGCCTAATATGCCAGATCTCGCCGCCATCTTGGTTTTCATGGTACAGCGGGCTCAATTATAACCATCGATTTTGTCACTAAACGGACGCTCGCACTGGAAAAACCGGTTTGACGAGAGAAAACAAGATTGACTAGTCCAGAAGTTCGGGCTGCGGCGGCTTCAAAGAGTTGACGCGATTCGGGCAGAGCCTACTTTTCTCCTCCTCAGTAAAGAAAAAGACAAAAGGAGGCTCTGCTCGCAGGGTGCGCACTGTGATGCGTTGTTTGGGAATACTGAAGATCGACGTTGCGTTGGCTTAATCGATTTGTTCTTGGGGCGCTCAAAACACATACAAAGAAAGGCATAGGCTTTTCGCGGTAGACCCACACTAAAAGATGCCAAGCGTCAGCTTTGAAACAAGTCGTTCCGCGAACTGAATGAAACAAAAATATACTCGAATGTAACTGAAATGGACGCAACTATTGAAAGTGATACAAGTCAAAATACAAATTCTTTAATGAGCAGCGGGTACCTTATTGAGAACTACTCTGAAGATGACAGCGACAAAGACAATAACTCCACAAACAAATGGACGCTATATTGGGATCTTCTGAAGACAAAGTAAAAAACATGGGGCACAGCGAACAAATGGCCTCACGCTTGTACCATTTTCACGGCGAACAAACAGCCTCCCGCTCAGTGTACCATCGACTACGGAGATAAGTTTTTTGTCTGTTGCGTTTTTTAGTTTGTTGTTGTTAAACAGTTTGTTTCTTGTAGCTAGCTTCTATCGTTTGTTCAACTAGCCATATTAGCGATCGTTGTTCACTGCCATCTTGTGTATATAGTTCTGTTCTAGTTTTAAAAGAGTTGATGTCATCAGTGGAGACTGTGATCAGCTCTTTAGAAAATAAATGTGATGTAGACTGAAAGGCAGTACAGTTATTTGATTCTCAATGGTAATAAAGACTTGATTCCAAAGGAGAAATACAGGTCTCGAGAAGCACAAGTGTGTTTACTTTAGTTGTGATTTGCGTGTGCATTGACATAGACGTGCCTGAGAACCGAGCAGAATTACAGAGAAAAGGCTGAGACGTCTATTTTATAACAGCAGAAAAAAGAGGAAACTTGCTGGAACGTATTTGGTTAACAATGTACCGAGGTCATCCACATTTCATCGTATTACCAGCCAAGGAGATCACTTGCTCGTAAACACAACTATAGGAGCTACCTCACGTATGCGTTTAAATGTAAGCACGTGGTATGTAACACTTTTCCAAAAGCGTGGATGAACAGGTAAATGCAAAATGATGTTTGAAACATCGAAGCATGTTCCTTAAACTTAAAAGTGTGTTTGTATTTTTAAAAATATTAGCAACACTTGTGCTATCCAGACCATTTGGAAAATGAAAGTTAAATTTATTACAGAAATCAGGAATACCCGGTACGATTTGTAAAAGAATGTTGTTGTTTTGTTTTCTCAGAAACGGAACGTATTTATTTTGAATTCAGGGTGAACTATTTACACAGTGAGATAGAGTGACCAATAAAAACAGAGTTTGTAATTGGAAATCTAAACATCTTCGAGATACAAAAACAAACTTGTGAACACGTAAACCTGAAATATTGCAAATCATAATGTTGACAAACCCAAAAACGAAGGAAATGGATCATGGATAGGAAGTTTTGGATATCTGAATGATTTTGGGTTAGATTAAAGGATATATTGTTAGAAATTCCCAAGTTATCCCTTTTCGTGTTCATTAGTAATGCAAACAAGTCTTAGTAATAAATTGGATTAACGAGGCAAATGTAACGCATGTAATGCACTAGTCAGTGGAAAGCCCCGCACCCCCATACCCGGGGAATGCGGGGCAATAGCGGAGGATTTCAGCGGTTTTGGACTGTCACTTTTGCCACGGTATGCGGGGTTTTCGACAGCATTTGGCGCAAGTATCGGCGAACGGGGACCTTGAGCGGGGCTTAGACGGGATTTGCATTTTGACGCCAACTTGAATAGGCACGCAAAGATCCCTGGGTCTCAAAATGGCGGCTGAGTCAAGTTAAAATCCATTCTTTTCATGTTTGTAATGGGCTCTCAGTTAAATTCTGGGTTCAATCTGTAAATATTATCATTTCTTGTAGTAGAATTAGACAAAGATTATAGTTATGCTTAATTAGCGATTTATTTATAGCGTTGACCTTTTGTCTCTGTATTTCCATTGGAATGCAACGCGAACGTACGCATAGAGGGTGACAGTGACACTACTTTATGATTTTGTGAGATGAACCTTGAAAATGTTACCTCCGATGGGTTTCGTCTTTTTGAGTTTCTACATTACCACGGTCTGCGTAATGGTGGAACATGCAAGTTCCTACCAAGGACTCTTTCAAAGGTCTACTGTAGTTCACTAGATTTTTTTTATTTTCTTTGCTATAGTTTTCAGAGTAGTTTCAAAATTTGTTACCGATGAAGGGTTATTTCAAGAGATTATCAAGGTAAGAGCGAGAATACCCCGTATAGGCTTTCTACTAAAGGTAATCCCTCTTAAGTTATTTTTAGACATGGTCCCCATTTCTTCCACGGATGTTACTCGCGCGTTGCGTGGATGTTTTCGAGGAGGATTTGTTTATGTTTTGTTTCTTTTAGTTTCAAATCAAAGGAAAACCTTCAACGCTGTGAGGATTTCTTCTTTGATATTTTAATTACAAGCAAAGTAGCTTCAGCTCTCGCTATGTTTTAATACATTTCGAAAATTTAATAGGAGTTTAAATAAGAGACATATTTGCCTTGCACAAACAATAACAACTGAATGAACGGCAAAGAAATGAGTAGAAACACGAGTGCTAAGCGAACATTCGCCGAAACACAACGCAACCAGATGGTCGAAAGTGCAGATAGACGCTCGCCGCTAAGGCGGCAAAAAGCAGTTTAAGGAAAAATGGCAACAACGCCGGAGGCAACGTCGATTAATCAAAGTGCCACTGTCGTTACTCGTGGATATGAAAGTTACCGCGATTGTTTACAATTGGCAGGCTGACGTTTTCCTTATGCATTAGCATTGATAGTTGGATAATTGTGTAACAGCACGGTGGGCTCTCATATGCAACTAGATTCCCAAAATAATGCATGTATGTGAGGTAATCCCCTTTGCTGGAATTCAACCCTGTGAAATAAGTATACCATTTCTCCAATAGGCATAAGATTACTCTTTAACACATCCTCTATAAAGAGCTGTACCTTGTGTTCAAAGTTCGTTTCACAGATGACAAGGTAATTTTGAATAAGGTGTGATTTTTGTTGCCAGGTCATATTGTTAATGTCATCACTTTTAGCAAGTAGAGCAGATCCATTTAGTAATATTAACACTTTTTGTGCCAGTTATACATTCCTCCAACAAACCTTGCGAATATTTATCACTATATTTAATACTGTTACCCTTAGAAACAGATGATCTGAACCATAACTGATCACAGCAAGTGCATATATATTCAGGGCCATGTGTTATCTTATCACGAAAAAGACTGAATCACTTTTGACATGGAATGTCTAATAGAGTCTTGACCTTGACAAATTTCAGTTTGGTTTAGCCTTGAGCACTGCATAGCTTTCCTTAAATGGTTTTGTGCTTTTCTGTTTAGGTCTCTGATATATTCTGGATTGCTTTTCTTTTCCTATTCCCTTTCTGCTTTAATAGTTTCAGATCTGTTTTTGCGTTTTGCATTGTTTTTCTTTTCCCTGAACTCTTCAAGTGATTTTGTCTCTTCCGCTTGATAGATTCTCTCAAATAAGCTCTTTTTTGCCACTGCTTTGTAGAAATTATTACTGACACTCACATTATTTTTGACCATCGTTAATTAATTGATTATTACCAGGCTCTGAATAATTGTTGACATATTTCATAACCTGAAATACTGTCATTATAATAATCTAACTGAAGTGCTGAAACATAGTGTCTTCCATCTAGATGTCCAATGTTCACAGTAGTTCCCCGTTGTCCGCTTATAGGACTGATAACAGTTACTGGTGCCCACCCCTCAATGGATTCATTTATATGTATAGTAACATTTAATACATTGCAAACTGCTTGCACAATGAGTGCATCACACCATGTATGTTGCTGCGACAACAAACGCACAATTGCTCTGTAATGATGGGCCCAGCCGAACAAAAAGACAGCTGAGAGTGCAGAAAAAATTTCTCTCAGGTAGTTTTCCCATTTTCAGGGCTGTGCTAAACCCAGTGATTGTAAAGTTTCGAACGCCAAATCTGTAACTCAAGGTAGATTTATTCGGGCTTTATGAGAAATGGACTGCATTGTTGATTTTCATGTTTGTCAAAGTTTAATTTGAGGTAAAAATTCTTAAATTACATTAATTTTGGTCATCATTGTGCTTTACAGTTTTGGAAGTACTCTATCGTCCCGGGTGCGGGGTAGAAAAGTTTGGTTTTGACGTACGAAATTGCCCCGCATAGCGGGGAATTTGCTTCATTTAGAAGGCAGGCCTGGTCTAATGCCCCGCTATTCCCCGGGTATGGGGGTGCGGGGCTTTCCACTGACTAGTGCATAATCATGAGAAGATTCACGGAAAACGGAATTTGAAATGTTATGCAGGGGTAAGTATTTGAAGGTATTTGTAGACTTTATGCTTCGATGTATTGTGCACATAAACGAGTATCTGTTCTTCTCTTTAAATGAGATTTTACAGCACTATCAGTAACTACGGTTAATGTTACGTGACCGTACTAAAAGGGCTATTCATGTCGCGATAGTTATCTTCGCGTTCTTTGTAGTCGGCCGTTCAAGGTCATACAATCAACGGGTTTCTTGTAAATAAAACGAGGACATGAAGACTTTGTTCCTAGATCTCAGATTATAACGTCCACCCGGGCGCGTAGTGTGGTCATTTTTTCAAGTACGCACAAGTACATATGATCTAGAAACCTAAGTAAACTAAGCGAAAAATACTGCGTTCTTTATTTCTTGTTCGAAATAGTTGTGTGAATACAAGCAAAGAACAAAGCGTCTTGCCCTTATTTTGAGCAAACTTGGCGCAAACAAAACATTGTTTTGGTTGTGCTAGCGTGACAGGAATTGCCAACAACGTTCTTGGAACGTCGCTCCTTTGTCAAGAACGTTCTTGGAACGTCGCTCCTTTGCAACTTCGCCTTTTTGTTGCACGCTGACCAAACAACACTGCATTGTTTAGTGTAAAAAAAGTACAATGCAAAACTAAGTGAGAACATGGTATAGCTTTTGTTTTAGTTTTTAGAATTTAATCAAAGTGGTGTTTTCATAAGGAAATCTTGGTTGCGTACAAGTACAAGTTAAAAATAGAAACAATTAGTGTAAAATTTCAAATTTTTCTGGTCACCTCAAGTACGCACGTGCGTATTTGCGTATAGGACGCTACGCGCCTGCCACCTGCATTGGCCAAATCTATTGAAGCCTCATTCATTAGTGCTAAAGAGCACGGTGTATGCTTAGCTGCTACATGGTAGAACCTGTGCAACTGGCTATTTTAATAGTCAGGGTCTAGCTCTAAAAGCCTCAGTTAGTCGTCCAAGGTTCACTTGGCAGTTTGTCTTCTATAGTAAATCAACTAGCTGTTTGCAATTTGTCAAAGTTCTCCCCCTCCCTCCCTCCCTCTCTCCCTTTGGAAATGGGTTGTATTTATCGCTTTGCCGTCATTAAAATTGGGTCGCTCCTGCGTGGTGTGGTTTAAGTCTGCGCAGCGACTTCCCCCAAGCTTGTTGGCTCCTTGCCTTTCATGGTTCGTACAAGCTTGAAAAGGTCTTGAATTTTAGTAGTCATCTTGAAAAGTCCTTGAATTCGGTTAAGGTCCTTGAAAAGTACTTGATTTCTTTATTAGGTCTTGAAAAGTCCTTGAAATTTAGTAATTTACTTATGCCCTATCACTTTTCTGAAAAATGAAATGATTTTGCTGAAAAAATTGGTGCATTGACGACGAATAACTGACGATAAAAGTGGGACAAATGGTCGGTATAACACATTTGATTCTACATGAAGTAAAAGTTGATCTTTGCCTCAGTACCAGGCCTTTAACGTGGGGTTGTCCACCACATGCGTTTGTTTTCAGGGGCTTTGTGATTGTGGTTGATGATGTGTTGCGTTTTTTCGAGCAAGCTATTGTTGACTTTCCCTTCGTTTGCAATTTAAATGAGTGATGGGCAAATGTGTATTTAATCGTAAATGGTTGAGTGATGCAAAGTTCAGCTGGGTGAAAGAATTCAAAGGCGACAAACACAAGACCGGTGAGAATTATGCAGCATTATTTGACCTAGTGAAAGTTCTGCTGGTGCTTTCACATGGTCAGGCATCTGTAGAGCGGGGGTTTTCTGTCAACAAAGAAATTGAAGTAGAGAACTTGCATGAGCACTCAGCGTATCATTTGTGATCATCTAAGGGCAGTT
>OX421445.1:60775385-60785385 GCA_949126865.1 Montipora capitata
TTCTTCTTACGCGTACTAGGCCGAATTTTCCATCGAAATCGAGAATCCATTTTCACTGTTACATAAGGCTAGAGCAACTTTTCGCCTTGAAATGTGGCATTTCAACACTCACTGAGGTGGACTGTTGCCGTGAATTGTATTTGAGATCGCCACGTAGCCATGTAGCTGAACTGAGTCCGAGTCAGTTGATCTGGTCCGACATTTGTATCTGCCTCTGCAAAAGGCCAACGAGGGCTCTTTTCATGCAATGTCACGTTTTACAAACGTTTCCGTTTATGACTTCGCGGATCTGCCACACTGATTGTTTATTGTTCCGAACGCTCTGCAGGAGTGCTCAACGACCAATTTTTCAAATAAGGTTCATTTCGTTTCCGAACAACAAACTGGCACCTTTAAAGCGGTTTATGGTTAATAATTAACTTTCGTGGGAAAAAAATAGTCGCTCCTCAGAGCCAGCAAGACAAAGTCCAAAGGATCCCTTTTGCCAGCAAGCAAATTCATTGAGGACCATAATCCCAGCCAGGAATTTTTTATTTGTCATTGCTTTCTACCAGCAATGTAGGATGAACATACTTAGCCAGCCAGCAAGTAGAAAAAGAAGAAAAGTGATTTTTACTTAAATTTAACAAGATTTAATCAGCTATTTCAGCGTTACTTCCTTTTAATATCACTGTAAAGCCATTAAGGGCCGTCATTTGAACAAAATGCAAATATAATTTATCTCCTACTCCGCAAATATTTTTTTATAATTCACCATAAATTACACAACGGTCTCCTTTCTGTAGTTTCCATCCTTCCTTAAGTTTTCTCGTTTGCGTTAATTTGCTTATTTGTACCGTTCATTTGTATAAAAGTGCCCCTAGAAAAATTATGTGAAAAAGATTTACCGTAAATGCTCGAATTAGCGCCCAGCTTCAATTAAGCACCCCGCTTCGAATTAGCGTCCCTCCTAAGGCTCAAAATTTGTAAAAAGCACCCCCCTTAAAATAAGCGATCCCAATCCCAGCTACGCTGACTATCTTTTTAAGAATTAAGGAAATGAATTAAAGATTTTATCGTTCACCTCACGTTGTGTAATTTATGGTCTCTTCGCCAACACTTGTTACTCTCCAGTATCATCCACATTACGCCTTAAACCTGCCAACTTTGATGTACTATCGCATGGGAAGAGAGCGTCCATTTCCTCCCCTTGATCTTCAGAACAACTTGCCTCGTACCATCCCTTTATGTGGCATACAATCTGAATACTATTTAATCTAACCTATGATCTATCATATGTCCATGCGTGAGGGAGACAAAGATAGCTGGATGGTCTAGCTCTCTTTTCGTGTTTACATACTTGAATTGAGTCCACATGAACGCAAAAAATATTTAAATTTATATATAACTATTATCTATCACGACTAACACTATCATGTTCATTGACAAAATTTACGTCACTAAAAGTATTAACAAATGAACAATTTTTTTAAAAAGCCCAGATTATCGGTATATTTATCCTTAATTTTAAAATCACATGATCCCTATCATGACTGTCACCGAAATTGAGACTTCATCATGATAAAAAATAACAGCCGAAATATACATCCCTCTCATCTGTATCCTTATGTACAAATTATTTACTTACTTTTCGACTATTCTGGAATTTTTTCGAGTTCTTACAAGTTTATATGTCATGGGATTTTCTAGTAATGTTTCATAGTCAATGAAAATTTGCAAAGAAACAGATTCCTATTAAAAAAATGTTTTTCACATGATATAAACAAATGCTAGCATTTTACTATTCCTCGTAATTAAATTTAAACTCATATTGGAATGTTAAGTTAATAGTCCACTGTTATCCACTGTTATTTTCTCTCTTCCCAGTAAACGCAAATGTCAAGTTTTCAGTGAGAAACTGGTTTAAAAGTTCGAGAAATGATATAAAACGATAATGACCTACCAATCGGTGTTACGATACGACTATACTGTAACCGGGGCAACTTAGACAGATTGGACCAATAACATAAGAAAGTTGGTTGTGGGCCAATCAGCAGCTCATAAAAAATTAGTCACTCAAAGCACGAAATTTAAATGATAAAAGCGAACGCTTGGTCGATTCGAAACTTTACATATAACACCCAGGAGATTGACACTAGCTCTTATTTTGTCATCTAAAAGCACGTTCCTCGCTACCATTGCCGCACTTTGCAAAGACTATCGCGACCTCAAGTCAAAAATATAATTAACGTTTCCGTTTTTTGCCTCCGTCGTTCACTCTAAGGGACCTTTCAGGTTGAAATTGGTTGATTTTGGTCTATATTGTTTATTTTGATTAGGATCAACACCTAACGTTCTTGGGATGTACTCTGACTTTCCTGTAATCCGACTGGTCAATTTTGTCCAGGTGGCTCGGTTATCTGCTGTAAGATCCAAGGGACTGATCAAGAACCTTAAAAAAAAATACCGTTTGTCGACCAATCCTTGCAATAGCATAAGGGTCAGTCTTTTCGTCTGAAAAAGACTTCAAGCATTGTTCGATTAGCCAAAGTTGGACCTGTCAATAACCGAAAACAAACAAAGTAGTCATGTTGTTTGCATTACCTTCCAATTGTTAAACGTAAGTTAACTGAGGAGATACTCAATCGATAAGCGTTTGGAGGCACAAAGGCGATCGCCGATGTATTGCAAGATCTTTATAAAAGTCACAAAGACACCACACAAGTCAACCAATTAGGATGCTTTGCAAGTTCTCAACAGAACTCACAACCAATAAAATTCGCAGATGTTTTGCGAGTTCTAAGCAGACGTCACAAAGACAATCGCCGATGTATTGCAAGATCTTAACAGAAGTCACAAAGACAATCGCCGATGTATTGCAAGATCTTTATAGAAGTCACAAAGACATCACCACACAAGTCAATCAACGAGAATGCTTTTCAAGTTCTCAACAGAACTCACAACCAATATAATTCGCCGATGTTTTGCAAGTTCTAAGCAGACGTCACAAAGACAATCGCCGATGTCGCAAGATCTTAACAGAAGTCACAAAGACAATCACCGATGTATTGCAAGATCTTTATAGAAGTCACAAAGACATCACCACACGAGTCAACCAATTAGAATGCTTTGCAAGTTCTCAACAGAACTCACAACCAATAAAATTCGCCGATGTATTGCAAGATCTTAACAGAAGTCCCAAAGACAATCGCCGATGTATTGCAAGATCTTAACAGAAGTCACAAAGACAATCGCCGATGTATTGCAAGATCTTTATAGAAGTCACAAAGACATCACTACACTAGTCAGTCAACGAGAACGCTTTGCAAGTTCTCAACAGAACTCACAACCAGTATAATTCGCCGATGTTTTGCAAGTTCTAAGCAGACGTCACAAAGACAATCGCCGATGTATTGCAAGATCTTAACAGAAGTCACAAAGACAATCACCGATGTATTGCAAGATCTTTATAGAAGTCACAAAGACATCACCACACGAGTCAACCAATTAGGATGCTTTGCAAGCTCTCAACAGAACTCACAAGCAATAAAATTCGCCGATGTTTTGCAAGTTCTAAGCAGACGTCACAAAGACAATCGCCGATGTATTGCAAGATCTTAACAGAAGTCACAAAGACAATCGCCGATGTATTGCAAGATCTTAACAGAAGTCACAAAGACAATCGCCGATGTATTGCAAGATCTTTATAGAAGTCACAAAGACATCACCACACGAGTCAACCAATTAGGATGCTTTGCAAGTTCTCAACAGAACTCACAACCAATAAAATTCGCAGATGTTTTGCAAGTTCTAAGCAGACGTCACAAAGACAATCGCCGATGTATTGCAAGATCTTAACAGAAGTCACAAAGACAATCACCGATGTATTGCAAGATCTTTATAGAAGTCACAAAGACATCACCACACGAGTCAATCAACGAGAATGCTTTTCAAGTTCTCAACAGAACTCACAACCAATATAATTCGCCGATGTTTTGCAAGTTCTAAGCAGACGTCACAAAGACAATCGCCGATGTATTGCAAGATCTTAACAGAAGTCACAAAGACAATCACCGATGTATTGCAAGATCTTTATAGAAGTCACAAAGACATCACCACACGAGTCAACCAATTAGAATGCTTTGCAAGTTCTCAACAGAACTCACAACCAATAAAATTCGCCGATGTATTGCAAGATCTTAACAGAAGTCACAAAGACAATCGCCGATGTATTGCAAGATCTTTATAGAAGTCACAAAGACATCACTACACTAGTCAATCAACGAGAACGCTTTGCAAGTTCTCAACAGAACTCACAACCAATAAAATTCGCCGATGTTTTGCAAGTTCTAAGCAGACGTCACAAAGACAATCGCCGATGTATTGCAAGATCTTAACAGAAGTCACAAAGACAATCGCCGATGTATTGCAAGATCTTTATAGAAGTCACAAAGACATCACTACACTAGTCAATCAACGAGAACGCTTTGCAAGTTCTCAACAGAACTCACAACCAGTATAATTCGCCGATGTTTTGCAAGTTCTAAGCAGACGTCACAAAGACAATCGCCGATGTATTGCAAGATCTTAACAGAAGTCACAAAGACAATCGCCGATGTATTGCAAGATCTTTATAGAAGTCACAAAGATATCACCACACGAGTCAACCAATTAGGATGCTTTGCAAGTTCTCAACGGAACTCACAAGCAATAAAATTCGCCGATGTTTTGCAAGTTCGAAGCAGACGTCACAAAGACAATCGCCGATGTATTTCAAGATCTTTATAGAAGTCACAAAGACATAACTAGACTAGTCAATCAATGGGAACGCTTTGCAAGTTCTCAACAGAACTCACAACCAATATAATTCGCAGATGTTTCGCAAGTTCTAAGCAGACGTCACAAAGACAATCGCCGATGTATTGCAAGATCTTAACAGAAGTCACAAAGACAATCGCCGATGTATTGCAAGATCTTTATAGAAGTCACAAAGAAGTAATCACAAAAGAAGTCACGAAGTAATCACCATGCAAGATCGTTACAGTTATAAACATCTCACAGGTGTTTTCAAGCAGTTCGGTAAATAAATTAACGGTCCTGTAGTACTCACACGTAAAATGTGCTAGTTTTCAGAAATCTTCTTTACGGTGGAAAGGATGCTTTGAAGGAATAGTGAAATCATCGCCGATGTAAATTAGCTTCGTAGGACTTTGTCTTTCAAGGAATGACCTCTGTAGTGGGTTCTTCTCAGAGCCTTGTCAATTACCAGTCTTCAAAATGTAACTTTTCCCGCAAAAAGTAAAACTGAAAAAACGGTTTTGTTGGCTATACAAAGTTATATTTCCCTGAAACGTTAACCCGTTAATGGTATGTAAAGGGCTAATTACTTGTGTAATGGCCTTGTATGCATGCACCTGATCAACGTTCTTTTCTTCTATTTTTCCCTCACAGAGAAGTAATAATAATAATAATAATAATAATAATAATAATAATAATAATAATAATAATAATAATAATAATAATAATAATAATAATAATAATAATATTAACTTTATTTAAGTATCGAATCTTATAGCCGGGCACATGTGCCCTACTAATCGGGGAGACAACAGATCGACAACGGATTTCTCACTTCTTTTCTTGTTTCCTTTGTGGCACTTCGCCATGGAACTGTAAAAGGATTTCTTATCCGTTCACTTTTTAATACTCAAAACTGAATTTTTTTTGGAGGGAGAGCTCCTTCACTTGCTTCAGATATTCATCTCTGCGACGCTACAATTTTGGGACAGCTAATTCACTAATTTTTCATTTTTTGATAATTAGTTTTACACAATGGGAAGAAATGTTTGATTAAGATCAATGATGTAGTGAAAATTTGGAGCTTCAAGTCCTTCAACAACATTTCATCTTCCTTTTGTTGGTTAACAGTACAGAATATTTACCACCTCTTTTCACATTTTACTCCCGTTACATGGGCTAATTTTCTAGGAAAATGGAAATCTAAAATTTTTGGATTTAAAGATGTGATAAAAAGAGGAATAAGAACAATTCTCAATTTCGTACAACGTTCAACTGCATCCAGGGCTCGAAATAATTTCCGGAGAGTCTTCCGGTGAAATTCATTTTAGCTCGGTCACCTATCGTTTCTGGCCGGTCAAATTTATCTGATAAATATCTCTTAAAGCAGGGGCCCATGAACCAAAACTACAGTAGCATTCTAATATATTTCCGAAAAAGTCCTTGCTTGGAGCTTATAGCACAACAGCACTCATTATGAACAATAAAAAAATAAATTATCGGACACATTAAATTCGTCCGGCGCCCCAAAATATGATGATTTCTGGTGTACGTATCACGGTGTGTGAGCTTGATTCTAAAACTCCGCCAGTAATCCATGTTACTCCCCATTAAATTTAATAAAAGGGGAGAAAATTTGTATTCATCGAGAAAATTAACCAATAAAAGTGAAAATGTTTTAATTTTATGACTGGAAATGCGTGAACTTTGCTGTCTTTCAATGCGCCAATTGTAAACAACGGTTCTAGTTGCATTTTCACCCAGGATTTCAGATTGAAGTTATGCAATACACAGCGACTCGCTACATACTGATAACAACTGAAACAACTGAACAGCATGCATATGGTGGCGCTATAAAATTTGTATCTGTTCGGTCATGCTAAGAGAACTTGAGGGTTTTCGAAATTACAAGGGCTTCAGTATTATTTTCTCGAAAATTTTATTTTCCACAAAAATAGCCTAACCTGGGGCGTGAAATGTGAAAAATTAAACTTCGAAAGTCGTAGGGAATTAATTAGATAAGCTTCGAAAATTGTACATCATCCTCAAGTTATAGAGAATTCGAGGCAATATTCACTTCTCTGAACAGATATTTAACAGAAAACAGTCGTTGGGTGCCCCTGTCAACTCCACAATTAGTCCGGACATTGTCTGTTGACCGGCCGTTATTTCCAACCTTGCAGAAATTTTCGTAAAAATAACACTGAAGCCCTTGCAATTTGGAAAACCCTCAAGTTCTCCTAGGATGACCAAACAAATGCAAATTTTATAGCACCGCTTATATGAATTTCTCATAGATATGCATTGTAGCTATGTAGCTAGCCCGCGGTTCAGGCGCATCGTTTGTGCGGCGTAGAAAGAAGAGAACGGTCTGCCGTGAAACTCAGTCCTCCAGAAACACAAACACAAAAATGTGATCTCTGACTGTCGCCTCATTTCTTCCAGTATGATCAAACACAAGTATAACCACACCCCCAAAATACTTGAGGTGGAGGTGCCGCAACTCGCATGCAGTGACAACACAATGGAAGTGTGCCATACGATAAAGCTCAAATCGAAAAGAAGACAAAGACTAAAGAAAAAGAGGGGAAAATTCATGATTTCGGAATGTAGATTTACAGCATTTAAACACGAACCTTTTATATAACGCAATGATCACTCTCTACACTACAGGCGTTTTTTTAAGGGCGGTCGAAAGCTGGAAGCCAGTTTAAGTTCGAATTGCAGAGGCCGTCACTCGATGAAAACACCTGGAAATCAGAACCCACGCTTGTCAATTCGACCGGAGAAAAACACTGGCCAGGTTATCAACATGAAGTATATAAACAATCTTGCGTCACTGAAGGTTTTGGCGGAACACTTTGATGTAAACGACCGAAAATACCACTGAGAAATTTTGCTCGAGTTTCGAGTACGATAAAGTTTAAAATGTTGCTGACATGAAAGGTCATGAAAATGCATGCGCACTGTATAAATGCAAGCAACTAGGAGGGAAAGCCTTGTTTTTGCACAGGGAGACTTCGTAACTCAAATATTGGCAGCTGAGAGACGAGAACGTTATTTCGTTTGTCCCTGTCTCCCCTAATGAGCTCTAAATCACCTGGCGAAATTTAGATCGATATAAAAGAAAAACAGTCAATATTTAGTAACAGCCAGTAACTACAAAGTCATATACTATCAAGCAATTGACCTGGCACACGTTACCACTTTGGCGGTCACTAGAATATAGACGGGTCAAAAAATATGGTATCCGTTTCTTGTCAGTACCAGCTGTCACTACTGATAAGAAAAAGTCTCCCTTTCTAGCTCGACTGGTTGGCAGGATGCAGTTCGATTGTACAGCCCAGTTTTCACTATGAAACTGAACAGAAAGCTAAAATCTATTTTTTAAATTAACTGCACGCCATTACCTTAACTCCTTTTCTGGACCAATTTTCCACTATATGATTTAATTTGAAGCTCCGCTAGGTCTGGGCTGAATGGGAATACATGTAATTTTAGTGAATAAGAAACACTAAACTTGATAAATATTTCACTAAAAAACTCAAAAATTGCTATCAATAAAGGTTATAAACCACGGCAAGAATGGTGGCGAGCTCAGTGCGAATTAACAAAGAAGGCATAATTTGCCCGCATTTTCTAACATATACCGGGCGGAAAACTCTTCGTTATCCGATGCGTAGTTCACTCCGGTTAATGCGAGTATTCGTTCAGACTACTCACACAACACATACAAATACAAAACCGGTGTACGATGCAGACGATGTATCAGCTACACTAGAGTATTTCAATAAGAAAACCTTATCAACTGTGCTAATGCACATTATTTTGTCGGTCACTAGCAAAAAAAAAGTGAGTTAGTAAGCAAGTATTAGTAAGCACTTACCGTTACAAAACAATGCTAGGCTGTGATCCCGAGAAAATTGGTACCACGATTCCGAACGAGGAAGAAATAGCTTTAAAGCATTCCAGTTGGACAGCCAGCTCAAAAGTTCCGCCGCTCTCTCTCTGGACGTACCGGTCTATGCGCAATGTGAATGAAACAGTTGATTTTGTACTGATTGACAGCCAGTTGTCAGATATTCAATAGAGGAGCGTAGAAGAGTTTTCATTTAAACAGTTTCAGATGTCATCCGCACGTCATATGATCGGCGTTGTACTGGGCGTTAACTGCTTGAAGTTTTTGCCAGCAAAGCGATAAAAAAAGAGTGTGTGAGCCAGGAAGTGGGCGTTGAGTGTCGAGTCCCAGCCAAAAATAATTTGGGTAGAAAAAATCGCCAGCAAGCTATTATTCTTAACTAATTCCCAGCCAATTTTTTATCTAAGATGCCATACTTCCCAGCCAGCATCACGATGTCTGAGGAACGGCTTTTTTGAATATCGGCTCCACTGAGCACTCCTGGCTCTGGATATGATCTTTCACTGATTTCTGACTTAACCGTACAATTAAAAAAAAGTGCACTGAAGCAACATCTCCGGACCATTTGGGGCAGCGCAAGCAATGTTTTCAAGGTTTTGGTTACATTAGGAAATTAAGATCGTTATTTTACTTTTTTGGCCCTATTCGTAATAGCGTATGATTTCTTTATTTTGGCAAAGATTCTGTCACCAACGCTCAAATGCGGATGGTTTGTTGCGTCTTCACAAAGTTCCGGATGAAGAATTTTTTCAAAAACACTGCCGACAAAAAGCAAAAACTGGACAACAAACTATTGAAGTGTTTTTTTTGTCAACAATCTGTTGTATAGGAATATTTCTTTTTCTCAGGGTAAGGTTGAGAGAAGATCGCTCATTTTGACCAACTGCAAAGTACAAATTTTCTTTACAGTCTGTCTTTAGTTGGGATGTAAGCTTACAAACAAAAATTGACAGGAAACAAATTTCGGTTTTCGTTTTGTCAATTGTAAGAAAATTCTAAATTTGTCCGCTAGTGGACAGGCCCTTAACGTACTTTTTTTCTGAAAAGAGATTTTGTTGCAAGCATTTGCTCTGAATGACAGACGACCAAGGCTGACCACGACAACGATTGTCTCAAGACGTACGACCATGGCTTTTGCTGTGAAACTTTGCACCAGTTCTGGTGTGAAACTTTTGCGGTGATTGTCTGAACACATACGACCATGGCTTTTGCTGTGAAACTTTGCACCAGTTCTGGTGTGAAACTTTTGCGGTGATTGTCTGACCACTTACGACTATGGCTTTTGCTGTGAAACTTTGCACCAGT
>OX421445.1:60790385-60795385 GCA_949126865.1 Montipora capitata
TTATATCATTGCTCAACCAATAATATTCTCAGCTGTACCCAAGGGACAAGCATTTACGCCAGAATGAGTGATAATTAATGTTTTGGCAGAATATACTATATTCAAATGACTTTGCATAGGGACTCTATCTACCGAAGGTACGTTCCTAAGAAGCTGGTCTCAAGTGTCCTGGCCGAAGCACAATCGAAAAAAGCATCACGTCTTCACAACTGCTAAAGTTGTTTCATGAACTGCTATGATCAGGCTTTCGCATAGGGAATCGTAACATATCCGCAATTTCAGTAAAAAAATGTACATATCTTTTATCATATCCGCTGTTTTTTTTTCCGGGTTTTTTGAGACTTTGTAGTATGTACTAAAATTTCTCAGACTCCAGAAGGGATGGAAGTCCATGATTTGCGGTTCTTCGATTCGGAACCAACATCGCAATTGGCAATTGTTTCCAAAACGACCATAACCAACCTTAGACTTTTCACAACGTTCCCTAAACAGCCTCTCTTCGGTCAGCTATCTACAGGAACCCGAAGCATCGGCGCTTCGAAGAAGAGATTTATGATTTTTATGATTATGATCTTTATGATTGGCCAAGCCACCTCAGGGAGCAGATAAACCGTACTTTTCAGTTCAGGAACTGTCATAAGGAGTTCTTTTGTTCTTTTTGATGTATCCATCGAAATAACCCCAGGGCAGTTTCGGTCTAGGGAAAGTGGTTACACACAAAAAGGTCCTTGCCCGTGGGCAAACGTGATTTACCCATAGGTAAAAGGGCTAGTGTAACCACAACTTATAACTCATCCTTCTGGGTAGTTATAGTTGTCTTTGCAGAAATCATTGTAGACCAACATCGGGTGAAAGGTGACCCTGAAAGTTGCGTTAAAATTAACACAAACGTTTTCGTTCTTTTTTAACGAATGCAGTTCAGCGCTGTTGGAACTGAATGTAAAGAAACAGGATAACTTGTCTCTTTTAACATATTCATGCTTGGGGTATTATGTTTAGTAAGAATGTTGTGTAATGTATGCCGCCTGAGGTTTTTCTGATTAATCAAAGATTACCGGTAGCTTTAAAATTCAATCGATTATTGGAAACTTAGAGTCACAGTTTCGAGGATTGTATTTCGTTTGCTGGCATAATAACAGTCTTTTTCTTCATATTTCAATTTTTCTTTGTTAACAACGAAAAATGTAGTGGCAATTCTCATTGCAAGAAATCAGTATCACTTAGAAATGAGTTATCAGTTTCAACGAAGCCTGAAAGATGTTGAAACCAATATCGATCTCATGATCGCGTACTGCAATGCACTTTGTTCTTCCAATTAAGTTCTACTGGTACATGAATCGTGATCTTTTTTGTTAAGACATTTTCCAGGTGACAAACGTTCCATAAGAAAAGTTCCTTAACTGTCTGTGGCGTCCCAAGCACATCCTTGAGGTGTAAAAACCCTTTCCCAACTTTGAATTCCCAAGAACACTACTATACGCTACATTTGATGCAAAAGTTAGAGAGTTTCAATATAAAATCCTCAATAACATAGGAAGAAGATTTTCTCTTGATCAATCACATTATATTCATAGGGAAATATTATCTTTATTCAAGGAAATGTAATGGAAGTCTTCCTTCGCTTGGAAGTTTTATTGCCAGGACAAGGCGTGTTCATAGCAATGAGCTACATATCGCGAGGGAGAAGGGGAAGGTAACTTTACATTTAAGGAAATGGGAAAAGCTAATGAAGGGTTTGACGAAGTAGTTGTTGATTGCTCTTTGTAATCTCAACCGGCTATTTTATTGCTGTTTTTGTCGTTGTCTGCTTATATAACCATAGAGCTTGCTTGTGTAAATGTATGTATGTGTATAAATATATTTAAGAAAATTATAATGTAAAAACCAAATCAATGCGCGCGCTCTGATTGGTCAATCTCCTATATTTATTGTGCAGTAAACTCGTGGTAAAATCGCGCGTCTTCTGAAAAATCGCGCGAACAATTCGTAAATCACGAGCCGCAGGCGAGTGATTTACGAATTCTTCTCGTGTTCTACCAACATCCCGCGTGGTTTATCAGCCTATAAACCATAGAAACTTGTGGTCTATTGCTTAAATAAAATATATAAAAAAAAAAGAACAAAAACTCCTGTACGTGTTGTTTATCCTCGTTTCCCCTCTTAGAGGATTTTGAAGTCTGGGAAAGAAGCGTAGGACAGAATTGCTTTAAGTCAAGCCCTGAAAGAGTCCTTTAATGGCGTCCGGGTATTTGTAGCCAAACATATCGAAGTCAGGTCGATATCTCTCGTGAAGTCTAATAATACGATCAAGAGGAATTTGGGAATAATGTGTCTTTAGGTGCTCTGGGGTTCTAGATCCACTGAACGACGGAAATTCCACAATCTTGTCCAAATTCAACTGCTTTAAAATGTAGTCGGCATCTTCCTTGACTGTTTCAAAATGTCCAACGTAGTCATAATCGATTGCACAAGGATAGCATGTCTGGTGAGATGGGCGCCAGTGCATGTCCCAGCTCGAAGGATCAGGCAAAGTGTCGAGATAATCAGTGAACTCATCAAACGTTGGCAAGTTTCGATCAACATCAGTTCCGTCTTTTGGAGATTTTCTTACTTTGCTGACAATTTCTTGTCCTGTCTTCGCATACAAGGGCGTCGTATAAGTAACAAATTTGTCCCTGTAAGCAGATAGTAAGCGCTCAAAAGGTTCCCGGACAAAGAAAAATGTTGTGTAGGATTTTAACATATCCTGCCTCTTTTTCGGTGGATACCTATTCAGAAACGTAAAGAGGCTGTGATTAAATAAACTGATCGTGTCTGGATCTGCTTTCACCTGGCGATTTGCGAGAATATTGATCAGCGCACGTTTCCATTGGCTCGCTCCAGTTTTTGGAACATAACAAATGATGAACTTGTACTTCTCACTAACGACAAGGTTGAAGTAATTTCGATTTGGGAGCTGGTGGAAGATGTCTCCGTTATTTGTGGAGTTCTTGCAGTAGTCTCGGATCTTTTGACGTCGGTCTTGTTGCCTCTTTGCGTGATTGATCTGAAAAAATAAACAAACCATTAAAACAGGTACTGGATTGTGTATTTCTCATTTTCAGCACTTCTATTGTCTGATCTCAGCATAACTTTTCTGTGACCAAAGAAGGTTTCTGCACCAAATGAGGAAAACACATGCACGCGTTCTGAAACTTTCCTTTGGAAAACATACATGGTTGACCTATGAGCGCTTTTTAGCGGAAGACATCCGATTTGCCGTTTTGTTTAAAAATGCTGTTCCCTCCGTTGTGACGTTCTCGTGGAATGCTGACAGTTAACTTGTTTTTGGCTTTCGTACGCAAAGCAAGAGAGGCATATCTCTTAAACATAGTTTTGTAAGTACTTTAATTACTGTCACAGTGATTCGTAGTGTCGATACCCTTAGTTCTGGTGTTCAATATTGTAAGTAGTGTGTACTGTAAATAATATTAATTGCAAATTTAAAAAAAATCTCAAACAAAATCTAACACCCTTGAATCTTTAGGTCTTAATAGGAAAGATGAAATGTAGTCCACCAATTCCCCAATGTATTTCTTTACAGTTATGTAATTTCAGTTATCATATCTATTATTGTTATTGTACCGTATCCGTTAAGTCCGTTTAATCTTTGGTGTGACTGCTGTATCAAATCACACGCTATATCACTATTCAAATTGTAACGTCTTTGTTAACGTCTTTGTTAACCGTAGTCCCTTTCCAAATATTGGCTTTTTCAGATATATATATATTCCTTCACCGGTATATCAGCCTTGCTCTTTTTAAAGGTGATGCCATTGAAATAACAGAAATGAACTGGGTCAACTACACAAGCGAAATATAATGGAGACCTTGGCAAGAATCGAAAAAAAAAAAGGCTAAAAAGACTTGGCTGTCACCCATCCAAGAAATGACCCTGTTGGTTGACAAGCATAAGCACGTGGCTAATTACCACATGCGGCTGAAAGTGCAAATTGTTTACTTGGTCTGCATGAAATAAGCTGCCCAACGATATTGTTACTCACCAACCCTAAACGCGGAGCTCCATTTCTAACCCCAGAAAGCAATATACCGTATTTAGTCGAATAAGCGCCTCGCCGCTTATTTAATTTTTCGTGTCTCCGGTGCGGCGCTTATTCGAGGGCAGCGCTTATTTAAAAGGGTCATACCACAAAGACAAAACATTTTGATTGTACAATTTAATTTACTTCATGAGTATTTTTTCATGGCTTACCCACTTGAAGCTAACGTAAGTTTTGGCTTTCATAACAGCCTCCTTAATACTTTTCTGCAGGTTTTCAAGAACTGAAGAACGCGAAGATCTTGAAGAGTTACTGAATGAAAGAGCATCGAGATATACTCCTTTCGAACTGAAAAACATCACTATTGATGAAAATAAATTCCAATTGTTTGCTTAGAACCGAATTGCAGTGATTACAGTGTATTTTTATCATCTTATGGAAATACTGGAGCACTGGAGCTGCAGCGCTTTTTCGAGGGCGGCGCTTATTAGCTTTTCCGCTCCATGTGCGGCGCTTATTCGAATAAATACGGCAGGGTATATAGAGGATATTACATGGCCGCGCAAGGATACGAATTTTATCTTCTCGTGCTGAAAGTATCTCTCACTCGTTCGCTTCACTCACTCAAGGCGTGAGAGATACTTTCAGCACGAGAAGATAAAATTTGTATCCCCAAGCGGCCATGTAATGTTCTGTTTATTACATTGATATTGATGAAATGTCCAGATTTAAAACAACTTGTTTTATTCATTTTCGAAATGATGAAAAAGTGGTTACCAACCGCTAAGACACGCATGTTGTGTAACATGAAACAAGATATGAAAGTCATGAAAAGCAAATCATGATAATGTAAAATTTTGCAATAAAAATGTTAATGTAGTAGAGAAGAATTACATTGAAGCACAACAGTATCTTACAATGAAGACGAAGCTCGCGTTTTATTGGCTAATCGTGTTCGTA
>OX421445.1:60805385-60807885 GCA_949126865.1 Montipora capitata
ACTTCGTTGGTCGTCAGAGGTCCCGTCATTCTCTCTTTTCTCTTCAAACGCGCGTTTCCTGCGAATCTCGCAATCCAAGCCACAACCCGCAACGTTTTGGTCAGGCTAAACTTTTCTAGAAGGTCATCTAGGCAGTCGGTTGCTGCAGTGAAGCCAGCAAATATTCCCTTGATGACTTTCGCCTCTGCTTGGCTCTCAGGTGTGGGACTTGTCACAATGTCCGCAGGCCACTTATCTTTGTCTTTAAGCCAACTCGGCCCTTGCTTCCACAACTTGGTGTCATCGACTGGCCCTCCTCGACTTCCCAAGTCTGCTGGGTTATCCTTGGTGGGTACATGGCGCCAAGTGATTTGTGTATGCCCTTGTATTTTCTTCACTCTGTTTTCTACGAACTGCTTGTACTCGCCGCCCCCTTTTACCCAATGGAGAGCCACTGAGCTGTCCAGCCATCCCTGACTCTGTTTCACGGGAAAACCCATAAGCGCGTTCCTCACATTGGTAATAAGGTTTGCTGCCATGTGCGCAGACACAAGCTCCAACCGCGGAATGGTCAGTCCCTGCCTCGCAAGTCGAGCTTTAGCAGCCACCAATCCCTGGTTCACACCTGATGGCTGTCTCACTACTGCATGTACTGTTGCACACACTCCATTCTTACTTGCGTCTCCGAAGGCATGAAGCTCTATTTCTTCTATCTGCTCTTGCGCAAAGGTTAAGACTCTTGCTACCATGACCTCAGCTGGTAACCCTGTATTCCATCGTGTCCACTGGCTCGCTAGCTGTTGGGGCAGCGGTGCATCCCAGGCGACTTTCGCGTTGCAGGTATCTCTGTAGATGAACTTTCCTTGGACAGTTAAGGGCGCCACAAGACCAAGGGGATCATAGATCCTTGCTATATTACGCAACAACGTTCTTTTCGACGCAATTTCATCGTCTCGAGGTATGACTATCCCGATCTGATCTTCTTGTTTGTCCCATAGGAGTCCAAGGAGACTTCCGTTCTTTGCTCTCGGGGAACCAAGCTGCTGTTTAGCAAACGTACTTCCGTCTTCAACGTGGCCTTCTGGTTCTTCTAATTCGGCGACATTCGAGTGCCACTTGTGTAACTTGAACTTGGCGTCCGCGAAGATTGAAATAGCTCCCTCTTTAAGTTCCCTCGCTTCTCGCACAATTGGTTTCCCACTGATTAGGTCGTCGACGTACAGGCTTTTACGCAGTTCAGCAACCACTTCTGGCATGTGGCTTTCCCAGGCTTCCAGATGACACTCAATCACTCCCCCAAGAAGAAAGGGAGATGGCACAAGACCAAACAGCGCGCGCGTGAATCTCAACACTTCTACTTCAGAACGTTGGCTGGTCTGCCAGTGAAACCTGAGAGCATCTCTCTCTTCCTTCTTGATACGCACCTGAAGAAACGCTTGTTGTAGGTCACCAAGAATTAGGACTGGATGAAACCGCATGCGTATTAAGACACTCCACAGGTGGTTTTGAAGCGGGGCCCCGGAATATAGGCAATCATTTAGACTTGGCACTTTAGGGTTCGCACGTGACGAGGCGTCATACACGATTCTTAACTTTGTTGTTTCAGCTCCCATACGAATCACCGGCTTATGTGGTATGTAAAATTCCTTGCCTTGCGGTGGATCACTTGCGACCTCTACTATTCCCTCGGACTTCTGGTCTTCAATAATTTCTGCATAGCTCCCGGTCACACCCAAGCGTTGAAGTTTGTTCTGGAGGTTGCTTAGTCTTTGTAAACTCACTATTTTATTTTTCGGTAACGGTGGATGGTTACCCTTCCACGGAAGCGAGGTTTCATACCAGCCTGGTCAACTGGGTGCCGGATCAACTGCTCTCGAAACTCTGCGTAGACTGCGCGCTGATCATGTTCTGGGGTGTCCTCAAGCCCTAAGACATCCATTCGGCATAGCTCTTCATAGTCAGCATGACTTGTCTGGGTCAGTAGCATATTTGTGTGGTCAATCTCAGTTCCCGGTGACATAATAGTCCACCCCAGCTTAGTCTTCTCAGCCACTGGTTCCCCAGGAAGCCTAACGCGAGGCCTCTCGGATGTCTTGATGGCTTCATAATTACTAGCGCCTAATATCACATGCACTGGGAGATGTGGTTTTGGGTCGTGATCCGTCATCTCTACTCCCTTTAAATGAGCGTACGAATCGATAATCTTCTGTTAGCGAGGGTTATTGATCCTCAGCAATTCTCCTCTTTCTACTCTGGTAACATCCACGCTTAGTTCCTCACCACCTTCAATCGAGCGTACTTTGATGGTGGAAAGTTCTACTTCACGTGTAGTTGCTCCAAGCATCATTTCTATTCGACGAACTTCTTTGGCACGAGAGCGCTTGGGAAGTTTATCCAGAAGTGCAGCTGATGCATACGAGCTCTCAGCTCCAGTATCGAGAAGTGCACGGCAAAGTACTCCCTCCACGCTTACTTTTACAACAGGATAAACAACGCGCCCATCTTTCCCGGTAGCGGTCAA
>OX421445.1:60810385-60830385 GCA_949126865.1 Montipora capitata
TGCTCCCTTGGCATATCGTTATATCGGGGTTCCACTGTACTGCATATATGAACGTGACAACTTGTTAGATGTAATCATTAACCATTTATGTGGAATTCTACAAGTAGACAACTACCGAAAATTACTCTAAAATGAAACTGTTACTTGCAAGTCTTTTCACAGGGGGCCCACACAATCGGATGTGTAGCCGATTGTTATTTTAAAGTAAATGTACTAGATTTACCGTTTGCCTCACCTATAGCGATATATCGCCAACTATGTATATACAACAATGATAAATAAACGTTGAATTATCGTAGCTGTGGTATATAGTCGTCCTTTTGCCTCAAAAGAAGTCTTTTGAGCAATTTTGAGTTCGCCGTTGACGGTTACTATTATAGAAGGAAAAGGGTGGAATCCTTGTTTTGAAAGGGTTCCAGCGTTGGAGCGATTTTTCCCCCAAAAATCGCATCGCTCCGCTTTCAAACTTCGCAGCATTAAGGTCGAAGCATTCACGCTTCTCTTCGTACCTTTCGATCGAGAATCCATCCAAACTGCCCGGAGCTAGCCCTCGAAGAAAATCAAAATCCCACACTATTAAAGCGGTAGGAATGCATAGCAAGATTCTCATGTGCCAGCCACAACCCTTCACTCCGTTTGCTCCTCTCTGATTGGATGATGACTTCTTATCATCCAATCAGAAAGGGGCAATCAGCGTGACGGTTTGTGGCTGGCACATGAGAATCTTGCTACGCATTCCTACCGCTTTAATAGTGTGGGATTTTGATTTCTTCGAGGGCTAGCTCCGGGCAGTTTGGATGGATTCTCGATCGGAAGGTACGAAGAGAAGCGTGAATGCTTCGACCTTAATGCTGCGAAGTTTGAAAGCGGAGCGATGCGATTTTTGGGGGAAAAATCGCTCCAACGCTGGAACCCTTTCAAAACAAGGATTCCACCCTTTTCCTTCTATAATAGTAACAGTCAACGGCGAACTCAAAATTGAGGCAAAAGGACGACTATGTACCACAGCTACGATAATTCAACGTTTATTTATCATTGTTGCATATACATAGTTGGCTTTTGTCGCTATAGGTGAGGCAAACGGTAAATCTAGCACAATTACTTTAAAATAACAATCGGCTACACATCCGATTGTGTGGGCCCCCTATGGTCTTTTCAGCTTGTGGTATTAAAGATCTAAAATGAAACTGTTACTTGCAAGTCTTTTCAGCTTGTGGTATTAAAGACCTAAGATTACTTTTCTATGCTGAACGCTGGGACACAATAAATTTAGTTTGTTGATTTCAGTGCCGTAAATATCACAAGTCATGATGAAATGGCGCCGACGAGCGTCATATCTCGGTATACGTAGATTTACTTTGTGGCACAACGGCCGCCGAGCAAAACAACCCGGTTTGATGCAAGCGCGAGGAGTCGCACACATTTTCCAAGGATAGTGACGAACCATGCTTAATCCAAAGTAACATTTTACTGAGCGTGTTTAACTTACCGACTTCAGTTGACAGACCTTCAGCAATCTTTCAGCTCTTTTCAACGATGAACGATGGAAGATTATCACACCTCACCAAACGCTAATATAATGAATGGCGACGACGCACGAATCACCACGTGCGTTAGTTCGTCAAAGTGAGGCAAAACGTAACCAAGCGCTTCAAAGCGAGGCAAAAGTGTGTCGACGACGACGAAAATGCAATCTCGAAAAAACTTCCCTTACAACACAAATTAGGGGTTGCGTTCTGGTACCTCGAACGCAATAACAATCGGCTACACATCCGATTGTGTGGGCCCCCTGTGGTTTGGCCTTTGCGAGCGCATTCTCCTTTTTATCGGATTCCATCTTGTCCGCCAAACGCTTTTCTTCTTCCATTTTTTCCACAAGCTGTCTTAGTGTTAAGGCCCTTTCGTCTGCTTCTTTAAGAAATCCATCAAACTCCTTCGTCCAAGTATTGATCACCTCTTCTGATTCACCTTCTGTGAATTTCCGTTCGACAATAGATTCTTTGACAGTGTGAACAGCTTGCAGTTTTGACACCAATAAAGCCCCTGTGCCTGGCTATCGCTTCTGTGTTTTTTGAACAGATTACTTTTTCGGTTTTGCCCAGAGAAAACTTGAGAGACAGCATCTTCCCGTTAAATTCTTTAATTAATTCCTCCATGGCAATCGCCTTCTGTTTAGGTGCAATCTTCGGCTTGTGAAATCTCGGAGAGTTCCTTTATCACTTCGCAATGATCCTTGGCTAATGCGTTGCTCTTGCTCGAGCCTAATCCCAGTATAATATTATGTGTCCCGTCGGAGGTGCCACTTGTGCTGGGAATTGCCTCCAAGATTGAACCACCAACACACTCACACGGTATCCTGATTTCTTCTACTTAATTGATCACCGAAAACTCCCTCGCTTAAGATTACAAAATCTCACTCTATTTTTTCGTGTTCTAATGTCTCTCCTTTTTATCACTGTCAATCATTGGTTTTGGTTTCAACTAAAGGTTCCAAAGTTCAAGGCTATCAGATTCCCGCATGTTGTCTGTCACGCGACTGCACTCAACATTTTCTCAAATCACATCGTTTATAATCAAAACAAAAGCTAAAATTGTGTTAACTACAACAAAGGCAACAAATAATAAAAATACTCCGCACAATTGCCGACATCTGGAGAGTAACGAACTCGATCCAACCAAGCTCAAGTCATGTCATGTCATGTGAAGTTCCATCTCCTGGGGAGTTAGAAGGTCATGTGATACTTTCTCTGTGCTTATACTTCCTAATAATAACATTTTTCTTTTTCTGATTGGTCCATGTGTAAATATCATCTAAATACATTTTTTTCTGTCGTCCTCTTGCTTTTGTTCCTTCAACTTTTCCTTTCTGCGATTTTCGCAACCATTTGCAACACTCTCTCATTGGTGAGCTTCTTTTTCCAGCTTATTTTGAGCATTCTTCTCCAACACCACAATTTAAAAGCATCTCTTGTAATCTCGCTTCCAAGATAGAAGAAATGATCAACTTCTTCTATCTTCTCATCTCCAACTTGCCATTTCACTTTCTTGACCATTTTCGCTCCAGAGGATAACACTTCCTCTGATTTCTTCCAGATCAGCATATCTTTAGTTTTCTTGCATTACTGATCTCAATGCGTAGTCCTCACTTGACTTTCGCACTCGATCCAACATTATTTGAAGATTTAGTTCACTCGGCTGTGAAGACGGTATCATCTGGGTTCCTGATGTTACACTGTACTAACTTTCCCGTATCTGTTAATAAGCAATCATTTGTTCAAGACAGTGAAATTTAATAGCTAAAGAAGTCTAGTCTCAAGAGGCTAAAGAGATTCTCGTCTCAAAATAACTTTGCCTTCATCGTAACGAACTCAAATTCGTGCCTACCGATGCGGGAAACAGAGGCTGTTGAACAATCCAAACCCGGGACAAATACTGGTTTTGGTTTGTTTCCAACGGCGAGAAGTTTGCAAAAAATGCACCGATGACCTGTGGCAGTTGGTTGAGGAACGGACTTTCGTGCAGAAGATCGCCGGTTCATCGCGGGTTCCCGCGGGTTCGTTTCGTGGGTTCATCGCGGGTTCGAACGGGTCCCGGTCAGAACAACACTCAGGGTTTCAAAAATAACCGAGGAGAAAATGCTGCTTTTGTAATTTCACCTGAAAGTCTAACCATTTGCGGATGTAATTACAAAGGCAGCACTTTCTCTTCGGTTATTTGTGTTGGTCCGGTCGAAGTCCGACTCACGACCTCTCGCATGGCAGCCCCTTGCTCATTCGGTAACCGGCTGCTTGGTCGACCGTCGACTTACCGGTCAGTTCCCATGTAAATGGTATTTCGTCGAGTACTCTCTCACGGCGAATTCTCGTGGGTATACTCAGAAAAATCATCAAACCTTTGACTCCTATGATCAAAAGGTTCGTTCTCCTAACTACTTCCATAGATTTCTTCGTTGACTGGTTATGAGAATTTGATGTTATATCAGGATCACATCTTTAAGGTGATAATAATCTTTATTCTCAATACTTGTCCACCTGACAGGATATTGAAATTGAGAGGAGGATTTACATACTCAGATCAATAATGGGAATCAAGGGTTAAGGCCTTTTCCGAATACTTCTTACTTTGACTTATGCAAGCTGTATGTCAAGAAGTATTCCAGAAAGCTAACAAAAAAAGTGTTCAGAATTTTTTAATTTAGACACCGATTTACAATTTGGTCTGATCATGATCGGTGCGTTGATGACTGGGCAATGAGCCGCTGATATAGTGGGTGTCAAACGATTTAATCGGAAAAGAAGAGTTTGGTAGGGACGCACTAATCTTTGTATGATAGAGATTTCTCATTCTTGTCATCTCTTTGAACAACATTTGATTGGGAAGAACGTCATTGGCTTACAAGCCACAATTATTGAAGTAAACTCTATTTGATTTTGAGAAAAAAAAGGAATCCGGCGTTTTGATTTCACCGCTTTGAAAGTAAAATCCCCTTGAACCAATAATTATCTTGTAAACGAAAATTCGATTTGTGATAATTTTACTGACAGCTGTAATGTCGTATTTAATTCTAGTGTATCGTAAATCCAATTCGCTTACTGTCTTGTTTACATTTAGAGGGCATTACTCGGAATCGGGACTTGCACTAAAAAGCAAACGTTTTTAATTGTACATTAACCATTGAGCTACTCACTCAAATATATCTTTTTGATTTCCCTTAAAAACCGAAATTGTTATACGATTTGGCAACTCCCTTAGGCAAATGTACTTCCGCGATGTATATTTCAGTGCTATTTTGGGTTCGATTGTCTCTTTAAAACTGATATTCGTTTTCTAAGGAGGCGATTTTGATTGGTTGTTAAATAGGGTAAAAGTTATGTCTAAGGTTTGTAAAAGGCAATTTCTGTTTGAGATCATTTGGCAGGAAGATCAGTGTAGAGTCATTTTGTAAAAAAGAAAATCCGACAGTTTCCCATCGTGTTGGTAGCATAGTTGTTTTCCAGACTCAGCGCTGACATTGATTTGCGTCATTCGCACGTACGCATGACACACGGAAATTAACTCTTTTCTTGTAATCTATGAGTATTCAAAAATATACTTTTTGTACAGTCAAATGAATCAGTTGAAAGCCCACTTGCATATTGCGTGGTCAGAGATCACAGAATTTTACTGTGTCGAATTTGAACATTTTGGACAAACGAGACTGTCTTTTGTTCGTCAAATCATAGCTAGTTCAGTCTACGCGAATTCTCTACTTTAGAGAAAACTCGATAAAAGCAACTTACATTAATTGAAGATGGCAGAAGAAAGCTGTCCTTTTATTTGTGTGTAATACCGAAATTCGAAAAAAGTACGACGAAAAATTGAACGGATCTAAGAAATTAACTGAGGCAGTTCTCTTTTGTTACTTGGAAACATTGATCCTTTCTGGAAGGAATGTTTAATAATAAACACTGTCTAGTAGAAAAAGGCTCAAAATTAATAAATCTTGTAGAAGGACTAACCCACGGCAAGTTCATTAAGAATCATCAACAAAAATGAATTTCATTACATTTGAGTTTGGATAAGAAATACGAGAAGTGATGTTATGTTGTTTTTAATGTTGAAAATCACAATTCTTTCGTATTTTCGGGCGAATTTTCAAGGCTCTACGCTGAAAAATTCGACAGCAGTGACTTATGGTGGTTATTAAATTTATGTTCGCCAAAATATTGCGCTCTCGATTGGTGTATGAATTGATGGGTTTTTTTACAAGGTATTAAATTGAAAAATAAAAGACAATGTTTTGAATTATAACTTTGATTCATAGAAAAAAAGAACTGAAGATGTCAGAGCGTTCAATATAAACGGTCACAGAAAAGTCATGTTTGTTGCGAGCACAACAAAAGGAAACGACGAATGTCAATATAAAACCTTTATCCTAGAGCTTTATTTTTTTAATACAAACATTGTGTTATTCAGAAAACATAACAGCGAATAGGAGAAAGAGGTTGAAATCTCAAAAGTCAGGCCGGGCGGAATAAACACAAATCCTGTGCCATTCAGTCTGTCAAACAGCCGACATTTCTTTCATTTTTCAATAAAAAAGGGTTAAATGGAGGTTTCTGTGTATTTTTTACTTTCTCGCCATAGTCCATCAGGTTCAATTTCTGCCTTGCCATAAATGGTTGTTTCGCATTACTCAATAACAGAGTCGTCGCAAATGATTTTTAAGACTTTTTTAAAATGCAATTTGCATGACAGAAAAATTAACTGTACAATTTAATGTTCTCGAAAAGAGCCGCATTGGATCGAACAAGCAAAATGTACTGTCCGATTTCACGTCCAGTAATCTTTACGATGATCGACCTGTGACTTCAGTCGCATTTCGCCATTCGAAGAAATAAACAATAAATTTTCTCTGGAGGAAAAACAAATAATTCAGTTTTATACAATATAAAAAAACTATTTTTGAAATGACATTTGGTCGCTAAAACGTTGATTTAGTTTGCCAAAGGTTGTAAATCAACTATTGAGCAAAGTTTCGTCGAAACCTCGCCAAGTTCCTCGGCGCTGTCCTGCATAATGAACTATGTCATGATTTCGCCCTGGTTTGTGCTTTTTGTTCTAATTTCTTCTTGCGTTGCTCAGTTTCTTCACGGCAGGTGCACTGGACAATGTGACTTTTTCCTCTCTCTCGTTGGGCTTTGCCCGCAATCTAAAAAAAACATGTGGATTTCTTTCAATCAATGCTCCCCAAAATGATTATTCCAAAGGCCAAACTCTAGCAATGAGAAGACAGACGGAAAGTAAAAGAAAAAAAGAATGCAAAGGGTATAAGGCGAGGAGATTGTAATTTGCATGTAGATCGAAGCACCGGAACTAAGATTGTATGTTAAATTTCTTAAATGGCGGAAATCCCCCTTGTGTTAAATGATTGCGACCGCCTTATATGGAAAATTTCAAAATAATAGAGGCTGAAAGGTTTATGCTGCCTGATACGGCAAACGAATCTTCAAAGCTCAACCTCTCCAGGTCGAATGTCACTATTTGTCCGTTGAACGAACTCTCGCCGGCTCCAAAAATTGTTTTGGCGCGTTTTGCATTCGAGTTAGCAGCGGGCGTTACTGATAAATTCTTAACAATGCAATTTTAACGGACACAATATCCTCTAATCAAGCCATTCTTTCTCTGCTGCTCAACAATATTGCCAGTTGTGACGTCACTCGCTTATCAAGTAAGGATTGTGGACAGAGAACCCACCTCCGGTAGATCAGAAAAAACCACGTTTGTCGATCACTAACAAACAGCCGCGGCCCGCGCCGTCCGAACGCCAGCTAGCACACGGTCTTTGCTCTCTCACCAAATGGGGGTTTTCTTTTTAAACTTCCTGAGGGCACTGAAAGGCCCAACTAAAAATCTCGTTCTACGAACGACGCTATTCCTTGTTTATCTACTATTCGGCGCGGCTGTGTTTCAAACAATTGAATCTGGAGCAGAGCATAAGGAAATACACCATTTTGATAAGGTTCAGCAACAAATGAAGGCAAAATATAACATTTCCGACGAAGAAATGAATCATTTATTTGAAGAAATTTCAAAAGCTATCGACGATGGGTATTTTGATGTTGGGTATGATCGCTGGAGCTTTGCTGGATCGTTGTTCTTCACTGGGACGGTAGTGACAACGATTGGTGAGTGAAATTGACTCTATTTTCGACCTATTTTTTAAATTATGCAAGAATACACACAACCTTGTTTGCGCAAGGAATACATTTATGTCGTTCTTGGTGCTTTTCCATGCGTGTTTTACGCGGCATTTATTTCATAATATAGGAAAACAGTTAGTTGCACTACGGCTGATTGTCGGGATCGACAATTTGTTTGCGGTGTACCATAAAATGCGGGCGAAAGTAGAAGCTCTTATCTTCGCTTTACTGCTATCATCTCCGGTCTATCTTCGTTTACGCGCGTATTTTGGTCATTGTTGTGTGATGCGGAACATTTTGCGCGTAAATTCACGAAGCCAAAAGTGTTGAGTTTGCACCCCTATTTATTGTTGCGATCGAACGAAATCTTTAACTTTAACCGGTAACTTCATTTAAATGGAATATCTCAAAGCTTAATTCGTTGCTGTCAAACTTTTCTTTTTAACGAAATCGAATCTCACAGTAGTTTGCCTTTTGGTCGATATAAAATGATAATTTCCAAACATCTAACCAAAAACACGCATTTTTACAAGTCAAAAGGGCTCTGTCTCGAAAAGTGGTCGATGTCTTTCTTTTTTTGCCGGTTACTCGAAAGAACCTTTGAACGAATGCGCGTTTACTAGAACTGTACATTAATATTCAGTTGACTAAATTTCCTGTTTTGGTCGGATGCGAGCAGTGCATTTGTTGTTTTGGCGAATTTATTAGTTGTAAAAGACAAAAGATTTGAGCCTTCCACGTAGGTTGAAAGCACAAAAACAAAACAGATCTCTAATTTTTCACTCGATGACAGTTGCAGGTAGCTTCTTCGAATTTTTCATTCGTAGCGAACCCAATGTTCCCAAACTCAAGCTGTGGGTTGCTATATTATGCAAAATACCGATCAAAAGATTATGAACTTAAAGCAGAGAAGACGACAACAAAACAATCGAATCTAAGCGCTTCATTTATTTCTCTCACTATATGAAAACAAAACCTACTTTCGTTAAAAAATCGAAGAAAAATAGTTTTTGAGCCTTTCAGCGTTGATGGAGAATTTTGTATATGCTGCCCAATTAGAAGGGATATCATTAAATGCCTATTTTCGAGCGAGTAAATAAAAGAGTAAGCTTTGCCTATTCAAAGCGCGAATCTGTCATATCTATCGAAACAGAAATTACTGACAAATGAATATTTTATTCTAGACACGAACATGTTGTGTCCTGTAGAGACCGCACTAAACTAAAATATGTTACACCCAAAATGTTGGCTTCTAGGATAGCGAAACTTTCCACCAGTGCTAACGAAACCGCGTATTTATTTTAACAGCAGATGTAGCATTTTTTCATGATGTAGGAGGGGAGAAAGATCCCATAATCTTCAACTATCAAACCTATACGAGAAACAGAAATTTGTTTGATAGGAAACAAGTTCATTCGGGCAAAACAAATTCTTATGCAGACACGAACAAAACATTGCAGTAAAAGTTATGATGGATATACTATGAATCATGGGCTCCCTTCAATTCGTTTCCCTTCGAATCAGTAATTTTGTTCTTTTTTCGTTGTGTTGTGGTTTAAAGTTGTCTTATCTTCTCACAATATCTGATTTCGCCTGCGAAAGAGTGAAAAGCGACTTCTTTACGTATATTTAATGGCAAGAAACAATCGACAACGAAGGACAAATTAGGGTTCGAGAAGTACGTTTGAGGACCAATTTGTTACAAGGTCTTATTCTATTACTTCCGATCAAACAAATCTGGATATTTCAGTCTCTACCAATTTCACTTAAGTTCCTGGTTGTGCCCGGCAGTAAAAGAACCGAGCCTCCCTTCAATTTGCGGATTCGCAGATTTTATTTCTAGTTATGAATAGATATAGGCCAAAGCATCGAAGAGCTAGTGATGCATGGATTTGCGGCTTTGGACAAATGAGCTGTGTTTACAATAAACAGAAATGAAAATAGCCAGAAATTACATTCAGTAATGGCGAGACACCTGCCGAGACCTTAAATGTATTTTAACACTTTCAGGGTTTTTGTCAAAAAAAACACCTGAACACAGCATTTATTCTTTCTTCATATTCCTTTCTCGTGGAAGAAATTCAAGAAAGATAGCAACAAAAAAATCAGCGAAATGTTCAGTGTTAAGTGTTACATAATTTTCACGTATGGCTAGTTTTCCGCATTGGTTTGCTTTGTATAAAATACAATGCTAAAGACAAATTCGTGGCCTTATTGTCATCAGAAATCCATAAATTAAGGGACCTGATGCATTTATCCAAGGCGATAAATTGGAGTTTGGTATACAGGGACAGAAAATACAAAGAAAATCAGGTACAATGAACTGAATGATGAGCGAGAAGACGATTCTGCTCTTTCTTTCTACGTAAATTTAAAAGAAGAGAAAAAAACGTGGGATGCCTTTCTTCGTTCATATTCGAAAAAAAAAAATTGGCATTTAAAGCAGCACTTTTCGAGCGGCCTAAAAGCTGTTAAGATTAACACATTCATTAAGATTAACACGTTCGTTATCACCGAGGCTTAGCACACATCTAGTTTTTCTGTTAATCCTCAATGCTTAAATATCGCCATTGAAGGCATAAAATGAAAATATCATTTATCCAAGACAATTTGGTCATCAAGCCATCCAACAGGCAAAAATCTAATATTCATTCATTCTTTTCTGACTCGCACGAAATGAACGAATTTGGAATGTAATAAATTCGATATAGTTGAAAGACGCGATTTTTTTTTTGGTACATTACTTAAGACGAAGGTTTCCCGCAAAAAATAGAATTACCGTTTCCGGCTTATATTTTAATTTGCTTATTTTATTCTTATTTATGGGAAAAGAAGTTTTTTAACTCTAATACTTCTTATCCGGTTGGAATGATATGAGAATTTTGATTTTTCAGGCAATTTGTGTTAGCGTTGCAAACAAATTGATTTCAAATGATTATCTCAGTCCAAAGAATAAAGAAAGCCTTGTGTCTATTTTATATTGTTATCTGTATGTTGTATTAAAGTCTTACGGAATTAAAGAAAAGCGGCAAATGTAAAAGTTAAATTTGCAGCGAGGTTATATGTTTTCATTAAGAAACGATTTGCTAAAATCACTGATGTATTCTAAAATCGTCTCTTTCCCTTTGGGTTCAGAAGGTCTACACTCTGGCAAAATTCATTTCGATAGTTGACACCAATTGTTTACTTTAAAATTATTTAGTTAGGATGTTGTTTTTGGTTATTAAACTAAACAGATAAGCTACTGTCTCTAGATCACTGTGCTACGTGATAGAACTATTTTACCATGAAAAAAGACAATTTCTCTGCCATTGTCAGCTCTTTCAAAATACCCTAATAGACGCACAATTCAAATCAGCAAACGCAAATTACGTTTTCAAGTGTTGTGGCTCCCCAGAGTAAATACCTTTAGATCTGTGAATTGTTAAGAAACAATTGAAAGCAATATTCCCATAACCCTTTAGGTAATAAGTAAAAGTTCTATACGCTATTTTCTGATTAAGCATTGAAATTGTCCACCTATGTATCGTTGTCGATATCAAAAGTGCATTTTAAAAGCCCTCAACGTTTTAGTTTCGTTTGATTTGGCCCACAATTACGATCCTCTCTCGGTCTTTTCCAGAAGTTGCCTTTTCTCGTCTTTATCTAAGTGAACTAAACAATATAGTTGGCTTTTGTAAACCGGATACGTTCTAAATTGAACAATTTTGATGGAAGCATGGAGGCTAAGCAATTTATAGTTTCGAGGAAAAAAATATGTTCGAGAATTGTCCAGTTTTGGTCCGTTAAGTAAAGCTAAAAGGCTTTCTTTTAACAGCAAGCTAAGCTTGACAATCATTCGGAAATTAAGGTCTTGCGATAACAACCCGCCAAAATTCTCGGGTGATAGTTGGGTTAGACGTGTTTGTCACCAATTGCTATTATCTTTCTTATTTTGTGTTTCGGACTTATTTCTTTTCGTCTAGGCTTTCTGTCGAATATTGCATATATTACTTCTTTTTACCTTCAAGATTATAACATTCACCACATTAACCTATGCTAGGCATTTCCATTAAAACTAAGGGCGTAAATTATAGCTCACGGGTACGGTTTAGTTTCCATTTTCTGTTTTTCCGTTTCGCGCGGATGTGTTTCTCTTAAACCTCCAGACTTTTCGATTATGCTCCTTGTCCGGCTTAAATTCTACATGTTACGGCTTTTCCCTTCCCTTTTTGCCTTTTGTCCTTTTTTGTTTTTTGGAGTCTTAGAAACTACAAAATGTAAATGCCGAGTTAGAGCGGAAGATTGGAAACACGTCATGCTTGCCCATAAAGCTCAGCTTCTCTATTAATTTCTCTTTGGATTTGTGTTATTAAGAAACAGTTAACAGCCTAATGAAGTGATAATCACACACATATCAGCTTGAAACCGTTCCGGCTCTTAGTGGCATTTTTATGAGGATTAATCTTTTTACAATCAATTTACGTCGTCAGTGAAGACGCTTGACTTCTCCCATGCCGATCAACTTTCATTTGAACGAACAATTTTTTTTTTGAGAGTTTCAATTTGTTTGTTAAAGAGGGTTTGTTTCAGAGCCTTTTATTTATAAACCAAGCTATACAAACTTGCCAACTCTTTTTCTATTACTTCAAATATGCTGCCATTTCAGTCTTTGCTGTTCTTTGAAAGACACATTTAACCTAAACGTACAAGCTTTGTTAAAAATTGTTTGGAACAAGATATATTTGACAGAAATCAAGTGAGGCCTTGTTCTACTTTATAAGTGTGATGGATGGTTGATTAAGAACCTTCCTTGATTAACAGCATCAGGTACTTTTTTTTGTGCGTCATGCAGAGGAAAATCTCTTAAGCCTGGTTTTCGCTAGCGACGTAAGCAAAAGCATAAGGATCAAAATTTTTCGTTTTGTCTTTGTGCTTGTGCTTTTATGCTTGCATTCGCTTGCGACGTGTGAAATTTGCAACGTCTGGCCAATTAAAGCATTTGTTCCAGATTCCCCGCGTCTGAGCATTTGAACAAAATGGCGGATGCCGTGGTTGATTTTGATGCTAATGTCGACGTTCGTTTTCACTAGCATAAGCTGCTTATCCTTGCGTTTGTGCTTGCGTCGCTAGTGAAAACCAGGCTTTACTTAGGTGGGAATTAGATCACCGGATTAGATCACCCTTGCTCTACCGACTGAGCTACAAGGCCAAAAGGGAGAAGGTCGTGAGAATTTCGGGACTATAATCGGCTCAGCAGAAGCCAAGTACAAACTGTAAATGAGTGCTTTCCTCAACACTCAACACAACACTCATTTACAGTTTGCTCTTTTCCTTGATGTCTTAAGGGCTCAAAACCTATTCCATTCAATGGGGAGCTTAGCAACGATGACGACCACGGCCACAGGGACTTTATCTTTAAATATCTCATCGAACAGGAAGGTAGCTCGAACGCACTTCATAATCTCTGAGGCTCAGTTAGTCGAAAAATATTATTTTCCATTATTGTATTAATTTCGCGATTACCCCAATAAATATTATTGTGTATCCACATTCCCGGAATAAAATTGATATGATCGGTGTGGATTTTTGTCCAGAAAATTGAAAAGTTATCGTCGGGTGGTCGTGTCCACCCCCTGACAACCTAAAATTTTGTCATGATTTTCTGTAACTGGGTGGGTATGAACGGTTTTAAAGTAAAAAAAAAAAAACAAAACAGAAAATGAATGGTTGATTGTTATTTGCTTACCTTGTCGTCAAAACCTAAATTTGGTGATTTCACGTTGTTGTTTTGTGGAGTACGGCAGAGAAATGCACGAATTCATTATGCTACCTGCATGTGCAGCATGAATTTTTCAATCATTGTCGTTATCGTAGCAGTCGTCTTTGCTTAAACTGCGTGGTAGGGAGCTTAAAAAACCAGGACGGATACGGCCACGGCCAATAATATTACTGCTTTTTTTTCGTTGAAGTAGCAGTCGTTGTTTCCGTAAAGGACAAAGGCAACGTTATCAAAATATAACCTAGCGCTATCGCAAATACCTCGCGATAATTTCGTCTTGTTCACGTTGTACAATACGGGCGAACTATCCTGTAACTGGATGTGTACGACCGGTTTTAAAGTAAAAGTAGAAAACGAATGGTTCATTGTTATAATTGTGTGATCACGATGTCGTGCAAAGAAATGCATTGAAGTGCGTGCCGCACGTGCTGAACAATTATTTTTCCTGTGTCGTTGCCGTTGCTATCGCCGTTGCATTAAGCCCAAGGCAAAGGCTTCGACATTTGCTTGAATATCCTTTCGATTTTGTTGAAACGATTTTCAATTATGTTGACTGCTTGGGGTGGACAAACGGTTTCAACACAACATCAATATCGATTTAACTTCGACTCAACATGTTTCAACATGCACGGTTGAAAGAAGGGGCATACGGTTTCAACATATCGCTGTCGAACAAAATCGCACCCTGGTCAGAGTTTTTCTCTGTCCTTATGTGGGCTCATTTCCATTAGTAGGGCTAACGCTCACATGGTTCATATGGGGTACAAAACTAGCACTTCACATTACACTAATCAGTTAAGTCTGTTGAAATATAAGTGCTACACGGCCAACGTTTGTAAAAACGTAACCCTTCCTTGTACTTGTACATGTTCATTGCCGTGACTTTACAGGGGCACCCAACGACCAATTTGTTGTAAAATGTATTATTATACCCCTGTTAATGAAAATAAATGTTATTAAGTCATTTTCAGGTGTTTTTCAGTGTTGCTGGGAAAACATTATCTGTTCCTTTTTACCAGCAAGACACACAAGAAATTTCCCAGCCAGCTAGATAAAATTGGTTGGTTTCCCAGCCAGCTGATCAAAGCAAAGATTCCAGCCAGGAGTTAAATTACTTAATTACTTAATTAATTAATTAATTATTATATATAAAAAACAGGTTATTTTCTGCAAGCGCAATCACTCTGACCAACCGTCGTATGTTTGTCACTATTCTCTGGGAGAGGGAAGGGTTTTTTTTTTTTAAGTCGTCCTCAGTCTTCAGAGTTTCTACAGCCAGCTCGGGTTGAAATGCTAGAAAAAGTCAGTAATTCCCAGGCAAAACCTCTATCAATAATAAATTTCCCAGCCAGCTCATCGAAACACCTGTATTTTTGCCAGCCAGCAAGATTCCTCTGGGGAACAGATAAAGTGAGGAACAGATTCGTTGGGTGCCCCTGACTTTAACATCTTCAGTTCCCATGGCCTACTCCCGTCTGACCTTGTAGCTCAGTCGGCAGAGCAGCGGTGATCTAACCCGAAGGTCGTGGGTTCAATTCCCACCCTGTGGTCAGAGTTTTTCTCTGTCCTTGTGTGGACCCATTTCCATTAGTAGGGCTAACGCTCACATGGTTCATATGGGTACAAAACTAGCACTTCACATTACCCTCTAATCAGTTAAGTCTGTTGAAATATAAGTGCTACACAGCCAACGTTTGTAAAAATGTAACCCTTCCTTGTACTTGTACATGCTCATTGCCGTGAATTTAACATCTTAAATTCCCACGGCCTACCCTCGTCTGACCTTGTAGCTCAGTCGGCAGAGCAGCGGTGATCTAACCCGAAGGTCGTGGGTTCAATTCCCACCCTGGTCAGACTTTTCTCTGTCCTTGTGTGGGCCCATTTCCATTAGTAGGGCTAACGCTCACATGGTTCATATGGGGTACAAAACTAGCACTTCACATTACACTCTAATCAGTTAAGTCTGGAAATATAAGTGCTACACGGCCAACGTTTGTAACAACGTAACCTTTCCTTTAAACACCAAGACGCACTATAAAAGACCTGGTGCCTTGGGCACATGCAAATGATTTATCAATCAACTGTGGACGCAACCGAGCTCTGTGATAATTTGTGCAATAAAACATCCCTTATGGCAATGTACCCGTAATATGTCATAAAATATTATCAGCCGTTCTTTTTTTAATCCCGAGTCCCTTTTTCTCGCGCTAGAAATATCTTTTATGGCTCCGTCTCTGTGTCGCTGCTTGTTGATCCCCATCTTGGATGATTAATTAGTCTCGAACAAAGGCATAGCGTGAAGCCACCCCTTTTATAGTGTGTCTTCGTGTTTAAACTTCCTGCACTCTTGATGAAGATCAGTGTAATTTAAGGTCCTAACTCCCACGGGTCTCCGCATTCTGTCTGAACTTGTAATCGGGAGGAGTTAGATTTGAATCATGATAGGAACTCCCCGTTCTTTATCCGACCATGCAAGTCACACGCCCTGAACTAAGTTCTTCCTTTTACTATTCTCCATTTGAGCAAAATTTGAGGTGATGTTGTGAGCAATTTAAGTGAAAATAATGAAGTACTTTAAAATATTAACTCGCATAATACATAATTTGCTCGTCCATCCCTCCATAGAGATCTTTAACAGCAGGAAACTAACTGACGAACATTAAACGATTCGTGAAGAGATCTCGCCTACTCCATCCTCCTGCTAAATTATCATAACTGCGCAACAATATATGTTTAGAGGCTTGAACAAGAAAACATATTTAAGAAGCACGCAAAGTTCAAACAATTTTATTACAATGATTGACTCGGAGAACAAGGAAAGTATGAGGGTGTCAATGGGGGTGTAGCAAACACGGTACACGGTTAAAAATTTCGCGATTTCACGGTGCACGCATAATTCACGACACACGGCTAATTTTTTGGACGTTTCACGCCACACGCTTAACCCCATTGAGACCCTCAAGTATGATAGACACAGAAGAGTTTATAATCGTAAAAATTATATCTGTACTTTCATCATGAGCTCCACCGTGGTCATCATTTTCATTTGTTTCAAAAGTTAAATTAGGGTTTACAATAACAACGTTCATGTTAAAAAAAAAGAGCTAAACCAGTACTAATGCGTTTTAATTTATATTTAAATCAGAGAAAAGATAAAATTGTCCTTTACAAGTACTTGAAAGACGAACGCAAGGCATTGATGAACAAGGAAATGTATTCGTCGTTGCTTTATGTTTGACAATGTAGCATTTGTTTTTTAATTCAAAATCAGTTTATCTTGGGGAAAAATTCTTGGCGATAAGAAATTTTCCTGAAAAAAAATTAAGCTTTTGACTCTCAGAAACGATTAGAATTGTCAGCCATGACAGTTACCGTGTCGAAAGCTTTAATCCTGCGTGTACCACAGAAACATGGCGCCGATTTGTTGTTCACATATATATTTTTTTCAAATTTAGTAATTCGAAAATTTTGAATCTAGTCATTAACAATATGATAACTAAAAACCCATTTGTTGAAATAATGCACATCGTGTCATTAAGGAAAAAACTCTTAAATTTAGTTTAACAATCGCAGAACATTTAGGACTATGCTAAAGCGGCTGAAATCCATTTAACTAAAAAGAAACCTAAGTGTAATGAACAAAAAGGGAGAAAGCGCATCACACCTTAGTAATAAAGCTTTAGGATTTATGCAAAATTAAAGGTAGTTGTCTGCATGGTCGTTAAGAAACACTTGGTTTTCCTCTTTTTCTAAGACTTCGTGTCATTAGTAGCTAAGGTGATAGACTTTTTTATCCCAAAAAATATTTTATTAAATTGCTGGACTTAAAAGAATCATTCCTGGGCAAATAACGGATGTTTATCAGCGTTCAATAGAAAGCAGATTACTTACACGAATTTCATACACTGTTTGAAAGTCAGACAAGAACCAGGTTCAGGCCTTAAGTAAAGGCGTTGTCATCCATTAAACGCAAAGTATAAATGCTACCTCTTTTAGTCTAATTACACTAAAGAAATTTTATAGCACACGCAAACCTCCTCGAAGCCATGGAGTTCCAATTTTAATTACTTTTAATAGCTATTATTAATATTATTATTATTATTATTATTATTATTATTATTATTATTATTATTATTATGGCAACATGGGTAAGGAAATATCACGGTAACCCATGCGTTCGAGAAAATTCGGTTTTGGTCACAAGACCGTACGCCCACCCCTCCTTCTATGCCAACGTGACGATATCACGGGCTCACGTGACGATATCACGTGACGATATCATGGGCTCAAGTTTAGAGCTCATCGAGGTCAGCTTCTTTTTTTAAAGTTGACCGCTGACCAGATACTAGGTTTCGATTAGATCGCAGGCTCAAGCAGCCAGGTTACTAATTATAAGAATAAATAACCCGGGAGCTCCCCTTTTAGGCTTGGCTAATTCTATATTATTATTATTATTATTATTATTATTATTATTATTATTATTATTATTATTATTATGGTCGTCATATTATCATTGCAGTCGATGAAGGAGAACGATTGCTAAGCTTATTCGTTGTCGTGAGAATTTACAGTAATCTGAAATCATGAATTTTCATACCATTTGATTCGTCGTGCAATTTTCAGTAGAAGTGCCTAAGACCGTACTGCGTCCAATCCTAGAGTAATGCTGCTGCTAAATTTGGGTGGCAGTTTGGACTTAGAACGTAAAAACACTCTTATCTATAGAGTGTTATTTATTTTCTGTTTTAATATATTCACAATTTCTTAGGTTACGGGAAAATGGCTCCTGTGACGATCTGGGGACGAATATTCTGTATATTTTACGCCATATTTGGAATCCCTATCACCGGCTTGATGCTAAAATCGATCGGTGAGAGAATCACTGAAACCACAGCAAACTTTTGGAAATTTGTAGATGAAAAAATCTTTAAACGAGAACCTCGGAAGATTTACCTGAAAACTGTAGCTTGCATATTCCTCATGGTGACTGGAATGATATTGCTGCTTGCCGCCATAGGCAATAGTTACGAGGGGTGGACATTCTTTGAAGGAGTTTATTTTGCGTTCATCACACTTAGCACCATTGGTTTTGGTGACTACGTTCCACAACATCCTTCCAACAGCGAAAAAGACCACCCAGGCTACGTCATTGCTTTCACCGTTCTAACATTCGTCTACTTCACCTTTGGCCTTGCGGTCGTGTCCAGTGCTTTACTAGCAATCAGTCGGTTATTTGAGGACGAGCCACCCTGGGGCTTCATTTCATTGATGGGTGGAGAGGCTGAAGACGATGAGCATGAAAATCTTTTACTCGATAAGAAGAAACCACAGGATAAAGCCAAAATGGAGGAGAGCAGTAGTCCTTGATGCTCAGCTTTGTGTTAGAAGATTTATCAATGTTCATTTGCGGCGATTAATTACAAATTCTGTAAGTTTATGATGAACTCAATGTCGCCGGGGGATAGGTATATTATTTTCGGGATTCTTTTTGTGGTGCAATCAGTAATAAATAAAAAATCAAGATGAAGCTTGAAACTCGCAGTTAGCGGGACTCCTTAATTTGTGCCTTCCGCTGGAGCTTAACATAGTCTTCCTCAAGATCATTCCCCCGACGAGACATGTCGGACGGGAGGACATTGTCTTGTTTGTGTTTCACGATTTAAGGGAACAATGAAAGATTATAAGGACAGTGTAGAAAACCAGTGATTGACGGCAAGCCTTCGATATTGCAATGTCATTTCAAGGCTTAGAAATCTATTACTTTTGGCCCAGAAAAGATGGAGCAGTGTCTCTTGAATGAAATGCGTCCAGTGGATCTGTTGTCAGACCTGACTTTTTGAGCCAGCAAGGAATGGAAAAAAGAAGATGGTAGACAGTCGCAACGCGATTCTCCTGGCCTAAGAAAAGACGGACATGCTTTTAGGTAGGAAAAATTAAGCATGTATTGGTGCTTTAAGTACTTAAGGGATGCGAGACTTGCCTGTACTATTTCACAGAGTATTACCAGTCGGCCTATCCAACCTCGTCTTTAAGAGCTTTTGCAAACATTTTCGGGGATGGTTGAATAGGGTTAGGGTTACTCCTCCCAACAAAGTTTTGAAAAAAGACTTCTGCTAATGAAAGAGCTTGTTTCAAACAGAGGAAGATGCTAAAAACAGCGATTATTAACTTGAATCAAGCGATATATTTATTTTTGTAATGATAAATTAAGATTAATGCTTGTTTAAATCAGTTAACTAAATTCCAGATTAATTTTAGTTTTTTACTGCATGAAGTTGACGAACCCTCATACACGAGAATGAGTAATTTGTCAGCAAATGGGATTATACACTGACTGGAACGCCAGAGAACAGCTATCTTGTAAAGCTAAGTACATGTACTTTGAGCTTAATACACATGGTCAGAGCACATTGTTCTTGAAAAGCTCAGTTTTGGGACACTCACATGCCCGTAATATTGTCACGGTCATTTGCACACTCTCTATTAAGAGCGGTATTCAAATGGGCCATTTCCGAGTTCATGGCTGCCTCCTCTTCAAAGCGAGTCTAAGTGCAAAG
>OX421445.1:60832885-60837885 GCA_949126865.1 Montipora capitata
AAGAACAAATATGATGTTGTGCGCAAAACCAGATTTCTGATCTTTTTAAACCATTATGAATTTGGTACATTTTTGAGTTTTTTAATTTTATTTTTGACGTTGCAGCTGTGACAAAAAAACTCAGTATGAGAAATGAAAGATATAAAACGACACATTATTATTGTTACAATTATTATTTGTTCTTTTTTTCCTGAGCGTTCCAGGATTTTGTTTTTCATTTCTCCAGAGAAAACATAATGAATAGTAGTTCTCAAATTATTGGCAACAAAAAAACTTGGAATAAAATATTGGTTATCTTTCATGTTTTCTTGCTCGTTTTCTTAACCAACAAAGCGAATCCCTTATTTTTTTGCCTTTCATGATCATATTTAAGACATTTTTTTCGAAGCCTGTCACCTTTTGATCCATTTTTGTTTTCTTTCAGAATACAACAGCTTCTGGTTTTATGTTTATACACATGATTTTTTTTACTCGATATTTTTATTTTAGAAGGTTGTTGTGGTTATAACGTAAAACATATTGAAACCGTAACACGTAATGTCCGACTTAAAGCCAATATTTTAAAACTTGATGGTGTATTCTTTATTTTCAAATATAAATAAGATGGAAAAATTCTGAGATCAGGGAGTTGATGAATAAACGAATGAATTCAGTTAGTCGTTCCCTCGTGTTATGATATTTCTGTGGGATTTTAATCTAAAGCGTTTTTGGAATACAGCGTAGAACCCATAACAAGCTAGAGCTGGGCTGAGATTGAACAAGTCAAGGAAATAATATCCAACCTGAATTTATTCGGATACTGGATTGTTTTTACTCAACTGATGAGGACAAAGGGAGGTGTGAAGTTTCCAGAACGTCAAGGACACGGCTGAGACCCTCCCAGAAAGAAGGGGGGAGGGGGAAGAGGGGGGATGAGGGAAGGGGGGGAGGTCCCACAGTATTATGGCTAGTATACGTATCATATGACCGCCGACCGATGGAATCATGACAACCGTGTGGCAGGTCATGAGTTCGACTCCGGCCGGACCAACACTCAGGACCTTTGAATAACTGCGGAGAAAGTGCTGCCTTTGTAATTACATCCGCAAATGGTTAGACTTTCAAGTCAAGTCGGATAAGGACTATAAACCACAGGCCCCTTCTCACTACCCTTCAACGTTCATTAACTCTATGGGACGTTAAAGATCCAACTCAATATTCGATAAGAGTAGGGCACAGAGTTCCCGGTGTTGTGGTCTGGCCACAATGAGTCCCCCAATTAGCGCCATATCGCGCTAGGACGTCGCTTAGACACGTAAATAACGATTTTGAGTCACTGATTGATTGCGAGAGGCAAAGAAAGAAAGCGAGGTACATTTCTCTCCCTTACTGACGAAGAAGGACTGATTCAGGCGACTTTAGTCGAGAAATGCAAGTTATTAGATGCACGCCCAATTTTGACATCATAATAATGATGATGATGATGATGATGATGACGCCGGATCTGGGAACCGAACCCGGGCCGCATTAGTGGGAGGCGGGTGCTCTCACCACTGCGCCACCCCTGCTCCAACACGAAGTGTCCCTTTAACCTATATTTCCAACAATAAGGTAAGGGTAAAGGTTAGCGTTATTTTTAGCTGAGGGTAAAAGAAGGAACTTTATTTTAATGAGTGTCTAGTCGTTCAAGCGCTGAAGCACTAATTGGGGATGCTGTAAACTAAAATCATTGACAGCAATTAACAGAAATCAAATGTTGGTTTTTGAGGAGAGGGGAAATTCGGATTACCCAGAGAAAAACCTCTCGGTGCAGGTAGTGGAAAAGCAACAAACTCCGTGCATACGGAACCAGCGTCCGGAGTGCGCGCGGCAGTCAAAACTGTGCTGTCCCGTCAATCCTTTGCCCTTTCACCGGAAACGGTACACTTCTGTGCGTAAACGACGTTGTTGTCGATCTACCCTGTCCAAAGATCGCGATCAAAGTCTTTTTTCGCGAAGTTAACGCAAATAAGTACATTATCAATACAGTTTTGACGTCTTCTTAAACTTTATTCGAAATACTGGACTGAATTCGTCTTAAATTAGTTAGAAAAAGCTCAAATAACAGCCAAAGCACATTCAACAGCTGACGTTCGAATCGCCGCTAGCAGGCAACCGAGTTTTGGCGCCAAAGTTTGTTGACAAAGAAGTTGCCACAAAATCTTTTAAAGAGTTTTCTGGCCCTTTAATTTCGGATAGCACAGTTTTTCCTGCTAGCTTAATTCTGATTGGTCAATTTAAATTTCATTAGCTCTCGCGGTATGCAAGGCTCAACCCACGTATGATGCCGAATCTGGGAATCGAGCCAGGGCCACATTGGTGGGAGGCGAGTGCGCTCACCACTGCGTCATCCCTGCATTCCTTACGTGAGGAGCAGCATTTGGGGGAAACTTTGTGAGGTGAATTATCTGTATTCCGAGACACGAGTGACGTTGAAGTTGGAGAGAAGAGCAAGGGGACACTTCGTGACGCTTATTGAAATCTGCGTGCGTGCATGCATGCATGCAATAGACCATATTCGTATTCTCAGTATTAGACTGGAACTAGCTTGCAATGGAGGCTAATGCTGGGGAATCTTTTTAAATGCAAGTACTTTTTAACATATGGCCCTGCATTAGCCTCCATTGCTAGTTAGTTCCAGTCCAATACTGAGGATACGAATATGGTCTACTAGGGGCTCTATGGACAAGCGACATAACATCTCGGGCTTCATCATCGTAGTACGAAGCTCTTGCACTCAGCTACTGGTTCTTCATCCTTTCAATTTGGCCACTGGTCAATGCCGGTGCAGGTGCGTTAATGCTTCAATATGTATACTTTAAAAATTTTTTCTTAAGTTTGATCAGATAACTCGCGTTTTCCCCCGGTTCCATCCAAGCAAGTTAGAAGTAATGAATACAATATGAGCGGCAGATCTATATCACATTTACAAACTCGAGGCTAAGCATATGTGATACAGATCTTAAACGTCAGCATTCAAGTGTAAATGTACACCGGGTATTTTTGGTGATTCAAGACATTTTAACAGGAAAAAATCGAAATTAAAGAAAAGTTTATGTAAATGAAGAGAAATTTGTATCAGATATACACATGTTGATTAATCAAACATTTTTTTCCCATCACGAATTAAATTAGCTTTAGAAGATCATATACGGATACTTAAGTCATGTAAGTTTTACTTTGAAGCACCTCTTTAATTTAATTTTGTCTACCGAGCTAATCTGCCAAACTTCACTTTTAAGCCTCATTTACACTAGCAAGTTTTCCTTGACAAGTCCACTTGTCAAGGAAAACTTGCCCACTGTACACACTAGCAAGTTCTCCTTGACAGGTTTTTCCTCGACAAGTTTTCCTTGGTAGTGTAAATGGAAAATATGACAAGTTTTCCTTGACAAGTTCACTTGACAAGTAATTTACACTAGCAAATATCATGGTAGTTTTTGAACAAGGACACTTGTCAACGAAAAGCTTGTCATATTTTTCCAAGGAAAACTTGTCAAGGAAAAATTGTTAAGGAAAACTTAGTGTAAATGAAGTTTTATTAATTGCGGTTTTCTAGTTCTAGAGGCATGTATGATATCAGTCTTAATGATGAGCCTCTGTTGAGCCTTCACTGTACTTCTAGAAATAAGCTGCGTGTAAGCATAACAGAGGGACATCTTTGAGGAGTTTAAATTGACTTAGTTGTGATGGTAAGTTCTAAAGACGCGCGCAAGACTTGCTTACTAAGAATTTTATCCACAGGACAAACGGAGCGTGCGTTTTCGAAGGCCTAGGGAAATATGGGGTTCGTTGTTGAGTACTGATTGAGTAATCTCTCTATTGAAAGACCGACGAGAAAAGGAGGCCAGTTATAATAAAAACGAAATTGGAACTGGTTTGCACAACTCCTGCCTCTGTTGGCGGCTGCCAGCTTTCAGAAGGAAGAACATTTTCCCTGAAAGAATTTTCAGCGACTAAGTTACCGGGAGGAGAATAACGCACTACCACAATGAAGGAACCATCTGCCCTGGTCTTGCCGGCCGCACCAATTTTCGTTGTGGCTTTTCACACAACCTGTTCCAAAACAGAAAAATCAAAACATTCATAACTAATTGATTGCGCAACAAGTTTCAGCAAGATAAATCAGTTCACAATTCAATTTTATTGAAAAGAGCGCTAGCTTTTATAGAATTTTTGTCTTACGTTTAACACTCTCACATAATCTTTTGAGTAAAAACAGTTGGAACCTGAATTCGAAATTTAAAATCAAAACTTACTCAGTTAAGGGCGCTCAAGAGAAAATCAAAACGCTATTGAATCACGAGCAATACTTTTAACGTTTATGGTAATCATCTCTTAGCGGATGGGCAATTATACCTTTTTCATGAAAAACGTAACCAACCCAAAAAATCAAAACTAACCAAATGGTTATCTTTTTATCCTACCACCATTTTGTGGCATCAATGTTCACTCACTCACTCACTCACTCACCCCACTGCCTCGCCTGTTCTGAATCTTCTCTGTATGTTCGCAATGTTTGTTTCTTTGAAGCAGATTTGAAGTTTGAAGTAGATTCTACGTAGTGTAAGTTTAATAGAAAGGGAAATCTCCATTTGAGGGATGGCCAAGAGTGCTTTCCATTTTCGCGTGAGAGGTCACAATTCAGTTTCTCTGTGGCTCCTATTACCTGAGTAAAATGTCCAGTTTTGTCAGAAAAACCAGGATTATCAAAATCGTAGTCTTTAATTTCTTCGTAAAAAGCTTTGATAGCGTCGGTACAAGGCTCTGTCGTTTCTCTGGAAGACCAATAAAGATTCTCTCCCTGTTGCAGTTGTTGTAAGTTAATTGCATGATCAAACAAGTTGTTGTCCGCCAGGTGCCTTGCCCAGTCCTCCGCGTCTTGAGCAAGGTCTTCATTCCAGGCGACTTCCGATACCTGTTTTAAGTTGTGGCAAAATGTAACAAAAGTCTTATTTTTTCCAGATTCTCGAATCCCGAGC
>OX421445.1:60840385-60850385 GCA_949126865.1 Montipora capitata
TTGCTGTGAGAGTTAACGCAACGCTATTGGTTACCGGTAAATAACCTCAAACATGTATCAGTTCCAAAATATCAATTACTCATTATGAATGGAGTTGCGCACTGAACAAAAAAAAGTGTCTGAGACGGAAAGAGACAGATTACGCATCAAGAATCTACAACACAAAAACACATGATACGGAAAGAAACAGTGTCAGTGTCGATTGTGAACTTGAGGGGCGATAAAAAAGTATCGCTATAGCAACAATAATCTTCACTGGCGGTTTAGCTATCGAGGGCAGCTCAAATGTCACATGCACAAATTTAAGCAGTTTGTTGAAAGGGAGAAGATCATGAAGCTCTGCAGCATAAAGACTCCATCACCGCTGAAAATTATCACCGCAACTTTTCGGTGTTTATTAACAACCACGTTGCCGGTGCAGGAACCTATGCCTTTGACTTCTCTACAGGAGTAATCAGGAAGTTGATTTTCCTAATTTTTTCAACATAATGTCTGGGTAGACTTTCATATACCGGTCCAAAATGGCGGAAGAAAAAAGAACCATTGTTCCATTGAACCATTATTCTGGTTAGGCCTTGTTGATTAGGTATTGTTATGTTCGGTTTGTTCTTTTGTTTTATGGACATCAATTATTCCGGATCCGATATATGAAAGACAAGTCTAATGTCCAGTAGATAGGTATTGAGAATAAAGATTGTCATCAGCCGATGTTATCTTAACACTAAATTCTCCTTGCCAGTCACAAACGAAATCTGTAGTATTAGTTTGGAGAATGAACTTTTAGATCTAGGAGTGAAAGGAATAAGCAGTTGCTTGGTGAAAAGGAAATCAGCGAACCGTGATGAATAGATCTAACATAGATATTAAAGAGCAAAAGCAATGTACACATTTGATTTCAAGCCAACAAGCCAGTTCGGAGTGTCAATAGTATTTAGCTTAGGAAAAACTAATTGGGGACACTATTTACACAATAAAGTATACCTTAGCTAAAGTTAAAATTATTTACAATGTATGAGATAAATAGATAAATAGATAAATAGATAAATAAATAATCCCGACGCGCGCAAATTTTTGAAACTCTGAACTCGCTTATTAAAGAAAGTGACATCGCGGCGAAAATGGAGGAAGGAGAGCAAAACAAGAGTAGACTGGGGTCGGGCAGGAGGGAATGGGAGTCCTTTCTTCTCTACCCAGCCCTCTTCGCTCGTTCGGTCTCGTTTCAGTTCAACCCATTCTCTACCTTGAATTAACGATTATCGTTAATTCTTAATTTGCTCTGAATTTACTATTATCGTTAATTTAGAAGACTGAAAGCTTGATATGGATTATGGGAAATGGTCATATATATGTATTTTAAAAGATAACCCAAGTGTATGGAAGTAGGACTCGAACCTGGGAATGTTCATTATTAACCGGTCACCAAACCACTTGACCACCGCACCGCTAGCTGTTCAGGAACAATATTTTAAACACTATTTGATAATGCTGTGTTATCAAACGACAACAAACAATATTACACACTGCAAAGGTCGCTTTCCAAACTTCACGACAAATCTAAACATTTTAAATCCAAGCTTAGGCTTAAATTATTAATCTAGCCTAGGCCTAATAATTTTTTAGCGGCGATATTCTATGGCAGACTTAAAAAATATTTTTTTTGAAGAAGCGATGTATTGATCTTCAGTGGTGAAGCGGAAAGAAGCGGTTCCTATGGAGTAGAAGCTCCTGGTTCGAACCCAATCCAAGGATATGATTTTTTTCCCTCTTATTTTCTCTGCTATCACAAGTCCTGGGACACAGTGTCCTAAATTAACGATAATGGTAAATTGAAAGGTAATCAAGAATTAACGATAATCGTTAATTTAGAGAAGAGATGATGTTGTTCAGTTAGGGACCACAGTTTGGCTCTTATCGTTGGTCTCTTAGTCACAGCAGCGACCTGGGGCCATTAGCAGGACCTGGGGCCATTAACAGGATCTAGGGCCATTAGCAAAACCTGGGGTCATTAATAAGCAGGAGAGAAAACATCGATAATTTTAATTTATTTTTAGATTGTCTTTTTGTGCATGTGCGAAACCCGGCTGACTTTTTCAGCCAACAACGAGCCACAAATAATCAATTATTACCTACAAATACGATTGTTCACTCATCTGCTTAGAGTTTATTGAAAAAACTCGTCGGTCTATGACAATGCCGTGGCTTAGGCCAAGCGAAAGGGACCGGAATTGTAAGCTCTGGTTTTGGGCTCCATCAGCGGTATCACTCAGTTGTTACCATTCGTTCAAGCGATATTTGAGTTCCAAAAAGTGACTCAAACAGACTGCAAAAGGAAAGAAGACGGTGAACTTTCTGCGACCAGAAAATCAAATGTAGTTAGAAAATTAAATGAAGAAGCAACAACAACATTTATTCGGTGCTACAAATCTTGAGGTTACATATTTTGGCAGTGGATTAAAAATACATACCGTAACTGGTCACCCACAATAAGCTTTAAAAATAAATGTGTGACCACTAGTTATTAATAGTATAATACTGAGTATATTATTTTATAAAAACAGTTCATGCGTAAAACACCTCAAGAGCGTAAGTTAGATTTAAAAAATCCTTTATTAAGAAATACATAAGAGATAAAAGAGAAGGGGATTTGCTTCGTGCGAAGCAAAAATGTTTATGAACATTACTTTTTCCTGAAAAGTTTGCTTCCTCGGAAAAACAGGAGTGCAGCTTGACTGGTGTGTCGAGTCAGGTCCTGCTCAACCTTTTATTTTTCTGCTGATGATTATTCGATGAAACATTGTGAACTGCAAGGCTGTTTTTTGCACCTGAAAGCAATGATCTGGCCAACGCCTGGAGTGAGCACTAAATCATTACACTGAATTCGAAAAGACTGATTTATCAAAACACTCAGAGAATTAACCGTCAATTAAAAACAGTAGCTCACGACGGATGAGATAACGAGCACGAAAACAAGGCAAGCGAAGTTGGAGTGGCTTAGAGCCGCCAATCCTGCACTCCTCTGTGAGTGTGGCTGGGTTGGCGGTTGCCAATCCCTGGGACGGAGAACATTGTTCCTGAAAAATTCTTCACCGAGGTAGTTACCGGGGGGATGGTAACGTATTACCACAACAAGTCGGCCATCTTTCCTGGTTTTGACGTCTGCACCGATTTCTCTTGTTCTCTTCCATACAAGCTAAAATCAAGACAGTATAATATGACGCACCTACAACAACTTTAATGCGTGCTTATCGTCTAAAAAACCAGTAATAGATGTATTGCAATTTTAACGTTCATTTTAGATTGGGAGGGGGAAATGGGGGAAGTTATTATTCTCTTGTCCCTTGTAAAAAATTGTTTGTGTTCCCTTGTTCCCGAAATTACTTCCAAACTTGTTCTCAGCTTTTTGATCACGAAAATGGTTTATGTTTCTTTGTTCCTTCAGATATTTTGTCTTTGCTCGCCTATTCCCCAGTTCAACTTAAGCCATGTTCCCGAAAACCCGTTGGAGGGCCTCATTTTAGCGAATGTTGTAAACTTGTGATTTTACAATACTGCAAACAATCGGTTTTTCGTTTCTTTTTTTTTTTTTTTTTTTTTGTGCGCTATTTTGGTTTGGTGCGAGTGAAAAATGAATGAATGAAACAGGAGAGATTCACTGAAAAAACGTTTCTCTCCAGTCCTAATTTTCTCCAGACGAGGCGAAAGTCATACATTCATGCGATCAAAAGTAACGCCTTCAAGGAACACGACCGGTTTGCACTGAGCTACTACGCCCAAGTATTTCATCTGCTCTATTGTTCTTCATAGGCCTATATGCCTTGTGTCTGTTAATTTACTGTGTTCTGCCGGGGTGGAAGGATCATGGACTACTTTTTAACTGAAGGAACGCACCGTAGGATTCAAGATCTTAAGTTGGTTGTATTCTTCTAGAACTGAAATTTTGCGCTTTCTCATTAAAGTCAACATGCCTGCCCGCAGCTTTATATGGATATTTCTGTTTCATTTAAAAACCTAGTAACTTGCATGTACTATACTGTGGGGAAACTGTTTGGACCTCTCTTTCCGAATAATTAATATTATTTTGAATTTTGATTGTCGATTTCGCCATTTAGTTTGAATTGTCGATCTTAGCTCTAAAATTAACCTGCGATCAGGCGTACTTTTCTTTTGGCGCCCTCTCTAAAGAAAAGTACGCCTGATCGCTAGGTTACTCTAAAATAAACACAATTACGTTGTCTACTTTACCTGGATCAATCATGTTCGCTACTTTACCTGGGTAAAATGCCCCGTTGCCATTGAAAATCCAGGTTTGTCAAAATCATAATCTTTAATTTCTGCATAAAAAAGTTGTGTAGCTTCAGTGCACGACTCTTTGGGGAGAGGTGTGCCCGAGAGATAAAGATTTTCCCCTGGTATGATATTCTGGGCATGCTCAAACTTGTCATTGTCTGCTAAGTAAGTGGCCCACTCTGTAGCACCCTTAGCCAGGGTTTCATTCCACGTGACAGCTTCAACCTGTGTAACAAGAACCGTTGAAAATAAAATCATCCTTGAACTGCTTTTGGATTCAGTCAAATGAAGTCTCTTCGGAGAGTTTGGAAAATTGTAGATAATGATAAGGAATGCGACGAAAGAAGACACTCATTGCTGAATAGCAGTACTGAACCAGGAATGTCATAACTTGATGGAATTCCATTCTCCAGATAAGCGAAGTCTTGAGAAGGACTGTTGTTCGGCAAACTTGGCGGAAGTCACTCTCCGCATGAGCCGGCGTGACAACAATATTCGTCCAATAAATTTATATCATTGGACGAACAACGATCCTCTAATTGCTTAGCCTCGTAGAAACTAGGATAATCCAATAAATCAAAAGAACTTTATGCCATTCTTTCACATGGCTAATGACGTCACAATCAAACCACTATATCCAATAAAAGATAACAGTAGACAAGCATTGATAAAAACTATTTTAAAATTAGCATAAAAAGCCCCAGGCTTGAATTTTAAAAAATGTACTATGCACTACTTTTATTATCTTTCCGATCACACTTGCAATTTCTGCCCACTAAAACCAGTGTTCAACTCGTGTTTGGTTGTTCTGGAGCCTCTTAGAAACAACACTGCTGATCTTAACAAGTTAAAGGATAGCTTTGCTCTCAGCCAATGAATTACAATGCTATCATTTCCATCTTCCTTTTCTCAGATAGCTTCCGGGCTAGTTCGGTGAGAAATCGTCCGGCTTCTCTGCCGCTTCCGCAGTATGGTGAGAACACAAGAGGGCTGAATGAAGGAGCCATGCTCGAGCTCAATAATTCGCTGGTTGTAATGAAGCTTTTTCTCGTTCTCATTGCTCCTGTCAAGCCATGTCAAGTTTCTGGTTTAGGTGTCTCTCAGCGAAAGGGCTAAAAACCCTGACATCGAAAAATGTACATTGTTCCTTTAACCGCGCGCACTGACATCCAAACGGGCTTCATCAAAGGTGTTCGCACTGCTCGCTAAAAATTTCTCCTGTCAAGGTCTGAAGGTGTGGATCGACCTGAGCATCGTGGCAAGCGTCCTCAAGGAGAAATGCAAAGGGGTTTCGCACATCATCATGCCTCGTATGGACAAATCCATCTTTCAGACACGATACTGCATGATCAAGGTCAAATCTCTTGCCGCAAGGGCATGTAGATGGGGGGCACTTCGGTGTCCAGCGGTACCTAAGGCTGAGAGCATCGTAGAACTCCCTTTTTTTTGTAAGTCGAAGTTTTCTGACTTTAAAGGCAATGCTGTTATCCAACTCGAGGCAGGCTGTATGACAACTGCAGACAGCAGACTGACTACAGATTATAACGCTGATACAAAGTGTGTAAGTCTAAGCACCCATTTCAAATAGCCCTATATTTGCAGTGTCCGGAAAGGTTCGCAAAAATGGAAAGAATTTTGGACGTTTACGGTTTAAATTTAAACTGTATCAGGTAAAATATAAATATAAGATATACTAAATTTTAAAAATGGGCATTTAGATAGGATTTTGTTTAACTTACCTGATGTTTCAGACGATACTCATTGTGCCAAACCAAACATTGGTTTTTGAAAGGAAGAACAGCTTCTGTTGAAGAAAAAAAATCATGAGTTAGAAAGTGCCCAGAGCATTTTTCAGTAATGGTAATAAGTCCATGCTTTTTGAGCTTTGTATTAAGCCTTTGTATTTCATTATTTCCCTATGCTGCTTGGTTGTACTGTGTGTTTGTTGTACTCGCCCTTGGAAGTTTGGGCTCACTGCAGTATCTTTATCTTCTGATAGAACTGACCTTTTCTGTTTCCTAATTTTTTATTTTTAAGTTACTCTACTTACTTAAATCTTCAGGGAAGATATTCATTTATTTCAATTAGGTCAATTTATGTACTCCTTTTGCAATTCTCAATCTTCCTTCAAAATTTGATACTCTATTTTATTTTATAATCGTACCCACAGCCATAACACAAGGCACGCACTTTCTCTTTGGTTTTACAGCCTTTTGTGTGAAGCAACGCCTTCGGTTTCAATTAACTCATTAATTGCTTGATGTGCAACGGTGGGAAGTTGAGGAAGCGCTGGAATAGTTCCAGTGTTTCAATACATTTAATTTTTTAATACTGAAGATAGACCGTCACATTTGATTTTGCTAACATAATTGCAATTTTTTTTTTCTTGGGCTGCAAAAATATTGATCAGTGTGAGCGAACCTGAAACGAAAAAGGACAAATTTACCTGTTGTGAGTCAAAGGAACGGAGGAAACCGAGCCACCCCCATCCCTCCCCCCCTCCCCCTCCCTTTAATAGCGCAATTTCGGAACATGTTTCCTTATTTTAGTTTGCAAGTGAAGTAGTTGTTGTTGGGATGAAAAACATTCACACGTAGTTAGAAAGGGTGTCCTACAAAGTCCGTCAATAATACAGTAATCACTCTATATTTTCAGCAAAACTACAAAACTGACTTACCGCCTGATAATGCTTGCTGTAACACAATTAATTTGATTAAGACAAAACCATCCCAGAGCTGCATATTAGCTATATAACTTGTTTTGCCGGAAACTGCATTCAAAAGGGTCGAGAAAGAAAACATTAACGCTCTACCCAAAGACTGCTTAAATTTCTGGAGATTTCTTTCAGAGCGGCAGAAAAATTCCGAAGCTCAACCGGTGAGCAAACTGCAGTTCGTGGTCTGTCGTCGCTTCTTATTGCAAAAGAAATACGCTCTGTGACCAATAAATCTACTGTAGCTCCATATCTAACCGCATGTTCGTGTTACAAAAACAACTTTACCAAGGACTCATGACCACAAAAATAAGTTGGTTTACTTTGAGGTTTCCTAACAAAGCACTTTGACCATGTTTTGAGTCAAGAACATCATGAATGCGATAAAGAATTCATGACTTGTATGTAAACCAAAATCGCAGGTAGGGTTTATAAAGAAAGATAAATGAATCAGTGCTGAGACCTACAACCCTGCCCCATTGCAAGTACAATAAAAGAAGCTAAATCAACTGTCGATATAATGGGATTAATATTTTATCAAAAAACATCCAATGTCAATGACAGTTCGATTTGATGAACTGGTGCCAATATGCAAAAAGCGGGATTTTTTTGCCCAGTGTTGTTTCCCATTTTTGCAATTGGCATGCCTTCTGCCAAGCTATCGGTCTGTAATTGCTCTGAAGAGGCCTTTATTAAAACTGAAGGTGCCATGCCGTTTTTGACTGCGAGTGCCACCAAAATGCTTTAAGTAAGCATTCGTTTACTGAGGGATTTCATGAGCGCTTTGTCCTCGTATGACATTTGTAATTTGCACGTGACTACCTCCGCTACACACCTCCCCACGGAAAAGTATTTTGTAATACTGATTTCGTCACACAGCTACGCTGTAGTACTATTTTCCTTGTCGTTCATTATTCTTTTCCGTATAAGGTCTCTTCGTATTTGCCCTTTATTCCTGCAAGATGATTCAGAAAAATAGATCGTCGATTGTCCAAAGTAGTTAACAATTAATGATGAAGTGGTACATCTGGAGAGCCCCCTAAAGCGCCACGTGAGTTGTAAAAATCGGGACAATTTTCTTGTGTAAATATTACTTTGCGCCACAAATAATTCTTAATTCCTGTTCTGTATTCACTATGTTAAAAGCCCCTTGAATGCAAAGAATTTTCAAAATGAATTTTCAGCCAACTTACAACGTCTGAAGCTATCGTTGGTCAATAAAGTCGTGAGCCAAAATAAAAGAGGCAAAAGTGTGTGGTTCAGTGTCGATGAGATATTAAAAACGAAAAAGATTGTTATAGTAAAGAGTTCAAATCTTAATTATTATCGAAACGTCCTGTGTGAATAGATGGTTTTCCATCGAGCGTTGAGATTAACTACCAATTGCTTTCGTTTAATTTGCATTAGCACGATAGGATTACTAAGCCGCGTGCAAATGCACTGGATTTGTCCACTGAACAAGCTCTCAAGATGTTGAGCGTTTGTCGAGGTGTTGTTGAGCAGGGTGTTCAAATGACCTCAACAATGACTCAACATGTTGAGCATTCCGAAGATTTCACAAAGGCTCATGTTGAATCATGGCTGAGAATCCTAGGTATATTCATCTCCTCAGAACACGAAAATGCTTGGCTGTACTTCTAGTAAGCGAACTCATTGATGAAGACAAAAAGTAAAAAAAACGATGTGGTAAGGCAAGAGCGTGGATTCGGCGTAGAAGCTGTAAAGGATGCTACAACAACATAGTGAAAGAGCTCATGATCGAGTACACTGCAGGCTATAAGGAAATAATGCGAATGAACCATGGCAATTTTTGTAAAATACTAGGAATGATTGAGCCCTACATAACACCAAAAGATATTCTTGGTGCTACAGAAGTTATTAAAGCTCCAGAAAGGCTTGCGTTGACTATCAGATTTCTGGCAACAGGGGAGACTTACCATTACCATCTTGTAAAATGTTCGATATGTTTAAACTCCCAATGGATACGCTGGGCAGCTCAACATGTTGAGCGTCGCTGTGCAAATGCACTCGACTTTGTTGAGCCACACATGGATGACCGCAAAAGAAAGGAAATGTTGAGCCGTGTTGAGCGAAAAGTTTGACTCAACACCGCTCAACACCTCTCAACAGGGTGTTCAAATGCGCTCAACTTGTTGAGCTCAACATGTTGAGAGCTTGTACAGTGGACAAATCCACTGAGTGCATTTGCAGTTAGTGAGAGGCAAAAGCAGCAAAAAACTTCTCCGTTCAGGGGCGTTTGCTGACGCAAAATTTCAAGTTGGCAATTATACATTCGGTCGCTATTTTTTCTTTCAAATCGCAAATCCTAGGTTAGTGTACAATTCAATTCTTAGTGGAATTTATGACTTTCTTGACGTAGAACTTTTTTTTTTGCCAAAAATTTCGTTTTCTCGCGAATTTTGCCGGCTGCCTGCAAGTATTTTGGACTTTGCTTGACTCGTTTGAATTAACCTGCGATCAGACGTTCTTAGCTTTAGAGAAAAAAAAGCTTGACCACGGGTTACGTTTGAATTAAATGTCTGGGTCTGTTTTGATTGGATAGTAACTTTAATTCAAGCTTGACAACAACGACTTTAAAGGCTCTGTAAAATCGCTGAATTATTAATGCCTCATATCACTGAGCCAGTAAACAAAATAAAGGATTAAGTGTTATTTACTTCTTAGATTGACATGTAAATATCGCTGATGTGGGTATCGATAATTGACTTTGGACAATTGTGCTGAAGAAACAAATAATTGCTAATGTATTTGTTTATGCACTACAAAGAGGAAAGCATTTAGTCATCCATTGTCTTGTTTGATAAAGTGTACAAGAGCCATTTTCACCACTTATCATGTTTGAAATTTGCCGTCTTCACACGAAAAGAATATTTTCAGGAAAATGGTTCAAAATGGCCGAAAATCAATTGATTCAAAATCCCATAAAAATTCGTTTGAGGTCGGACGAATGGTCAATCTAATAAAGCGAAAGATCTCCTT
>OX421445.1:60855385-60860385 GCA_949126865.1 Montipora capitata
GAAATAGCGTTTCTAAGCTATGCCGCGCTGATCTAGAATTTTTAGGGCTAAAACCCCGTTGAAGACGGTTAACTTTCAATTGTTTTGCTGGGCACTACTATTTCAATACTCTAAAAATTCGATTTTCCGGGAGGTTGTCTCGTTAGTCTAGTGGATATCGGAAACTGCAAGGTGAAGCCATCGATCCGGGTTCAACTCTTTGCCTCGCCCATTGTGAATCTTCTGAGCTTGTTTAAAATCTTTGTTTCGTTGAGGTAGATTTGAAGTCTAAAGTAGACTGTACGTCGTATAAGTTGAATAAAAAGGCATATGTCAGTTTGAGGGATGGTTCGCATCCTTCCCATAATACACTGCACGTACTTACATTGCTGGGAGTAAATGCGTCCGTTTGCACACAAGTGCCAACATCATCCAACATCTGCAGAACCAACAACTTCCAACAATGTTGGGAGTAGTTGCGTCCGTTTGCACACAACTGCCAACAGCATCCAACATCTGCAGAGCCGACAACTCCCATCAACGTTGGGAGTTGCTGCGTCCGTCTTACCCCTTCGTCACAGCGAAAGGGCTAACGCTCGAAATGTCAGCTCCCGAACCTTTCTTACGGAAGTTTAATCCACATTACTAGTTGTGCCTTGCGGCAAGTGCCAACGAGGCAAAATTGTTTTATGTCTCTGGAATATGTGAAAGTTTGACACAGAGGTGAAATTATTTTACTATAAATGAAAGTAGGAAAGGAAGAGTGTGAAGTAACTCTAATAAGAGTCTTGGTCTTGAAGGCATAATTTTCATCACGTTTTTGAAATGTGGAATGTTGAGGGAGTATTACTTAAGTTCGAAGCAATATCTTGTGATGTTGAAGTGTTACCTTAGTTTACTGGTTGTTTGAGTATTGTTTGAATAAATGTGCACATGAATTTTCGTTTAATTTTTTGATTCAATCAAAAAAAGATAAATACAACAAACGTATGAAGGTTTTTGACTGAACCCTTGGATATTACATCGATTACACTTTATTTACACAGAGTGTTCTGTCTGAGTCCAAATATTAACGTAAAAACATTATACTTTGTCCAGAGAACGGTGGATTGCTTTTGTACTGCTGCCGTAAAGAATAAGTGACAGAAAAAGCACGCTGCAGTGAACATAAATCATGACAAAATGGTTTGCTGAAAGTTAACTATCAGTATAAACACAAGCTCAACTATTACACTGATGGCGTAAAAACTTTCGGCAGCCCCGTGTAGGGAATGTGTTTCATCGGCGCAACTCGAACTTTCACGCACGTGGTGATGAAGGAAAATTATAATAACAATAATAATAACAGCACTGTATTTCACATTGAATGAACCCTGAAAGGCAATGTCTGCTAAGCTAAAGAACCCAACATTTAGTTGTAGGCTTGTAACGGCGATTAACCAGATAATAAATGTATTGAACGCAATAATCAAACAATATTGTCTACTCCCGCTTTGTCCAAGTTGTGAGTGGTTTTAATTACGCAACGCTGGAGTTCAAGGACAATTCTTTGTGCTATAAGATGTTTTATAGTAATTTGTTCAATTCTTTGATCTGAAGTCTTTAAAAACGTGTCAATCGACGAAAGAAAGCACTGGTTTAAAATTGACACGCGAACACGCTGGTTCGAAATTGACAATTGAACACGCTGGTTCGCAAGCGAACACGCTCGTTCTGTCCGAAATTTGTAGGTATAACCCTATTCCTTGATCAGCCGCTGCTTACAATTCAATTTACAAACACGTAAGGCAACTACAAGCGCCTCCAATCTCATTAGCTGAATCGTCCGCTGAAACAACACACAAACCACACGGTGGAAGCGACACATGCAAAAACGTGACGTCACTACCCAAATATGGAGTATTACTTACACCCAAATATGGTCAAAAAAAGGTCCCTTACGCTGAGATGAGATTTTTCTTCTGTACTCACGTACGGCTCTATGATTTGCCAACTGGACGGCCGACCCTCTGGGGTCGGCCGCCTCGTTGGCAATTATATAGCAAACAATTCTCAGGTTAAATGGAGTAATCTGATTGGCTGGTTTTCGGTCAGGATGTTACAGTACGGACCATCACCATTCAAACAGTCCGTTTCCCTTCTTTTTTTTCTCTCCCAGGAAATTCAAGTTGACCGAACAACAAAAAGTCTTTTAGAAACGGAATTTATTTTTTTCATCACGACAGTACAATTATAGCGAGCAGAATTTAGTTTTACTTGTAAAAGGTGAAAATAAGGTAGTTGAAATCGGGATCTTCGAAAACAAATCCATCCATTAGTATGTTGCAACCTCATGCACATCGCCAACGCCAAATAGTAAACCATGTAGCCTCGCGTTATACGAGTGTGATTAGGTGCCAGGTTTGAGCTAACCCACTTTCGACAACAAAACAGGAAAATTGTCGTCAGTGTCCCTTTCCAAAAGCTTATCTCTATTCCTACTCCGGAATACGTCCCCACCAAAAACAGCTCCTAGCATAGTGTATTCTGGCTGTTTTAGGAGTATCCAACTTAGGTATTAAAGCAATCAAGCTACCCCGATGAACGACGGTAAATGATAATGCTAGTAATTCAAACAACGAAGGGTTCTTATAGCAAGTTCTTAGCAAGAATTCAGAAAAGTTACCAGACTTTACACAATAAGCTCAACAATGCACGCCTTTTGGTTGCTTCTCTTCTATGACCTATTAGAGGAAAGATGCATTGCTGACGCCATCAAAACTTTTAATTCTTTACAATACAAAAGCAATGAAATAGATCCCATGATGCCGTGAGCCTGTTCAGCAATAGATCACAGATGACGTTAAAATGTCAAAAAACTGGCACAGGAGGAGATAGCCGAGTGTGTCACCGATGTTCTTACCACATTTTGACGTATTCTGCGATCTGAAGACGGATGGCGACATGGAATCAATAAGTGATCATCATTACAAGCCGAGTTAAAAACGAATGCAAGTTTCCGAGTTAAAGACGAATGAGAATGACACGGCAATTTAAAATTCGACAAAATTTTTAATGAGGTAAAGATATAATAAGTTAAATGATTGTTCAGTCTTTACGACGCAATCTTCGTCGTTGTTCGAGGGTTCCTGAAATAAAGTGAAAAGAGAGTTAAAAACGAAAAAAAAAAGCACATGCGGTACCGAGACAATTAACGCATTAGGCTTGCGCTTTGTATCAGACAAACTATCACGAGTGAATGATGGGGTAGTTTCTAAAGAAACTGTGGTGCTGCGTCGGTGGGCAAGTAGTATACAAAAATTTGGTTTTATCAACGGAGTTGATAATGTAAATTGGCCGCCGTACAGAGATTCTAAAAGCTGACGTTTCGAGCGTTAGCCCTTCGTCAGAGCGAATCGAGGGATTATGGGTTACGTGCAGTTTTTATAGTAGAGTAGGAGCTACGCTATTGGTGGTAACATGGCAACGTGAAAAATAGGAATATATTAGTTAAATGAAAAGCGTTCGTTAATACCGTGAGGATTAAGGGTGCCGATTTGAAAGATGAATTTTTGTTCCAGATTCTTGCGGCTTTCCGTCGTACCTAGATGTAGGGAAAGGCCGCAGATAGCCATGTGTTTTTTGGAGTGGTTAGGCAGATTAAAATGGCGAGCGACTGGCTTAGATGCATCCTTGTCATTCTTCTCAACATCGCGAAGGTGTTCGCGGAATCGGTCACCTAGTCGTCTACCTGTCTCACCAATGTATAATTTATTGCATAACGTACACGTTATGCAATAAATGACATTTGCGGAGGTACATGTGAAACGATCGGTGATCTTAACAGATCGCTTAGGTCCCGATATCTTGCTAGTGTTAACAATGAAAAGACAAGTTTTGCATCGTGAGCGCGCGCATTTGAAAGTGCCGGGTTGCTCGTTAGTTTTGAGCGCGCTTGAATGAAATAAGTGGAGGTTGCGAAAATATTCTACCAGTCTCGGGATCATTTTGGAGTAATTTAAAATTACTAAGAATGATGCTTTTGATGCATGCGTGATTTGATGACTGCGTGATTATGAGGATGGAAAGTGCGGGTGAATGGAATTCTGTCATTCTTATCTTTTTGTGACGTTTTCAAGCACTTAAACACTTTTTCGATCAACGCACTGTCAAATAACCTAGCTCGGAAACGCTCCTCCGCCTTGCCGAACTAGTTTTAACGCTTAACTGTTTTTCATTCGCCGGCAACTATTACAAACAAATTAATGGTGTAGCGATGGGCACAAGAATGGGACCTAGCTATGCCAATCTTTTTGTAGGATATGTTGAACACCAATTTTTTAATCAGTACAACGGCCCCAAACCTGAACTCTACGGCCGCTACATCGACGACTGCATCGGCGCTATTTCATCCAGCAGAGAAGAACTCGATCAATTTATAACCTCCGTCAACTCTTTTCATCCGGCTCTTAAATATACCTGGGAAATTTCGGAAACTTCATTGGCTTTCCTAGATATCAAAGTTTCTATTAGAGGCAACGTGCTATGTACTAGTGTGCACTACAAACCTACAGATTCACACAGTTATTTGTTGTATTCATCGTCACATCCATCACATGTCAAGAACTCCATTCCTTATTCTCAATTTCTTAAACTTCGACGTCTATGAAGTGATGATTCCGATTTTTCCAGCAAATCAGAGGAGATGTGCCAGTTCTTCGAAAAATGTGGCTATCCTGTCTCTGTGGTCAAAGCGGGCCATCATCGCGCCCAACAATTTGATCGACAGTCATCACTACAAACGTCACAAAAAGATAAGAATGACAGAATTCCATTCACCCGCACTTTCCATCCTCATAATCACGCAGTCATCAAATCACGCATGCATCAAAAGCATCATTCTTAGTAATTTTAAATTACTCCAAAATGATCCCGAGACTGGTAGAATCTTTTCGCAACCTCCACTTATTTCATTCAAACGCGACAAAAACGTAGGCAACTTCATAGTTAGAAGCGCGCTCAAAACTAACGAGCAACCCGGC
>OX421445.1:60865385-60882885 GCA_949126865.1 Montipora capitata
ATTTTTTGTCCAAATAGAAATTCCATGCTATGGTTTAAGAAAAATAATGGGAAGGTTCCCATCCGGTGAAAAAAAAACGCATCTTCCTCTTTCGTTTCCTGAGAGTTTTTTCACGTTTTTCACTGAAACGCACAGCAGAGGACTGGGACTAGTTGCTCACGCGCTTTCTGATTGAAGTGATGTCAGATTTCCACTGAAAAATTTAAGTCAAAGAAACATCCATGCAACCCTTTTGTAGGGCTGTTGACTAAAAAGGTTCCTTAGTAACCGCTGTCTTTCTGTAGTTAAGTGTCACCCCCTTAACTTGGCCAGTCACAACACACTGGTAATCAAATAGATCAATCTGAACACACATAGAATTTCTGTAACGGGAGGGGAAGAGCAGGAAGCAAGTCGGCACAAAAACGACATCAGGGAGTAAAAGGAAGGGCAACGGCAAAGTCGACGAAAACGTGACGTCACGACGGCCATATTGGAGCCCCTAAACAAAGAAACGGCGGCCATGTTGAAACCCCGATCAAATCTTCCGGGAATTTAACTCTATCATTAAGCAAACGTTTTCTTTTGTTTTCGTTAAAAAAAAAACATGGCTGTTGATCACATGAGTGAACTTAACGCTATCGTAAGTATTTCGCGATTACTGTTCCATCTTGTTCACATTGTACAAATCGGGCGAACTATCCTGTAACTGGGTGGGCACGAACTGTCCTAAAGTAAACATAGAAAATGAATGGTTCATTGCTATATGATCCCGTTGTCGTGGAAACCTGAAATTTGGTGATACCACGTTGTTGTTTTGGCAGGCGCAGTAGCCCATTGGTTAGTGCGCTCGACTCCGGATCGAGTGGTCCTGGTTCGGGCCCCGGCCGGGGACATTGTGTTATGTTCTTGGGCAAGCCACTTTACTTTCTACATCTACATCTACATTTTCCAGCACTCGGCAAAGTCCCTTTATGACTTAAGCCAGGTGTATAAATGGGTACCGGCGAATTTGATGCTGGGGGTAGCCCTGCGATGGGCTCAGTATCCCATCCAGGGGGGAGTAGAAATACTCCCAGTCGCTTCATGCTACGGAAACCGGGGATAAGCTCCGGCGTGTTGGGCCACTGGTTCGTAAGCAGACTTATGTTGTTGTTTTGTGGAGTACGGCAAAGACATGCACTGAAATGCGTGCCGCGAGTGCAGCACGAGTATTTTCCGTCTTTTAACCAATTATATTCTTGCTTTGTAGCAATTTCATTGCCGTAGCCGTCGTTGTTGCTCAAACTCCCAAATGATTGAAATGAGGAAGCCACGATAGCCTATTGTGAGCAACAACAACAACAACAACAACAACAACAGAACTCAAGTATGCTCTCATAAAGTCAGTTGAACCTACCCGCCTTTTTGGCTTCCAATCTTTCTTGTAATTCTTGCAATTTCGGATCTTTAACCTCTGGTTTCTTTTCGCGCTTCCTTTGATGCTGTCTAAATGGGGAAAAAACAGACCAATGAAAATTTGTTCCCTTGGAGTAGCAGTACTGTCTTTATGTAAAATCAAATCACTTGATATATATCTAGTGATTTGATTCTTATTGCGTCCTTAGAACTCTTTAACCATTTAAATCTTTGGTTGCTTGGCGAAGGAAATAACGCAGATAATTCGAATTACACAGCTCTTCCGACATCGTTGGATCCACGCACGAGATAGCCATGCATCAACATGTTGAAAACAAGATGGCAGCCGAATTTTGTAAGTTTATAATACACTGCAGGTCCTTGCATTGTTGGGATTTGTTGCATCTGTTTGCACGGGGCTTCACGGCGGTCAATTTACCTCGACAAAACTAAGTTAAACAAGGAAAAAGATCATGATTTAACGAGAGATGGGTATTTTACACATTAATCTATTCTCCCATACAACCCTGCTGGGTTGAATAAGAAGATCATTCCATAATTTGGGGAAAAAACAAGAGAAAACCCACAGAATCAGGACGACCTCAACCCACTCAAAAAAACCGCCAGGAAAGGGAATCCTGCCCGCAACAGTGGAGGGAAAATGATATAACCACCATACTATCCTTGCTTTCTGTATGGTTACAACATGGGGTACTCTCTGTTTTCCATTCAAGGATCAACACGAAAATTTGGGTTTATCAGACGAGTTCAGAAAGCTCGAATTCTCACCGAGAAAAGATATAATGGCTGACGTGTTGAGCGTCGTTTGGTCGCTCTGACGAAGGGCTAATCTTCAAAACTTCAGCCATTTTATTTCTTTTCACGGTGCCAATTTGACCTTTATCAACTCGTTTCATAAAACGAACGTTTCATGTTTTACTCTCCTACCGACGTAGTCAACAGTTCCTTTAGAAACTAAACTTTTCATCAGTGTTAACTCCTCTAAATAGGACTTATTTTCGAAGAACAGGCAAGAAACCGGTGTTCCTGTTAATTAAAAGCGACTAACACTTACTGAATGGCTGCCTCCCTTCCTTGCTGTGCTCTGTGTTTGGCGATTGTTTCCAAAGTGTCCATAAGAAACTGATCTTTTTCCTACAAAGGAAAAAAACATTTATCAATAATTAAACATCTCGTATTTCATTTATCGGGCTTGAAACTCACCACCTCCTTTGAGACAATAGACCATTTTACCAAACCTTTGAATAAAAGCGAGGCTGGAGTTGACTTGCTTTGATACTGTATCAAAGCATGGTCAACTCAAGCCTCGCTTTTATTCAAAGGCGTGGTAACTGAGCACAGAACTGTAAAATGGTCTATTCACTATTTCCCTCATGTTTTGGGGGTTTTTACACTAAAACAAAACAAGTTATTTACCCTTGGGACTGTATTATGCTTCACTGAACTGGATATCCATCGTGTTAAGGCAAATACCCCTCACCCCCGCAAAATGAACTGTATTATGGGTCATGCGAAAGTAGATAGGCCACTTCCTAGTTGCTGTTTGCCTCGGTTTCGAAGCGAGTCTTGGTGCTCAACTATTGTAAGGGAAATGAGTTTGATTTGCATAAGAATACGCAACTCATTTTCATTTGAATGGTTGTGCACCAGGACTCGCTTTGAAACTGAGGCATGCAGCAACTCGGAAATGGGCTATTGGGGAGAAAGCCCCCCGCTTGCACAATTTCAGTCAAGACAGTATGTCGGGACAATAGTCAGCTGAACTTATTTCAATGGCCTAGCTGACACGACGCGGTAGTAATCCACCACGAGCTCTGTCTGGGCTAAAAATGTCGCACGCGAAATGACCGCCAGAACACGTACGTTTCTTCCGCGCGCCTGTAGTATAAGGAATCACAGAAGACGGAGGGAAATAAAGGCTTCCGTGACAAATTCTCATAATTGGAGCTGTACACTACTTGTAGGCGCTCTTGACCGAGTAGGTCTCTTCTTATGAAGAGACAACCCATATACGTGGCTCGTAGACTAAACGTGATCGTACAGAAGAGATCCCAATTCCTAATTTTTGACGCCCAACTATCCAACACTCACCACTTTGGATTTCAGAATGCTATCCCTCTTTTCCTCTTCTTCCTCTTTCTCTGCGATTTTTAGTAAAGCCAATCTCTCTCGTAACTAAGATAAGACATAAATGAGACAAAAATACGACTTACTGTTATTTGCAATGGAGACAAAAAAAAAAAAAGCTTTACTCAATGCGAGAGACGCGGAATACAGAAAAACCATCTTTTCCTAAAGAGAATGAGAGCTGTATTCCCGAGACATCTTACCTCTACCACTGACATTTCACTCAGCAAACCTGCTCCTGAACTTTCTGTCAAATCCACATGCTAAATAACAAGATAACATTGTTTCGTATCAATCAGGGAAAGTTAACGTAGACAGAATTATCTCTCCTCTTTTGGTGATTCTGCGAGTCCCTGTCTAGTGATTACAACTCCGCGACTCGGAGCTCATTTTCAGGCTTAATCCTTGAAATTTCTTTGATGACGCTGGAATTGCCGATGAATAAAGGACGAGGATAGTTTCGTCATCACAGAAGGAGCCCGATAATAACTGGGCCAAAATCAGTAAAATATACTGGTATAAAGGGTTTTGAACTGAATTATGATCTAAGCCTAAAGTAGTTTTATTTAAAGAAAGAAAGACATTTTTTCCAGTTACGTTTTCATACCTTAAATCTTATGACCGGTACACTTTCTATGGCTCGTATCTTAGCGATCAGCGCAACTCTCTGTCTCATATCCTCCTCCGCCTTAAGAAAAGAAAACGTTTAAGACACCAGAAATTCAGAACACCACAAGAAAACTGCAGTGAGTTAAAACTGTTGCTACGTTCTGGTTCAAGTTACCTCCTCTAAGGCTTTGCGCATAAGTTCTTGGCTTTCCTTACTGACTTCTTGGACTGAAATATGCAAAATTAAGGAACTGTAAAAGCTGGTTCGAAGCTTTGAAAAGTGTTATTCAGCAGCTCAACAGAATTCAAGAGTTGGTGCAGGACAACCTACTGTAATTTAACGTTAATTCCCACGCATTCGTTCTCGGCTTGTCAAGTTCAACTGGAGAAATACTAAAATTTCTTACCTAGCTTTTGCTTGTACTCTTGCAATTTTCTTCGAGCTTCTTTTGTATTTTCATGTTCCATCATAGTCTGCTCCACAAGTTTCCTTGAAAGACGAAAAAAAAACATCAAATAACATTTCAAACGTTGCCTGTGTGTTGGTTATTGACTACGCGCTTCAACAAGATAACAGGACATCGGCCAGGTTCTCTTTTGAAGTTTGATTTGGAACAGTCGAAGCCAACACCATTAAAACACAAAAGGACAAAAGGACAAAAGGGAACTGATCTTGACTGCACAAGCTCAGCTAAAATAAGACTTTTTGATGCTGCTACCACCTCCGATCTGTTGGCGCAGTTTGTAGAGCATGCGCAGTGGCCCGCCCTGAGGATAGGGAAAATAGCTGGTTCAACTCCGGATGGAACAACACTCAGGGTCTCTAAAACGACCAAGGACAAAGTGCAGCTTTGGCAATGACATCTGCGGGACTAGGCGTGGGATCCCTTACGGGACGCAGGTGCGGGATGTTTTGGTCCTAAAATTCTACGAGACGCACTGTTTGCAAGTAGGGCAAGGAGTTCCCGGTGTTGAGGTCTGGTTGGCTCTATTGTTTCCAGCACGTATTTCCGGGTTGGCGGGATATCTAAAAACGGTTAACGCTTACAATTCATACTGAAAAAAAGGCCGAAGGCAATGTGCCGAGTGCCGGTTATTAGAAACAAAAAGTTGACGATCATTTCAGTTGAGTAGCAAATTGAGCGGTTGCGCAAAAAGCCGGGAAAAAAATCCAGTCTTCAACGGGGCTCGAACCCATGACCCTGCGGTTACGCTGCAATGTCCTACCAACTGAGCTATAGACCCTATGCAAAAATGGCTGCCTTTAAATTATTCTTTTGTTCATATTCAAAATAACTAACCTCGTTTTTGAGACAAAAATCCTAAAGAATTTGTTATCCCGAACGAGGTTTGTTGGGCTATTTTGAATACGAACAAAAGAATAATTTAAAGGCAGCCATTTTTGCATAGGTTCTATTGAGCCAAATGGAAACTGATCACTTGTGAGTTCGATTTTTATCCCTGTTTGTTCGTTAGTTTATCTGTTTAAGCAGGTTGACGTTTAGGCAGCTATTCGGCTGATATGGACCTGCTATACCCACCCACCCACCCACCCATACACTCGCAAAGGACAGCCACAATACCAGGAACTCCATCCCTTATTCTTCTCGAATGGTGTGGGTTCTTTGACGTCCCACAGGGAACTTATGAACATCGAAGATATTCGTGAGTCCTTATCCAAGAGGACTTGAAAGTCTAACCATTTGAAAGATGGAAAAGATGAAAGATACAAACTTTCTCCTCAGTTATTTTAAGATCCTGAGTTTTGATCCGGCCAGGGTTCAAACTCGCGACCTCATGCATGGCGGCGCGATGTTTCTTCCCGTACTGAAGGGATGAAAAATTGTATGATGCAGAAGAAACGGCTGAACATTTCAATTTCAACTGAATCTCATTCATTAGATACAAAACTACGAGGATAAGCTTTTGCGTGACTTAAGTGAGTTTAGTCCCTCGGGGAGGGAGGGGGGGGGGGGATAGCCGCACCTCACCGGCTTGGGTAGCCGATCAAAGCCCTAGATTAGGCGCATTTTGCTCCCATAAAATAAATGAATTAAACACACAACACAGAAAACAGAGCACACAAACGTTTGAGCGTCAATGTCTTAAAAGAGTGGACCAAAATTAATTACCTCATTTCTTCTCCTTCTTTCGACTTTCTTTCCAAATGTTTTTGCATCATATCTTTGGTCTGTAGCAAAAACAGAACATGTAAAAATATTGCCAGGCAAAAGCTAAAAAAGCTCAAAAATACAGTTTCACCGATACATCGGAGAACCGCGATATTTAATTTCCGACCAGGAGCTCGTTTCTCGGGACTGAAAACTCATTTATAAAACTGCAGTTGTCCAGTTGCATCTTGTCAAATCGTCGCCGTTGGCGTAACTCGGTTCGGAGCGTAGTTTGCTCAGTGACAACAGTGCAATGTTCGCACGGAAAAGTCGACCACAACCACTGCATGAAGTAGTAGAAGGGTTCACCGGGGTTTTGAGTTCTTGCTTTTCCCTCAACTCTCTTCGTCTCTCCATGCTGCCTTCTGTTTTTCTCAAAAACTGCTGTTTTTTTTTTCTTGTCAACTATCCTCTGGCATAATGCTTACCTCTTCTTTCATTTCCATGACACGCTGTTGATTATCTTTGATCATGGTTTGTCGTGCAAGTATCGCTTCTTCATAGCTCAGTTTTCCTTCCTTAAAAAAGAAATATATACATAAATAAAAAGTGAATAAATTAATAAAGTCCGTGGTATATACGCAACAAACAACAGACAGAAATCTCAAACAATGTAGGAGAGATGCAAGACAAAGCTGAAGGTTACGTACCAATCTCCGTCTCTCTATTTCTGCCAATTCTTGCTCTAAATCTCTCTAAAATAACAAAGACCCAAATGGCAAAATTAGAAATGCAAATTGACCATATTATTTATAATGTGTTATTAATGATTTGTAAAACAGATCTGAAAATAGAATGGAAAAGAGCGATAACATAGCGAAGGAGATTTCTACGACGGACTGCCTTTAAAGGGGCAATGTCACGTTATTTCAGGGTGTTTAGGGAAAATACTTAGTTTATCCTGAATTTAAAACTCGAAAATGGTAATGTGCAATTCCCTTACTGATAAAATTATCGTTGTATCACAAACAAGATGATTCTGAGCAACTATTATCCAGGCGATTTTGCTATAAAAATTAAAAAACGTGGGGCCAACCTTTTTCAAGATTACCAAAATGCAATCCGTTTCAATCTTGTCCACTTGTGTCCATCCGTGCTTCTATTTCCTTTTGCTGTATTTCTTTTATGTTATACATCGGTTTAAAGAGGTTATTCCAATGTTTCATTCTACTTTTAGGCTTTGAGCCTTTTGGGTGTCATGAAATTACATCATTTTGCGTGACATAGCCCCTTTATGTTTTTAGCTCATCCGGATACGTTTTTACCTTTCTAGTCGATTCTTGCCATTTCAAAAATTCCGAAGCATCCCTCCCACCCTTTTCGTACTCTAAAAGTCTGCAAGAAAACAAAATCGATTAATCAATTTTCCAAGATACATTAAATTAATGTCCTTGATCACTATGTTGCTAGTTTTGTTAACAAATGAGAAACTACAAAAAGGGCCTTAACAGTTTACAGGCTCTCATTGTTGGTGACATTTTCAAATTGTGGTTATTTTCAAATTGTCACTTCGCTACCAAATTTTAAGCAATAAATGGTGCATCGACACTATCGAGGCTGCTCCTGGCCCGAGCTGAAATGGACCCTGCTTCTTGGAGCTTCTAAAGCTCAGTGAAGTGGCTTATGAAACCTATTCTGACTTTTAAATTTCTGACTACAGACAAATGTACGGGGTGTCTTCAACATTACTTGCTTCAATATCCGTTCGATTTTGTTGAACAGCAATGTGCTCCACCCTTTCAACCGTGTTGAAATTGAAGTTGAATCGATTTTATTGAATGAGTTTAAAAGCGTTTAAACTTTGCTTCAACAACTATATCAATATTTCTCTTGTTTTCATGACTACTGAATGAAGTTGCAAAATTCTTGGGTATGCGCGTGTGCACTAATAGGTCTCTCAATGACGTATCCATGTCCGTATCCATAGTAACAACTCCGTATCCATAGTAAAAACCGCGGCTGCAGCCTGGGACTGAATACTAGGCTTCTTGTGAAGTTTGTTGAATCAAATGTCGATGATGTGTTGAAACCGTTTGCCCACCCCAGCAGTCAACATCGTTTAACAAAATCGAGCGGAAGTTGAAGCAACTGTTCAAGCCGTTTGGTCGGGCCTTTAGTTCTGCACTTTTCTCCTATGGGGCGAGTACATGGATGGAGACTCGACTTCCCCTATTCCCCATCGCTATGACATGCAAGCTTAAACCCCCGGGGGAAGTGGGGGGGACTCCAGTTGGCAACAGGCGGGGATGATCGTCGTATCTTTTATGGGTCAAAATCAGGGATCTGGTATCTTTTAGGGTGTCTTAAAGGTTTTTGGGCCACCAATAGCTGGTATCTTTACTGTTCTTGAAATTAATAGATCTGAGAATTATGACAACGCTTTTCTAAACTTTTCAAGCAGAAGGTGTTTGAAATTGAAGTCTCTGGAACTATTAACAATGCTGAAAAATTCTAAATTTGTTCATTTTTAGCTGGTATCTTTTAGGGGTAAAAATCTTATGTTGCCACGCCCACCTTCGTGAAACTCCGGTATCATTTAGGGGTATTTTTGAAAATTTCTGATGATCATCCCCGCCCTACGATATATAGGAGTCCCCCTCCCGGGGCTTAACATGATGATGATGATGATGGTGGTGAAAATGGCCGACGCATAATCCATCCAGCCAAATTATGGGTTTTTCATGTGAATGTAAGCCCGGGGATGAACGGAACTCTTAAAGACGCATAATCCGTTCGAGACGAACTTGGGGAAACATTTTTTTCTGCGTATGTTAAATTCCTCCGTATAAAAACGGGCACAAGACACAAAGTGTCTGGACGAACTATCCAGCTTAGTACGTCTCTGAAGACGTACTAAAGTGGATAGTTAATCTGGAGACACATTATGCGTCTCGTGCCCGTCTTTTTACCAAACGAACTTAAAAGACAGAAAAAATGTTTGCCCAAGTTTGTCCCAGACGGATTATGCATCTCTGTATAAACACGTCCAATTATGATGTCATAATGCTGTTCAAAATAAAATCAGGTTAAATAATTTCAAAATAACTTGATCCTCTGTTTGTTGCTATTCTAACCCTAACTTTCCATGCTTGACAATGAGGAAACTTAGGACACAAACAAAAAAAGAAAATGGGTCAAAATGGAAATCCCTGTAAATCACAGCCCTAAATCACTTGAAGTCTAACATAACAGCTGCAACACAAATTTAATGACCAGCATGCTGAAGTTAGATGAGGTTAAGACAAATTCTTTATATATTTAACACCTATAATTTAAACATTGTGGTCGAACAAATTTTGGCCAACAATGTCCCAATGTCTTCTAAGTCTGGCCTTGAGCTAGCCAACATAACCAGGTGATCTGGTGACGTAATTCGGAGGACTGGGGAGAAAACTTTAGCGCCATATCCCACAACCACGCGCGGCCTTATTTTTTAATTCAACATGGCAGAGACAAGGTTAGATCTCGTCGTTTCTACTTGAATGTTGATTCAGTAACAGGAAATGTGGTAGACACGTAATGGTCTGTTGAGTTTAGGTGATGGCGCCGGAAGGTACTGCAGGGAGTTTGGAAACAACATCTAAGGCCCCGCGCGGTTGTGGGATACGGCGTTAAAATTTTTCTTCCGAGTCCTCCAAATTACGTCACCAGATCACCTGGAAGGACAGACCTTTTTAATTCTTCTTCTTCTTTCTTTTGAAACAGTACACCCTCTCTCATTATTGTAGCTGCATTCAGTTTGATGGGAATGTTTCCATTCTGAAAAGGAGAAGAAAAAGAAAACTTTTAGCTCTGAAGTGATGCTAAATATTGTACAATAAAAAATATTATTTTACTTCACTGACATTGCATCAAATAGAATTTAAGCTTCAAGTACATGTATTAAAGTTAAAACACAATGATCTAAGAACATGGAGATTTGTTTGGCTTTATCCACTGCTCGTATTAAGACAACGCCAATCAACATTGGACTCTTACCACAGTGGAAGGCATTTCCTTAACTTTTGATTTGTTGAACTGCAACCTAGTGGAGAAAAAAAAACTTATGTACTATTGTAACTCACTGTGGTTGTTGTTCACAGAATCGATTCTGAACCAACACATTTTTTAAACATTGTTATCAGAGCCACAAAAATACATAGTGCATATAAAAACCAACATTTGAATTGATTTGCGTTAATTTGTTGATTTTATTTTACAGTGTCCCTAATTACTGCCCTGGCACTAAGAAGACTAGACAATTTATTTTAAGTTCCTAATTACCGTAGTTCCTTATTTTGTACATAGTTACTTAATAGGCCATTTTACAGTTGTTAGCTCAGTGACCTACTGTAGCCTATGAATGGCTGCAAGGCTGCACCGGTGACCTTGTATTGATACAGACCTTGCTACTTTTATCATGTAAATTGTGCTGTTGTAATTCGAATTAGTCTATATTACCATTAGAAAAGCAAAAAGGTTTGTATCAAAGCAAGGGTCACCGGTAGCCTCACTTCTTAGGACTGGTAACTTAGCTACAACTGTAAAATGGTATATTGAACACTTCCAAAAGGAGTTTTTCAGGGCCAAAGAAAAAGAAAAGAAATCATCAACTTTAAGTTGGAACCCTGAACTGGCTGGAGGCAACCCAGTTGGCTTATTTAGGGAGTTTAAGAAACCACAAAGGCTATGGTGATGAAAACGTCACTTCAAAATAATAATTGTAAGTTTGAGCTATTCTACGTATTTGACAATTATTCCATCTTGTTTATAATTATTAGACAATAAATTATGGGCTAAATGTCCTATAACTGGATTGGTAGGGACGGATTTGAAGTAAAGAGTGAGACTCAAAGATTCACTGGCAGTAGTTTGTACAACATGTTGTCGTCAAAACCTTAAATTTGGTCATATCAAGAATTGAACTGAAGCCAATGAAACTTGGATAAGGTAAAGGTAAAGGTACACCTTATTTAACGTCGGAAGTTCAATTACTCTCTAGAGAGTACTCTCCCAGGAAGCCGACGGTGCGCTCATTTTACCCCCCTCTTTCCATCAGTGCTCCGTTTTAAGGGTATTTACGCTGAAAGGAAAGAAGTCGAAACAAGAATGTGAGATTGGGGGATCGAACTCGGGTTCTCTTGCACCAAGGCCGCGCACTAACCAACTGTGCCAACCTTGCTCCTTGCTACCTTTTCAAATTTATAAGAGTTTGTAAATTATATTATTAATTAAATATAAATGACATACTGTCAAATTTGTCTGGAATAAAGAGAGGAAGGGGACCACTACACGTAATTTATGTTCCTCTACACATTCAAGCTCAGAGCAAATTGTGTTGTGCTGGCCTTTACACTAGTCTAGAAAAATGTTACAGTAACATAATCTAAACATTTTTAATGCCCTTCAAGTTCAATTAAGAGATTACAACTTTCAAAGAATAATATTATGGACACACCCTAATAAATTATGAATAAATTAGTGGTCACTAACTTGGAGTCCTCTTCATCCATAATTTTTTTCATTCTTCTCTTGGCTTTGTCTGATTTCTCAGTACTGGCACAAGAAGGCTGGCGAGCCGACGACCTTATGAGTTCTTCCTATGATCAGAAACATTTACACAAAAATTGCTTGCATTTTATCCCTTCTCATTTTTAGAAATGATTATAAATTATTAGTGTTCATGTTTTCCTATCTTATTATTTCTGAACAAGTTCAATCACAATCTCATTTATTTATTAAATACTTGACATTTAAAATATTCAAATACATGTAGAGGTTGGGTAGGCTGCATAGTGAGCATTCCTGCATCAGCAAAGACTATTTTCTGCATTCAATCCTGAAGATTGGGACGAAACAACATTTGGAGGATGGGTGGCCCTGTTATTATCTTTGCTGGTATGGGAGCACTACATTTGTAGCTTCACACAGGCTACTGGTGCCTGAAACTTCAGGAGCTTCCATTATAGGCAGACAATGCCTAAACAGAGACTAAAATGCGATGGCTGGCAAATCCTCACTATCTAGCCAATGAGCACCAATGTTGAAGGGGTCAAGGGAGCAAGCATCTGTCACACTGATAAACGTTATGGAAAGAAGACTGGGCAGCCTCAGAGGGAGTGAGAATTCCAATGAAGTTAAATCCAAAAACTGCACAACACACCTTGAATTTGATCCTATGGTAGTAAGAGCTAATAATAAATAAACTTCTTAGCACTGTGTAACTTCATGACTGTTAAATCTCACCTCTGCCCTTTTTCTGTTTTCTTCTCGTATTTTTGTAATGACATCTTCCTCAACTGGTGTGCGGTATGTGGTGTGAGGAACCTTTTGCAAGAAGCAGGTCAAAACTGAGTGACATATCTGATTAATCATTGAGTGGAATTCCTAAAAATTCCTAAGAGTTTCAAGTCCATGGGCATTATAACTCCCACAAATTCCCAAGACTTCCAGCTCACACAGCCCAGTATGAAATTCAGAAATTCCCAGTCTGTTAAGAGCTAAAGTTACCATTCAATCCCAGTACAAATTCCCACAAATACATGGGAAAGTGGGGAATTCTTGAGATTTTAAAAAAGCTGGGAATCGATTTTGCAAGAAGATCCTTACACTTTTTTTATACAGCTACACAGTCATACAAACATTAACTGCACCTGGTTTTGTACAGCAATGATCAAGGGATGTCTTAAGTTATGAGTGAACCAAAACTGAAGAATTAAATCATGAACGACGTTAACTTTTTATAGAATTTGACATAACTTTAGCTCTGAACAAACTTTAGAAACAATTAAAAACATCCATATTAATCTATCAGTTAACACTTGGCTAGAATTCAAAACAAGTTGTCTCCAAGCATTAATATTTTAGTTACATGCTGAAAATTAATTTTTATTACAATATTGAAATAAAGGAGTAATCACTAATATTTATCCACCTTTTTAAAAGTCACATACTAAGGAAGTGCAACTGTACACTTACTGGTTTGAGCTTTCTCAACTTTGGGATCTGTACAGAAAAAGAGAAACCGTATTTAAGTTTCAGCTGTAGAGATTGAAAAAACAGGATAGCTGAAATCAACTAACCTTCTCTGGCATGGGAACACTTCTTGGTCTAGGTTTTGTTAAGTTAAAAGGTTTGGGCTCTAAAACAAAGCAACAAATTAAGACAAAAATAGTGAAAATTTCACAGCATGCAGATAGAGTACTTGTAACTCATTTACTAATAATTAGGCAATAAGTTGGATGTGATACGTATTCTTCAGGTATAGCCATTTATCTATATTTAAAAGCACAGTCAACGTACCTGTAGCTGGTTTTGCTTTCCGTGCCTTCTGTTTGTTTGCTAGCTTATCAGCAAATTCCGTAACTAGGTCATGTAATTCAGGCAACCATCTTTAACAAAAAGGCAATGCCATGAATTCAAAGTAATAATGTAGATGCTTAATTTGCCTATTTAGTGCACTGGAAAATACATGGAATCTGATGTTCAAGAATTAGAACAGAAATTCAATTTAGCACTCAGCAATCAATCCTACTTTTATTAATAATAATTATCATTGTTACAATAAAATTATTATTTGCATAGTCAAAGATCTCTTATAATATTAGAACTGTGGTGAAGACCTAAATTCAATACCATGGTCAAAATCTAAACTACAAAAATAATGGTTCAGATTTCAAAATACATGTAACAATCCAACAATTGATAAAATCTGGGCTGTTTAAAAATTATGTATTATCTAGGAGCACTTGCCTCAAAAGGGGAGATACCAAGTTTGTCTGGACATAACTGTGTTCATAATGTTTACACCACTATAAAATAAAAACAATTTAATGAGTTAAGATCTAACGTGTGATAAATTTACCATAATCCATTGAGCAGCAACTCATGAAATAGCTAAAATGATATGAAAACCAAGGGAAGAATGGACTGGTAATCCAAATTTTTGAGAAAGAGGTAAGATGAAATTTATATCATAATTTTCATTTTTGGAAGTGGGATGAAGATGTTGCAATCCAGAACACTTTTGTGGGTAAAGAGGAAAAATGAAAAGTGTTTGTTTTTAATGGGTACCTGGGAATTAAGAGTATACTTCTACAGTGGCCACTTTGTTTTCTATTGTTTAAAAAGATATTATGGGCTGCTCAAGGCTGGGCACCCCATAATAGTAGCTATTGGAACAATCAATTTAAAATGGCCACATGTATCGTCGATGTGTAGGCTATTCAGAATCCCTTCTTACTAACCTCATTTTTCATCCAAGTAGTAATGTTGTCTTCATTGAACAAAAATGACAGAAACTGGATGGTAGAAAAAGGATCATTACATTGTATTACACTGTTACAATACTGTTGCAGTAGTTAGAATTCTCTAAGATATTGTAATCCGAATAGGCTTTCTGAAAATAAAAGTAAGGCATAATTAAAATCATTAATTTTAGAACTGCTGCAGACAACATCTATGAGTTCCAGCAAGACTGGTAAACTAAAACCCCTTGACTGCTGGCTGTCTCTGCATTAATTTTACAGCTGTAGGTCCTGACACACACCATACGGTAAAGCCTTTTTTGAGATAACACCACCACACCCACTACTCTTACAAGAGAATACAACAGTCCACAACAACAGGACCTCCAAGTCCTATGCTTTGCAAAGAGATCCTGGGTTCAGTAACTTCCTGCTGAGTTAATATATGAACAGTGATGAGTTGCAGTTATGTCACTATTCCACTATTTAAACTAAGAGTAGAGTGTAACGCAACTAGGTAGTGTAACGCAACTAGGTAGTGTAACGACAACAAATGAGCAAACAACAACATGGCGTAATTGAGGGGGACACAGCCCTGTGGCAGGTTTTACGCGACTTCATGATAGGTGCACAAACTAAAAGCCTCACTTTAAATATTCCCCCACTAATGTGGGAATAGAACAAGAGTATTGGCAGAGCCTTTGGTATCTCCCCAGCACAGCAGAGGCTGGATCGGACAAGATAAAGGCAAGGATGTAAGATGGCAAGACACAAGCAATGCCAAAGCTTGGGGGAAGTCGCTACGCAGACTTAACCTAACCGAACCACAAGGAGTGACCCCAGTTTATTGGCAAATAACAAACAAAAGCCCGTCTCCCAGGGAGGTAGGGTGGGAAATTTTAAAGCAAAATTGTTACAAACTGTGTATTCTCGTGCAAGCTGCCAGGATTATGCCCTGTGAGAGTGTATTGAGATTTATATAGCAAGACAGTGTCTCAAAGTTCGACCAATAGGTACAGCTGTACTATGAGTTAAAGAGACGCCATGTGGCAAGCTTGTCAGCCATGAATGGGGCTAACAAATATATGGGCCAATCTAGGAAAAGCTATTAAGATATAACACTAGATTACACAGCAAGATACATGTATAAGCTAGAATACAGACATGAATAGCATTTGTACTAACTGCTAGAATAAGGGAACATTCATTCATGAATGTAGCATTCAATACTGTTCTATTATTTATCTTACTGGATTGCGTGACGAACGAAAACAGTCGTGCCCTCTAGGGGTGTCATGTTCCATTAACTGTGTTTTACCAGCCGGTAAAAGCATTATTAATGAGTTGCAGTGTTGCAGCCGAAAATAGCACAGCAACGACTGTAAAAAATTCTAATGAGAGCTCTGAATCCTTTTACATTGAAACTCCCATTATTACTGCGATGTTTATCATAAAAACCTGTTCATAGGCAAGTTGGAATCCTGTGGCCGTTATTAATTACCATACAACTATTATGTTGCCTTTCTTTGCAACTTGAATGAACAAATTTCAACCTTACCCTGTGAATTTTATTTGTATCATAGCTAAGAGCAAATTTTCTGAAATGTGGAATGCCAAGTTCATCAAGGCGATAAAGTGCCAAGTATACCATAACTGAAAGAGGCATAAAAGATCTATTATACATTTTAAAATGTCAAAGTAATCAAGGGATTTTACACTCTCATATTTGCTTAAGAAATAAAATTAATTTTAACAACAGAGACTATAGTAATAATTATTATAATGACTTCAAACAGTCATTTCCACAACTTGACATATTTTCTATTATGGCTTGCATGATTTTTCTTCATAGAAAATACTACTAGTTTGACCCTAAAAGCACTCAATATCTTACTTTACATTGGACTGATTTATTCATGAGACTGATCATCTGTCTGTAAGTAATGAACTTGGGCAAAGAATGGTAGTTTGCCTGGCAAAAATTCGTCTGTGACAGTATAAAATTACATGTACTAGTATAACTGACTGTTCGATTCAACAACAAAAACAACATTCATTTTATTAATATAAAAATTTAGAGAATATGACTGACTGTCTTGAATGATAATCTATCTCTGCCATGACTTATATGACTTTATATTTAGCAATTATTCACCTGTGGAGGTGGCTAGTGGTGGATATTTACTGAGCCACAAAATATCCACCACTTGACTAACCACCGACATTGAGGTGAATCGTTGCTCAATATTATTTATTTACAATTAAAGAAATTATAAAATATTTTACAATATTAAATAAATTACATATATTACAACATTTTCGGGCACAGATTCCATGCAAATTGGTCAGAGGTGAATAGCAATTAGGATACCCGGAGCTTGAGTAGTCAATCAACATGCATATTCAACACTATCCTCTGTTTTAGTATTTATATACTTAGTCTAATATTATTTAGCTATTCATATGTCTAGATGAAATATCAAAGAACTACTCTTCTTTACCCAAATTTATCCCAAATGGTTCAATGATCTGACATCTCTGTATGAATGAGGAAAATGATCTCAACTTTCTTGACCAAGATCGACATGGGCTTCACAAATAAAATAAAATGTATTGTATGCTTTCGATAAGAGCACATTCTGTTGTCACATGGCCAACCTCATTTCCAGGGTCTCTCTTCTTTGCCTCCTTTGTCCTCAATGACAGAGGAGGTAGAGAAGAGAGATCCTGGGAACGAAGTAGTCACACAGCATCCTACATTGTATTTTTACGCAGTACAAAGTCTTCCTTTCTGTGGATAAAAGAGACTGAAAATTTTTGCGGCCTAATAAATCATCATCATCATCATTATTATTATTATTTAATTAGCATGATCAAAATATGACTCACCAACATACACATTTCTGTCAACGCGTAGAGAATTCTTACCAGCATCAGCATAAAACCCATCTACAACAACCTAGAAGCACA
>OX421445.1:60917885-60922885 GCA_949126865.1 Montipora capitata
GTTTTTATTACACTAATAGAGGAGCTACCGTAGTCAAGGGGTTAATCACAAATGGCTCAGGGACCGATTAATCTCTCCCTCTTTGGATCGAAAGTAGCACGGGGGACCCCAGGCAGAGTTTTTGCAATTTTTTTTTTTTTCTCTCAAACCCTTTGATTACTATGTGGCAAAATACGTCCAGCTTTATCCACGGTCCCATCTTTTGACGTCACCACTTTTAACGGTCAGGAACAGCTTTGTCCACTAACTTGTGCAGGGAGAAGAGATCTCTCAAACTATACCAGAATGAGCACAATTCAGTCAAGGAAACTGGAGAAACGGCCAAAAAAACCAATGTAACACTGACTTGAAATCTCCATGAAAAGCTTGCTCCATTACCCACCTACCTTTCTGATCACCTAATTCTAAGATGATGAAAGGTTTCTCAGAAACTCTTCCTACCAAAATAAAGCCTACCAAATGGCCAGCAAGTTGAAAAAAAAAATGAGGCAAGGAAAGCGAAAAGAGAGGGAAGGAGAGAAAGCGAAAAGTGAAAGTCGAAAGTCTTGTGCTACTTTTAAAGCCAAAAACTATGTCGAAATTTTGCTTTCTGCGCATGCCGAACTTTGCAAGCAGCTGGCTGAAAAGGCCGCGGAGTGTACAACCTGGAAAAAACGGCTTTGTAGGGAGGTTTAGCTCTTAAACAGCACAACATTGACCAAAAAACCCCTCAACTAGCTTCAAAACGTGTTTTTCGGCCAAATCTCTAGTAGCCAAAGGGTTAATACGTATTTTACGAATGCGCATGCGTTCTCTACTAACTCTGCTTACCACATGAACAAGAACAAGGAAAAAAATTCAGAACTATAGACTATCCTTAGTTTTTATTACACTAATAGAGGAGCTACCGTAGTCAAGGGGTTAATCACAAATGGCTCAGGGACCGATTAATCTCTCCCTCTTTGGATCGAAAGTAGCACGGGGGACCCCAGGCAGAGTTTTTGCAATTTTTTTTTTTTTCTCTCAAACCCTTTGATTACTATGTGGCAAAATACGTCCAGCTTGATCCACGGTCCCATCTTTTGACGTCACCACTTTTAACGGTCAGGAACAGCTTTGTCCACTAACTTGTGCAGGGAGAAGAGATCTCTCAAACTATACCAGAATGAGCACAATTCAGTCAAGGAAACTGGAGAAACGGCCAAAAAAACCAATGTAACACTGACTTGAAATCTCCATGAAAAGCTTGCTCCATTACCCACCTACCTTTCTGATCACCTAATTCTAAGATGATGAAAGGTTTCTCAGAAACTCTTCCTACCAAAATAAAGCCTACCAAATGGCCAGCAAGTTGAAAAAAAAAATGAGGCAAGGAAAGCGAAAAGAGAGGGAAGGAGAGAAAGCGAAAAGTGAAAGTCGAAAGTCTTGTGCTACTTTTAAAGCCAAAAACTATGTCGAAATTTTGCTTTCTGCGCATGCCGAACTTTGCAAGCAGCTGGCTGAAAAGGCCGCGGAGTGTACAACCTGGAAAAAACGGCTTTGTAGGGAGGTTTAGCTCTTAAACAGCACAACATTGACCAAAAAACCCCTCAACTAGCTTCAAAACGTGTTTTTCGGCCAAATCTCTAGTAGCCAAAGGGTTAATACGTATTTTACGAATGCGCATGCGTTCTCTACTAACTCTGCTTACCACATGAACAAGAACAAGGAATAAAATTCAGAACTATAGACTATCCTTAGTTTTTATTACACTAATAGAGGAGCTACCGTAGTCAAGGGGTTAATCACAAATGGCTCAGGGACCGATTAATCTCTCCCTCTTTGGATCGAAAGTAGCACGGGGGACCCCAGGCAGAGTTTTTGCAATTTTTTTTTTTTTCTCTCAAACCCTTTGATTACTATGTGGCAAAATACGTCCAGCTTTATCCACGGTCCCATCTTTTGACGTCACCACTTTTAACGGTCAGGAACAGCTTTGTCCACTAACTTGTGCAGGGAGAAGAGATCTCTCAAACTATACCAGAATGAGCACAATTCAGTCAAGGAAACTGGAGAAACGGCCAAAAAAACCAATGTAACACTGACTTGAAATCTCCATGAAAAGCTTGCTCCATTACCCACCTACCTTTCTGATCACCTAATTCTAAGATGATGAAAGGTTTCTCAGAAACTCTTCCTACCAAAATAAAGCCTACCAAATGGCCAGCAAGTTGAAAAAAAAAATGAGGCAAGGAAAGCGAAAAGAGAGGGAAGGAGAGAAAGCGAAAAGTGAAAGTCGAAAGTCTTGTGCTACTTTTAAAGCCAAAAACTATGTCGAAATTTTGCTTTCTGCGCATGCCGAACTTTGCAAGCAGCTGGCTGAAAAGGCCGCGGAGTGTACAACCTGGAAAAAACGGCTTTGTAGGGAGGTTTAGCTCTTAAACAGCACAACATTGACCAAAAAACCCCTCAACTAGCTTCAAAACGTGTTTTTCGGCCAAATCTCTAGTAGCCAAAGGGTTAATACGTATTTTACGAATGCGCATGCGTTCTCTACTAACTCTGCTTACCACATGAACAAGAACAAGGAAAAAAATTCAGAACTATAGACTATCCTTAGTTTTTATTACACTAATAGAGGAGCTACCGTAGTCAAGGGGTTAATCACAAATGGCTCAGGGACCGATTAATCTCTCCCTCTTTGGATCGAAAGTAGCACGGGGGACCCCAGGCAGAGTTTTTGCAATTTTTTTTTTTTTCTCTCAAACCCTTTGATTACTATGTGGCAAAATACGTCCAGCTTGATCCACGGTCCCATCTTTTGACGTCACCACTTTTAACGGTCAGGAACAGCTTTGTCCACTAACTTGTGCAGGGAGAAGAGATCTCTCAAACTATACCAGAATGAGCACAATTCAGTCAAGGAAACTGGAGAAACGGCCAAAAAAACCAATGTAACACTGACTTGAAATCTCCATGAAAAGCTTGCTCCATTACCCACCTACCTTTCTGATCACCTAATTCTAAGATGATGAAAGGTTTCTCAGAAACTCTTCCTACCAAAATAAAGCCTACCAAATGGCCAGCAAGTTGAAAAAAAAAATGAGGCAAGGAAAGCGAAAAGAGAGGGAAGGAGAGAAAGCGAAAAGTGAAAGTCGAAAGTCTTGTGCTACTTTTAAAGCCAAAAACTATGTCGAAATTTTGCTTTCTGCGCATGCCGAACTTTGCAAGCAGCTGGCTGAAAAGGCCGCGGAGTGTACAACCTGGAAAAAACGGCTTTGTAGGGAGGTTTAGCTCTTAAACAGCACAACATTGACCAAAAAACCCCTCAACTAGCTTCAAAACGTGTTTTTCGGCCAAATCTCTAGTAGCCAAAGGGTTAATACGTATTTTACGAATGCGCATGCGTTCTCTACTAACTCTGCTTACCACATGAACAAGAACAAGGAATAAAATTCAGAACTATAGACTATCCTTAGTTTTTATTACACTAATAGAGGAGCTACCGTAGTCAAGGGGTTAATCACAAATGGCTCAGGGACCGATTAATCTCTCCCTCTTTGGATCGAAAGTAGCACGGGGGACCCCAGGCAGAGTTTTTGCAATTTTTTTTTTTTTCTCTCAAACCCTTTGATTACTATGTGGCAAAATACGTCCAGCTTTATCCACGGTCCCATCTTTTGACGTCACCACTTTTAACGGTCAGGAACAGCTTTGTCCACTAACTTGTGCAGGGAGAAGAGATCTCTCAAACTATACCAGAATGAGCACAATTCAGTCAAGGAAACTGGAGAAACGGCCAAAAAAACCAATGTAACACTGACTTGAAATCTCCATGAAAAGCTTGCTCCATTACCCACCTACCTTTCTGATCACCTAATTCTAAGATGATGAAAGGTTTCTCAGAAACTCTTCCTACCAAAATAAAGCCTACCAAATGGCCAGCAAGTTGAAAAAAAAAATGAGGCAAGGAAAGCGAAAAGAGAGGGAAGGAGAGAAAGCGAAAAGTGAAAGTCGAAAGTCTTGTGCTACTTTTAAAGCCAAAAACTATGTCGAAATTTTGCTTTCTGCGCATGCCGAACTTTGCAAGCAGCTGGCTGAAAAGGCCGCGGAGTGTACAACCTGGAAAAAACGGCTTTGTAGGGAGGTTTAGCTCTTAAACAGCACAACATTGACCAAAAAACCCCTCAACTAGCTTCAAAACGTGTTTTTCGGCCAAATCTCTAGTAGCCAAAGGGTTAATACGTATTTTACGAATGCGCATGCGTTCTCTACTAACTCTGCTTACCACATGAACAAGAACAAGGAATAAAATTCAGAACTATAGACTATCCTTAGTTTTTATTACACTAATAGAGGAGCTACCGTAGTCAAGGGGTTAATCACAAATGGCTCAGGGACCGATTAATCTCTCCCTCTTTGGATCGAAAGTAGCACGGGGGACCCCAGGCAGAGTTTTTGCAATTTTTTTTTTTTCTCTCAAACCCTTTGATTACTATGTGGCAAAATACGTCCAGCTTTATCCACGGTCCCATCTTTTGACGTCACCACTTTTAACGGTCAGGAACAGCTTTGTCCACTAACTTGTGCAGGGAGAAGAGATCTCTCAAACTATACCAGAATGAGCACAATTCAGTCAAGGAAACTGGAGAAACGGCCAAAAAAACCAATGTAACACTGACTTGAAATCTCCATGAAAAGCTTGCTCCATTACCCACCTACCTTTCTGATCACCTAATTCTAAGATGATGAAAGGTTTCTCAGAAACTCTTCCTACCAAAATAAAGCCTACCAAATGGCCAGCAAGTTGAAAAAAAAAATGAGGCAAGGAAAGCGAAAAGAGAGGGAAGGAGAGAAAGCGAAAAGTGAAAGTCGAAAGTCTTGTGCTACTTTTAAAGCCAAAAACTATGTCGAAATTTTGCTTTCTGCGCATGCCGAACTTTGCAAGCAGCTGGCTGAAAAGGCCGCGGAGTGTACAACCTGGAAAAAACGGCTTTGTAGGGAGGTTTAGCTCTTAAACAGCACAACATTGACCAAAAAAC
>OX421445.1:60940385-60957885 GCA_949126865.1 Montipora capitata
ACAGTAATAAAGCTGTTGGATAAGTTGTCTTTAATTCCTTCCTTTGAAATGAAAACAATAAATGAAAGCTTTATGATCACACTGTTACAGCTAGCTTTTCAAATAAAAATAACTGAATTGAAGGATATGCATAGATTGTTGCAGGTATTTGCTGGGGTTTGGTAAGCAGAAAGATCTGCATTTTGCAGCACTGTGGGATGTCACACATGGGTAGCATGCAAATCAAGGCATTAAACAAAATTATTCCTTTATCACTTGCACATGATGGAACAGATTGTGACCAACGCAGAACATCTTTGCAATCAATGAAACCAAGAAATAACTGGCAGACATAGGATCTAGTCAAGGAACTACCGGTGTATAATATGCAACAATATTGGAAGAGTAAAATGTGAAATTACCAATCCCCCACCCCTCCCTCCTAAGATAAATCATGAATTTGTTGTGGGCATTAGGCAATGAAGTGTATTTTTCTGTCATAAATCGGAGTGTTCTTAATTTTTATTTAATAATGTCCAAAGAGAACAGGATGGGCAGTTAGAGCACCTGGTAAGCTTGATGGAGCAAGGCTTCAAAGTCTGCTAGGGGTCTTAATATAACTGAGGAGAAGGTGTTCCCTTCAAGTTAAAAATTGCATTCAGTTTGGTACTACTGCCTCAGCTGGCCTAAATCAGAGAGTGATCAACCAAGACCCTGCCTCTCAATACTTTATTGATCACTTTGATGTGACATTCGATCATTCTCCCTGAGTCACATGTCATTATGTTTGCTCCATTGATGATAATCACTACATGGAAAAACGTTTACTACTTTAATTCACCTATAAATGATAATGATATTGTAAGATAAATTGCTTTCACTTACATCTTCACCCACAATGCCAAGAAGGCTCAGCTCCCTGGTGGAAGAAAAGACAGAATTCAACAGCTGCCTAAGAAAGGTCTAAATCTTTGGGATTGCAAGAACCACAAGATATCCTGTTGCAATAACATGCACAAGAGAGCAGTAAAAAACTCCTTGCGTAGATGTAACCACTTTCTTGCATCTCAAGAGTTGCCATGTCACTAATAAATAATATTCTCTTTTTAACCAAAATTAATAAACAGTGTCAAGTAACCTACTTGGAAATGACAATTTCAGGAAGAATTTCCTCAAAAGACTTCTGAGGTGTGCCATTGACTTCAAAATTGCCTTCAACTGGAATTATCTATATTTCAAAATGACAAATATCAATAATTTATGAAAGTCAACAGCCTTAATTGAAACTAAAAGAAGGAACAAGAGAGTAGGATAAAAGTTGAGCATGAAGCACAACCTCTGTTTCATTGGATAACTTTTCAGGATTTGATTCATAGAATGCATCTAGAGAGAAACAATAATTATTCAGCTGGGAAAAACATTATTGTCCTGGATTTGTTTATCTAATTTCAAGAATGAAGAATGGCAAAAGATGAAATAAATTGCTCCTGTACACAGACATTACAACTTAAATACATGTAGAGACTGACAGAGGTACCAGTGGGTCAAATGTTTTACTTAACTTATAAGGGTCCGGCTGCAAATAAATACCGGTAAATAATTAATTTGCAGTCTAAAATCAAAATAAATGCTACTTTTTGGCCAGATTACCTAGACAGGAGCAGTACCAACATACATGTATGACAGTGACTTTGAGAATTTAACTAAAACTTGTGAGAGGCCCAGATCATTAAGAGGTTCTGTATTTTCTTGCCATGACCGGGCTTTCAATTCATAATTATGTTTGATGGGTCTCAAAGGATATTCAAAGATCTATGATCTCTGATTTTGTCAACATCTTTAAGGATCTTCAAGGGTTCTGACCAGATTTTCCTAAAAGTTTCTTGTAACATCTCACCCTGCTAGCAGAGCCTTTCTTTTGCTTGCTCGATTTGGCGTTCTCGAGAAAGGCTCTGCATGAATCGAGTAAGATCTTTATTGAATATGTGTTGCGTGTTGCCAGGATACAGTCTCGAACCCAAGCCTAATATGCCAGATCTCGCCGCCATCTTGGTTTTTCATGGTACAGCGGGCTCAATTATAACCATCGGTTTTGTCACTAAACGGACGCTCGCACTGGAAAAACCGGTTTGACGAGAGAAAACAAGATTGACTAGCCCAGAAGTTTGGGCTGCGGCGGCTTCAAAGAGTTGACGCGATTCGGGCAGAGCCTACTTTTCTCCTTCTCAGTAAAGAAAAAGACAAATGGAGGCTCTGCTCGCAGGGTGGTAACATCTTTGCAAGATCTTCACAACTTTAGATCCTTGGATCCTATGGATCTTCGCAAGCGGTTGTGGCATTATTATTGAACATTTTATTGAATTGTCCAATATATTCCATACTCACACCAGTAATATTATTTTATCCAACAAATACCTTGAGTGCAACGGTTTCTCCATTTTCATGTTGTACTTGAAAAACTTCACCATAGGCTCCCTCCCCAATTTTAGCACAGCTTTTTAATAAACTGCAAACCAGAAAGGAGCCATATGTTTTCACTTTTTAATCTTAATATTGTAAACTCATCAGTAATTCACAAGGGTGTCCAGAAACAGAATTGCAGTGTATTCACATCACTTGACAGGATACCCTTGTAAATTCAGGTATATCTAAATCAAAGAATTAATTTTATGATGACTGTCCTGTAATTTTTACTGGTATAAAAATAATCTATATTGCTCAGATTTCATTTAACATTATAATCCACACACAAAATGAATTGTCACCTTTGCTTATTAACCCTCAAATAGGTACATTAATTTACTCTGCAAAGACCAAATGTTAAAAGTATCACCTACTAGAGTAAGTCAAAGATGACAAAGACAATAACAACTGACAACAGCGTTGATAACAAAGAACTTTACTCAACACATTGACTACTCTACTCTTCACTCTGTCTTAAACGCCAGATGATATTATTCATCAATGGGGGGAGGAGGGGGTGGGGGGAGGAGGGAGGTTTAGGAGTCCATGGGTTAAACTTGCGAGTAACAAGAATTTGTCAGATGGAGAGGCGACAGCTGTCAGAAGCCAAAACCTTGATTTGACACAAGTGACGGACAAAAAGTGTTGGCTATACTCAGGGTGAGACGAAAATGAAAAGATGAGGTTGCCCTTTGGGCAAGCTGTTACTTGAGTTTACTAGACCGAAGGTCTGACGAGATAGCCCGAAATTAACATGTAATGATACCAAGAATAGATATAAACTTATTCTTCGTAGTATTTTGATTCTTGAATTTGATTTTCGTTTTGACTTCAACCTCAAATCAAACAATGTAACAGAGACGACCAGTTTTTACACCTGACCACTAGAAGTTGCAGTTACAACTTACATCAAGATTTTGTGGACGAGAATTCCAAATACAGTCATGTGATCTAATCTTTATTCAACTAATTATTCAAGTGAAAGAAAAACAATGCGGGCCGCGCGCCGGCGGTCACCCTCTTTGCGACTTCAATTAGTGTTGCAAGAAACTTTCACAACTTATTAACGTTCGTCCACATCTCGCTTAATAGAAAATCAGATTCAACAGCAAGTTAACAAAGTGGCATTGTTTTATTTCTTTCTTCCTTGTGTAGAACTCTCTTCTACGACCCGCGCTTTTGTCAAATGTCATGAAGTTGTGAAACGCTGCCGTCGGCCCGATTGCAATTTGCATACAATTAACGCAGTTATTAAAAAAACGCACAAGTAAGAAAACTGTTTCGCTTTGTAAGACCAGTTAATTTTTTGTGAATGTCATGAACGTTGCGATCGGTTGATTAAACTACCACAGACTGTAATCTGAAGTCTGTCGACATTCGATGGAGTAAATTCCCTTCAAAGCTCGTAAAGCTGACAAACTCTTCCAGAAGTGAGAAAACATCATGTTTTAAAATTACGCGAAATGTGCGTTTTTGTTTTTATTTTTTATTGGATGATAATGGCGCCAGGTCTGCTACCTATTCTTCAAGCGAGTTTTTTCTTGTTTTTTAAATTGACACGAAGTGAGCCTTTTTTGTTTTAATAATGAATTGGCAGCTTTAAAATAGAAACAAGAATCCGGATTTGGATTTTCCCAAAGAAACGCACCTAAATTTCTGAGAAAATAAACTGCACCGTGATTCTCTCGTACTGCACCCTGTCAGTCGGCAAATATTGTCATTTCAAAAATATATTTTGGTCGCTTATGTAAGCAGAAAAAGTCATGACGTTATTTACGGACTCAACTAAAATGCGACTCAAAACGTTGTCACGCTACGATAATTTGGCCTCATAACGTTATCATTTTCTCTCAGGAGCTTTCTGCTACACACTTTTTGGTAAAAAAGCTCAATTTATCATCAGAAAAGAGGAACCAACGATGCTTGCCCGTCGGGCAAGCTACGATAAGAAAACGCTAGCCCGACAAGTCATTGCACTAGCCCCGGGCTATCGGACAGCACTTTCGTCGCGCCCTGTATACTTCACTTGGTCAAAGTTCACTACTTTTTTCCCAAAAATGAAGTTTTGTAATTTAAGACAGATTCTTTCAAACCAAAGATTAAAATTCATTTTGACAATGACAACAGTTGGGTGGTCTACACAAACCAGGCACCAGCTTCAAATTTTATCTAAACTCCTGGGTTAATGCAAAACATAAAACAAATGAATATTGCACCTGGAATTGAGGACATTCGCAAATTTGACTGGCCCTTCTTGGTCACATTCCAACAAAACTTTATCAAAAGCACTCAGTTCTACTTTTTCCTCGTCATCAGACTTCCAATCAGGTAGATTCTTCTTTGCCGGAGTAAGAGCTTCCTTCATCACATAAAAATAGTTACATGTATTAGACATTGTTATTGTTCTTCCAATCATTTCATTACCCCATTACTGGTGCATACTTGAAGGATAAAATTTACACTAACAATGACAAGTTTACTTTTGCCTCTTGCAGATGAATGTGTTATGTTTCAATTTTATACTTGTTTCAAAATTTCTCAAACTAGTAAATTTTTTATTTTTCTTTTATAATTTTAAGATTACAATATGAATACTTAATAGACAACAAAAAAAATTAAAGTTGAAGTGGTTTAGAAAAATGTGATTAATTAAGTAAGTAAATTTTTGAACCACAACAAATACAATGAATAACCAGTGAGGCCAGCAAAACACACACCAAGTAGAAAAACCAGTATTTTTTTACATTCTGTGTATAGCCCTTATTTGTGCTCATAGTGGTAAAAATCGAGTGTCGCAGATTTCTACTGGCCATATATGGGGTGGTAGATGTCACTATTCTTTCCCCCTGCATAGTGAAAACTATCACAGTATGTAAAGTTTGGACTTAATTTAAAGGGTTACTGTGATAAAGGAGCAGAGAAAGTAAAGGTGCTGTTTCTGTACTTGGGTGTTGAGGGTTCAGGTTCCCCAGTGAAATGTTTGGCTTTGTCTGTCCAAAGCAAAGATATTATTTTACTCCACAAAACCACACTTTGTTGCTTCCTGCAGCTGGGGTTTACAATATGGTGTGGTTCATTTTCAATGCCAATTATTGCTCTTTAAAAACTCCTCGAGAGAAAGGCTTTATCAATAATACATAATTATGGGTTATTGACCAAGCTTGTTCGGTCAAGATGGCTGAATATTGGCCATGTTCTGTTTTTGCATGTTTATGGACCAAAACAAAGCAGAGGTCAATGAACACGCAAAAAAAGAACGAGGTCAATATCCAGCCGTCTTGACCGAACCAGCTTGGTCATTAAAGGAATTATTATATGGGATAAAAAACCAAAAAATTATCTTTTATCTTGTGGGCAAGATAGCTCCATCTTGCCTGCTCAGGTAGCCAATCACAGCACGGGCTTTGGTTCATCTTGCCCACTCACAGAGCTAGTCATACAATAAATTATAATCTTACATTGTGTATAAAAATGCAACTGGACAATTGCAAGAACTTACCACAAAGGAGAGATGTGATTTTCCTACGCTACCAATAGTACTATCTGCAACACCCATCCCTTCCATAATGTAGTATCTACTTCTCTTTTTCAAGGGTGTTATCCTCAGCTTTTCAAGTTTAACCACACATTCTTTCAACTCCACAGAAGAATCACTTCCACTTGCTTTTCTCCAGGATTTCCGTTCCTTAGACTTTTGATCTGAATCACTTTTCCTTGCTAAGTAATAAGGGGACTCTGGGTTGTTTACAGATTTCTCACAGGAATGAGACGCAAGCTTTTCCCCCTGAATTGGCGTGATTTTCAGTGGCTCTAAAGCAACTTTGCCATTTGTAGACCTTTTTAACTCACATGAAGTTCGAGGAACAGCTGAAACCATGTTGACCGTAAATGCAGGAGTTGAAGTCACACAAGAGGAGTTGAATCTTGCTGTTTCCACTGTCAATGGAGTTCCATTGGCCTTGTCTGAGTAATTACCTATGACTTGAGGTTCTTTAGGATGCGAATGAAAGCCTTGTAGGAGCACATTTGCATCCAAGCTTTGTCCATTTAAACCACTGTCTGACAAATTGTGCCCAGGATGCTGTTGGTGTGCATGTGTTTGTAGTGTGTGACTGGGGATGTCCCCTATATTTTCTAAACTATCATTGACTAAAACAATGTCTGATTTGCCAGTATCAAAGTTTTTATTGCAAAACCCAGCATCATTGTTTATTTGTTGCTGTGTTAGTGACGTGAAATTACTGAATAAATTTTGTCTTTTTCTTCTGGGTCTTCTGTCCACTACCACATTATCACTTGGTGGACCTACATGTGAGTATTGGTTTTCCTTATCAAGAAAATCTGATGAATCGTCAGGCTTGGATGGTTCTTTTTGGCCACTGGATGACGTAACAACTGAATTTTGTGCCTTCTTGGGAAGATTTCTCCTAAACATTCAAAAAGAATAAAACAGGATAATAATTGATTAAATAATCCAATCAAAACCAAGATAGAAATACACTTTTTAAATTCATCAACATCCCCATCCAATTGAGGACGCAAGCCTATCCTAATCAATCAAACTAGCTGATACTTATATTTAAGCTATTAATAATTATAATGGAATTAACTTATTTTGAAAGCACAGCTCTTTTCAGCTGTCTTTTACCAACATTTATTACATACAACCAATATGCAAGGGATAGCCTGTTTCGGACAGGCGAGTCTTAACTACAAAATGTTCTCATTTATTAGAAATATGATTGCTTACCACTTAGACGGGTTGCGCTGGAAAGTATTGGCTGAATTGTCGAATTCGAATTTGGAGGGAAAACTTTGATCCCGGCCGAACGGCGAAAGAAAAGGTTCGTCGGGCGACAGCCATATTTGGGCCTTAATAGTTCTATACTTATGCCTTCCATAGGTCTTGACTACTACAGGATGCTTGGACATTTGAATTAAAAAGGAAGAATATAGTACTGATAAACACAAAAAGTTGTATTCTTGGTATTTCAAAACAAAACGATTTTTCGAATTTTTCCGCTCTTAAGAAAATTATCATTCCTCGAAAAGGTTCTTGGGAGATTAAACCCGCTGACCGTGTTCGGTCTCCCAATGGATCCCACCGAGCCTGCACCCAGAAAATAGGGAGCTTAAGGTAATTCCTTTGAAATTCTTCTACTATCAAACTTTTTTGGAAACTTGGCATAATTAACATTCATGATATGAACATTAAAAAAATGCAATAAAAAAATGGGGTCACCGTGCTTGTTTACGCGTCAGCAGGCTCTTAAAATGGGGTATTTTTACTGTTTGCGCGTTAAAAATTCGAATCACCTTCATATAAAATTAAGTCTTCGTTACTTGAAAGATACAAAATTTCATTTTGAAAATAAAGCTTCTTTTATTCACGTAAGCAGTATTGCTTCATCTACGCCGTTTTTGATTGCTTGGTTGTGGGAATAGTGCACTCTTTGGGACAGTTCCGTGGTTAGCTTGAAGTCCTTGCCTTGGCCAAAATACACCCAGTACGGAACTGTTTTCCAAAAAAATTCATGTTCTACTATCAAACTTTTTTCCTCCTTCAAATATATTCTTTATTAGATTGTTCTTAGCAAATACCTGAAAAAAAATTCGGGGGTCACCGTGCTCGTTTGAGAGAAAAAGAGCATTTATTTCGCTATCGGGCTTAGTTTGAGGGAAATCTCTTACGTTTTGTACGCGCACGTGCTCATGAGCGCGCGCTAATGACGCGAAAATCGTGCGCAGTAGGGATGCGCAATGCAATACCAAGGAATTACCTTAATAATTCCTTAGTATTGTATTGCGCATCCCTACTGCGCACGATTTTCGCGTCATTAGCGCGCGCACATGAGCACGTGCGCATACAAAACGTAAGAGATTTCGCTCAAACTAAACCTGATAGCGAAATAAATGCTCCTTTTCTCTCAAACGAGCACGGTGACCCCCGATTTTTTTTTCAGGTATTTGCTAGGAACAGTCTAATAAAGAACATATTTGAAGAAGAAGAAAAGTTTGATAGTAGAACATGAATTTTTTTTGGAAAACAGTTCCGTACTGGGTGTATTTTACCCAAGGCGAGGACTTCAAGCTAACCACGGAACTGTCCCAAAAAGTGCACTTTTCCCACAACCAGGGAATCAAAGTCGGCGTAAATGAAGCATTACTGCTTATGTAAATAATAGAAGTTTTATTTTCAAAATAAAATTTTGTGTCTTTGAAGTAACCAAGACTTAATTTTATATGAAGGTGATTCGAATTTTTAAAGCGAAAACAGTAAAAATACCCCATTTTACGAGCCTGCTGACGCGTAAACAAGCACGGTGACCCCATTTTTTTATTGCATTTTTTTAAATGTTCATATCATGAATGTTAATTATACCAAATTTCCAAAAAAGTTTGATAGTAGAACAATTTCAAGGGAATTACCTTAAGCACGCGCGTTTTTGAGACGCGGACGGCAACCGGAAGAGAACATTTCGCGCGCTAGGACAGTGGCATCTCCCAGATTTTTATACTAATCATCTCTAATGGAGAAAAGATTCTTGGAAATGTAAATGTGGTTGTGTGAAGACAAGTTAAAAAGGAAAACAGCTCACTTCCGGTTGCCGTCCGCGTCTCAAACACGCGCATGCTTAAGCTCCCTAATACAGTATCATCAAGTCCGATATAAAGCGCGTACGCGCAATATGAAATCTCTTTGTTCACAGGATACAGAAATAATTGTTACACCCGAAAAAGGCCCAAAACAGGTCGGGACTCGTACGTCAGTCCTCCAATGTCCCAATAACATTCCGGGCCCTCCGGCCTGCGAGCAAGCTGTCTCGCGGGGTACTCTCTCCGCCCGCTCGCACCCCGCGAGAGAGCTTGCTCGCATCCTATCGCCGAGATGGTAGAAGCTGGTCTTTCAACGGATTTTCAGGACTCAAAAAACAACAATTTGTAAAGTTATTGCCTCGAAAACGGCATTTTTTTACGCAACAAAGTGAGATTTGGGTCCCCGAGAAGTTTTGGAACTTTCAAGGAACGGTGCTACAGCTGTAGCTAGAGAACCATGGTAGTCCATCGGCGTTTTCAAGACAAGGCTTCAGTTTGCGCACTTAGATTTTTTTCCCAAACCAATCTTCTTGAAATCTGGCCTTCACAGCGGCACATACTCGGCCGGCTCCTTATCAGTCGTAACTACTCTTTTCATGGATTTCATCGTGCCTTCCCAGCTATGGTTAATCATCTGTTTATTTCGCGTAGTTGACAAAAATAAAAGAAATAGATATGATAGATGATGTTTCCAGGGAGGTCAAATTATCACATTTTAGCGCTCTAAAAGGGATTCATTCACAGCTTTTCAGTACGTGTTGAGTAATGCTTCCCACGGGACTCGTGCCGTAAGTCCTGCCTACTGATCCCATAAAAGGAGTGTTAAAATGCATTCGGATATAAAAATATACGTTATGTGAAGTGTGGTTCCGATGCAAGCAAAGAGTTGGAGATTCTACAAGCTTGGCATTTTAACAATATGCAGGGCTATCTCATTGTTCTTTTATTGTCTACAAGTATCGCATGGCAAGCAGGTAAGGTGAAAATGAAAGGCCGTCACAGAAGAAAAACTTGATCGCTTACAGGTACATTTTTGGTTGTCGGATTTGCTCAGTGACGCAGCTTATGATCCACCCGTAACTGTGACGAACTTCTGAAACGACGACTCAAGAACATGCCCTCATCATGTCCTGTTGTCTCCTGTGTCCCTCTAGTTTTCCCTCGGTTTTATGTGTGTCTCCATTTGAAGATAGCTACAGATTAGAAGCTATTCGATGTTTGCTTCCTCTCAACCCAAATACTTGTTTTCAAATATATGTGAATTCTAGACAATCTTGTATATTGGAAAAGGAATATTTACTTTGAATATTTTTTGTATGCAATTCAGTCTGCAGCCTGTACACACAAAAATCAATTTGTTATAAGAATTTAACTTTGATTTCTCCTTCCAGTGGTAACGAAGGCGACTCTTCCGTTCAAAGAACAATGCGTGAAATGGCACAACGAATTTCGCACACAACATCAGGTAAATGCAGAGCCAATATAGTGATGGAAACTCACGATTTATACGTGTCTCGAGCTTCCTTTATGATATTTTGCTTGAAACAAGTCCCCTTTTAAGACAAGAGTCTAAGGCACGAGTTGGGTAATGCGTAACAAGCCTTACGAACGGTTACATCCTTGCCCGTGGCAAACTAAACCTCGTGCGGAAAGGAAAGGAGATGAAAAATCGAAGACTTGCAAGGCCATGAATGATCGACTAAGAGCAGTGACCACAGCGGTTCTTTCGAGGTTCTTCTCGTGAACAACAACAAAAAAACAGGGCCCATATCCAACCACACAGGTATGCCTGTGGAAAACCGCAGAAATGCCAAACATTAGTTTTTTTTTTTAATGTCAATCATGTTGCGCTAAATCAAAAAAAAAGGAAAAAAAACGTTTGTCCTTTGAATAGCATTACCCTGTCAACAATAACGACAAGCTTGAGTCGAAAGTTCGACTACCGCAAAGACTATTTCAGAATTGAGCGATTTTTTATTTGCTTACAAGACATCGGTAGGCCGCCGATACCACGACACCGGAAACTACGAAGTCTTACAATAGTATGTGGTTACTTTGACGTCTCAAGAGCTTGCGAAAAGTCGAGAAGGAGGGTCTGCATTTCATCGATGTTGACTTCAATGACCTGAAAAGATTATAGGGTCCATCCACTTACAGATGTCATCACAAAGGCTACACCTTTAGTCAAAGACCAGTCGTCAATAAGCTTGGATGAAGTCTGCTCTTAAAATGGCTTATTCTGCCTGCCGGAAGTGCTCGTAAAAATCGCTTACTCTTCTCGAAATTCTGTTCGGGCACCCTTATTCTGCTGGCATTCTTCTCGGTATATATTTTCGCAAATAACCCAGAAAAACTCATTATTCATTATGCGAAGCAAAATTGTAATTCATCTTACTTTAGGTGAAATAATCGAATCAAACACTTGGTATTTTCCATTTATTTTTTATTTAGTTTCAAATTTTTCTCATAACTGTTATGCATATTAATAGTGCCGCTGATTTTCCCTATTCTGCTCAAACTCCGCTCGAAAATGCCTGATTCTGTCGGCAGAATTCTCGCCTCAAAAATCGGTTATTCTGCTCGAACTTCTGCCGACAGAAATTATCCAAGCCTAATCGTCAAAGACCCTGAGATTTTGATCATGAGGGGCCTTGAACCTATCACCTCTCGCACGGAAGCCCGATGCTCAGTCACTACGTCAGTCACTACACGCCTACCGATCGGTTTAATAGAGTAAAGTTACCATGACGTGCTTCTCAGACAACTTCCTCTAATTTCAGGTTGGTCCAGTCAGCTGGGATCCTTCACTTGCAAAAGACGCGGCGAAATGGGCCACGTACTTGGCAGCCAACAATCTGTTTCAACATGAGCGGAATATAAACCAAGGCGAAAACCTCTATAGAGACCCAAAGAAACCTACAGAGCCTTGCACTGTAGCTACTAAACTTTTTTACGATGAAGTCAAATATTACGACTTCAACAAACCTGGGTTTTCGACGAAAACTGGACATTTCACTCAGGTGAGAAGTAACGTCTTTCTTTCAATGGAAAATTACAATACAATACAATACTTAAGCAATAGAGGACGTTTTCCGTGTTTCCATAGCCTCATCTAAACAAGAGGGGGAGTTGGGAGGATTCGAGACAGTTATGCAAACCCGAGACGCATCGTGTGATGCATACTCTCATCTAAACACAGCTATTGACCAATGAGAGTGCGTGTACTATCCTAATTATTTTATAAAATACAATACTTAATTGATCACTCCCTAAGAGCTTTTCAGGGCCCATGAAACACAATCAACGAAACGACAGAACAGAACAACAACAACAGTCTAACAACTGTTAAGAATCCCAACTGGCCGGAGGCAAACAACTTGAGTTGGCTATTTTATTTACAAGCGCGACCGAGAAGTTGAAGCAGGGACCACCGCTGGACCAAATTCAACGAGTGGTTAGAACGGTCTTGAACCTGGGAACTCCGGATCTGAAACGAAGCGTCCCAACCAAGTTCTACGATTGCTTAAAAAACATAACTTTAAAAATCGGAGGAAAGAATGTTTGGAATTAAATTTGCTTCGAATTTCTATTAAAAAAATTGTTTGTAACCAAGAAAATGAATTTTAAAATAGGAAAAATCTCACATCATTCAAGTCTTTCGTGACTGTGGCGCCCGGGAAAATTGAAAATTAAAAGAAAGGGTTCTGAAATTCATTTCAGTATTTCGAATACAATCACTTTCAGGACAATTTTTAAACAAGTTTAGAATGGAGGTTTCCTTGACGACATTAAGGAGTTCAAGCAAAGTCGACAGGTACGGCACCGACAAGAACAACGCAACAAAAACAGGAATAATAGTCAAAATCGAGCTGTAACCAGGATAATACATCTTGGAGTAAAAAACTTGCTCTAGTTAAAAAAGGTTAAAACCATAAGCTTTCGCCTATCAGTCTATAGCCAGTTTGACTAATAAAAAAAGTTAGCGCGCGGATGGAAATATCTATGAAAGGGAGCGAAAGGCAGTGCGAAAAATTTTAAGTATAGAATACAAAAAAAGTGTGAAAAAAGCTAGCAGATAAAAAATTAGACCTCATTTACAAGCAATACTCTATTTTACTGTAATTAGGCCTCATTTACATTTTTTATCTCCTGGCTTTTTTCACACTTTTTTGTATTCTATTTTAATATTTTTTTTCGCACTTCCTTTCGTATATATTTCCATCCGCGCGCTAACGTTTTTCATTCGTCAAAGGCTATAGACTGATAGCCGAAAGCTTATGTTTTAAACCTTTTTTAACCAGAGAACGTTTTTTACTCCAAGAGGAATATTAGTGGTTAAAAAAGGAAAAATAATCGTGCAGCACTTGCAGCACGAATTTCCGTGCATTTCTTTGCCGTGCTCCACAAAGTTTTGACCACAACGTGACCATACAAAAAAGAACCAATCATTTTCTATTTGCACTTTAATTAAAACCGTTCGTAATCCCCCCTTCCCCCCCCCCCCCCCCTTCCCTCTCCCTACAATTAAAGGGTAGTTCACCTTGATGGTTAGTAAGGCGGGATAGTTTCGAAATATACTTGCGATAGCGCTAAGTTATATTCTGGACCGGTGACGTTTTTGTTGACACTTGGCGTTGTCCTTGATAATTAAACTCCAGGCAGGCTTTCCTTACTCTCCTCCTTTGTTGTCGAGGGTGAGGCTGGGTTAAAAAAAAAATAAATTTGCGATGTCAATTTAATTTTTTGCGTTTATCCCGCGTTCTCTCCTTGACGTTCTACATGGTGATAGAAATATCCCAGGGCTGCATTCAAAGGAACGGGCTTCATTGTAAGGAATTAGGTTCGCTGTTGTGTGCGTTTTAGTCAAAAGATTTCAAAATTAGTTTTCTTTTTCACATTTTTGTGAAAAGTTTTCACACTTTTGCGTCATTTTTTCTCAAGGCCTTTTTTCACTCATCCATGTTACAAACGCAGAGTATTCTAAGCGCTAGCGATGAATTTCAAAAATGGAGTTTGAAACTGATCTAAGAAGTCTGAGTTATCGTGTTTTGAGTGATGCATAGAAAATTAATTGTTTTCAGGTTGTGTGGAAAAATTCTAAACGGATAGGAGCAGCTTATGCGACTGGAAACGATGGCTCAGTTGTTGTAGTGATTCGGTATTCTCCTCCGGGCAACTACGTCGGAGAGGCCCAGTTCAGGAATAATGTTTTTCCGGCAAAGGAGGAAAAACAGGAGTCTGGGAATCAACTGTCCCTGCTTGAGGAAAATGGTGGCCAAACGAGCTGTTCTTGTTGCATCATATCTCTTGTCATTTTCGCAATAATAACAATCAGGTTATTTCATTAAAAATGGACTACTTAATTAAATTCGAAAGTTTCATCTACGGCTATAGGCCATCACAACAAGTGAGAAAGTTTAAATGAGGAGATCACGAGGTAAAGCAAATACATGCAGTAGGTGCTATACTAGGCCACAGAAAAGTGTGAGAGCAGGTTTTATCATATATAAGTGCTGAGATTTACTCACAGAAATGCCAGTCATGAAAAAATCGCTTTGTTTTTAGTCACAGCCACTCAACGACGCGCACGATGAAATTTCACTAGTCAAAAATAATCTTTCGCGTCGTTTGGTTGGATAAATGGTGTATTTCACTGGTGAAAAGTGATTGAGAAACTACGTCACCCTTGGCGTCAAAACTTTCAAGCCGCCCTTTATTTTCAGTTATTTTTCAAGATGTCGGAAAAATTTGCGGACTCCGATTCGGTTGACAATTCCATTATTGACCAAGAACAACGAGATGTAAAACGTTTGCAAATCAGGAGCCTATTACGCGGAGCGGAAGGGGTCCTAGGGCGCCCGTCAGCCCCCCTCCCCCCTCCCCTTGTGACAATCAACAACATAATACAAACAAAATCTGTGAGACTGGAACAGAGTAATTTATGTCACCCGGAATTTACTTTATATACGCAGCTATTTTGTAAGCTTGTCCCTCCCCCTGAAGTCACTGCTCATCCGAAAAACTGTCACTTTCACTAAAAATAGTGTGGATGTCGACATGATAAACCGATAAGTACCCTGGATGTGAGTGAATGTGCTCCCGCCTTTGAAAAATCCTAGCTACGCCCCTGGCTTAACAATACATCGATCTATTCAGTTATTCAGTACATGAACCGTCAAACAGCGCTGACCTCCATAATTATGCCACATCTATTCAAAGCTGTTTTTCAGGGATCACTGACATTGAGTACGCGGTCTTTCATCAATTAAAATTGCTCAGAGTTTGTTGCCAGTAAATCTGTGAGTTTTGTCCTACAAATGTGAATTGAGAAGTAAGAAAAGTCCAGTCTTTATTTTCCTTCGTTTTCATCTGGCTCAAATTTTGGCTCCCTCAAGCTTGCAGTGGCAGATTCCAAGTTCTGTCGTCTCCACTTAATTCTTCGGTTCTGGAACCACACTTTAACTTGTGTTTCATTGAGGCCCAGGTCACTGGCGAGGTAAAACCTCTGCGCTCCCACAATGTATTGCTGGCGTTGAAATTCTTTTTCTAGTCTTTCCAACTGATCAGCTGTGAAGATAGTTCGGTTTCGCTTTCCTTTGCAAATTGCTCGAAGCTTCCAGTTCTTCTGTGTGTCAAAATAGCCTTCTAATAGAATGAAAAACAAACAAGCAATCAAGCAAGCAAAAATAAATTAATAAATAATAACAAAACAAATGAGCCAATCAGAGATGTATACAATTCGCTTCAATTGACTCCCCGAGTGCACCTGAGGAGAACTTTCTCTCATTTCAAGTCGTGAAAAGAAGATCCGTTCTCTCATGCATCGAGAAGTGGCACGCCGCAGCCAAATATCATAATTCATGGCCACTCGACAACGGGATCATCATTTAGTTTAAACGAATGCATGTCGAATTATGAAGCAAGCGGAAGGTTTACACGACACGAGAAGCGTAACACTTTCTGGGGCGTAGCCCAAAGAAACTCAAACTTCATCTTATTTTTTTTAGTGCTCTCCGCATCCAATGAGCCTTATTACTCGATATACTGTGTCACATACGCACGTCAAAGAATGAACCACTTGTTTCATAACATTGCCATTGACTTCTCTGCGAAGAAAGAGTAAGTTTGGTCGACTGACCGGCACTGCTTATATTTAACCATCAGCATGCAGAAGATAACATGACGTATGCTCCTGCTCACGGGACTTGTCATAATATATGTAGGTCGATGCAATCGGGTTGATTCTCTCTTAGTTGCACTAAGAAGTCAAACACTGAATGACGGAAGAAAACTATGGCAGAACATAAATTTTCCTCAGTGAATAGGAAACAGCGCGCGAGGCGAAATTCGATTTTCTCGATCCCCCGGAAAAAAAAGAGTTCTTAATAAAGTTAAAACCCTCTAAGTTAAACTTATGGAGCGACAGTAAACGTGGTTTCCAGCGAAAGAAAAATCCATTCACATTTATGATGTCGATTTAGTTGCGCTCAGTTTGTTAATTAGGAAAAACAAGATTGTAGGTGTTTATCTCGTACCTTTGAGAGTTTCTGGTACGTCGCTTTCTGATCGGATATTATGGCGGCTTAATTCACAAGGTGGAGATGGCTCTCTCTCGATGGCAGAAATAAGCCAGCGATAGCTGGCTTCCTCGTGGTCATTGAACCTTGGAGAGTAGGTTCGGTTTGAGCGGCTCAGTTCGGCTGAAATCGAGTCCTGCTTTGGGAATGAACAGGGATAAAAATCTTGGCATTGCTGAAAGCTTTGCGGTTCAATTTGGCAGCAATATTCCGTGCAATAAGGCACAAAAATGTAGCCTTGTAGACAACGTTCTGCGTCCATTGTTCGAGACTGAAGTGCCGTTTTAATCTTGGGAATTTCTTTTATTGAAAAGTTAAAGATCGGAAAGATAACTTAATCGGTCGTTCTGGCACATAAAACGTGTGAATGAAAAAATGACCCCGCGTCATTACCCATAAGTTTCACTTTGTAAGAGTTATAAAATCAAGAATATGACTTTTAAGGCAATAGATGAAGTCATCTCCGGTTTGTAATCACAAGGCAATCACAACCGTGAAGTTAACATCCTACACCTGCCAGCGATTTACGTAATTACTCAGTTATAGACATAATGGCTTGCTGACAATTGAGGGTCATCTATAAGAAATTAAATGTTTTGTTATCGCAAATTTACGGACCCTTACCTGTCTTACAACTGGCTCCGGCGTTGTCTGGAACATAATTCTGTTCTTGTTTGCTACAAATTTATATTCAGTTACTCTGCATGTTTTCGGAGCTTTCAGGTAGTAATAATTATTACGCTGAAAGTTAAGCAGTTTTGAAGACCCATCAATGTCGCTATTAAGCAAGCAATTAGTCTTAAAGACCTTTTGAATGATCATGATTGCCCGTTTAGCAAAAAAACATCTTAGAACAAAACAAACTAAGAAAAGGAAATCGAAAC
>OX421445.1:60960385-60965385 GCA_949126865.1 Montipora capitata
AAATAATCATGCAAATAAGCACACAGGAAGGAAGCAACATACAAAGATAAATCCTTATATTTGTATCCAGGTTAGTTATCCGTTAATAAACCTGACCTTACGCTTCCTGGTTTAATGAAACAGGTTCAAGTGAAACGCCCGACCGTCCGTCACCTCCACTAAACACCGCAGTAAGCGGAATCCAGTGCCGATTATAGAAGTGTCCACAGTCGCCCAACGTACATGTTATTTTTCCGAGGACGAGAAACGGTTTCCTATGAAAATAGCTCCGGTGCCCTATAAATAGTCATTGAAAAATTGTAATTTCTTTGCATAGAGCACTTTTCAATTGAGTGTCGTAGAACCAAAACCAAAGTTATTACTTTGGCCAATCAAAAAGGACGGAGACAATCCAGTAAACCAATCAAAACTCGAAGTAATTACACGTAGCCGACACAAAGCGCGGGAAAATGTGCACGCGAAAGCCACGATTGGTTTTGGTTTCACTTTTCTGATTGGTTGAAAAAATGGCGCGAGAACTTTGAACCAATCACTGAGTGAAGTAATCATAAACCAAAGTAATTCACTAACCACTCTAAAATCTTGTGGATGTTTTGCTATCATTCAAATCTTACATCATTCAGAAATTACAAAACGTTTGCTTCACAGAACTATTTCTCACGTTGGATAATAATGATAATTATTATTATTATTCTAAAACAAGTATTCTACCGGCTACTTTCCAAGCGATCAGGCCATTCACCAATAATTATTTTGTTGATTCCACTTACAAGTTGTTCATAGGGCGTAGCGCCAAAAGAGGTTGAAAATTCTGTCTGAGCCACCATAAAGTTGCCCGTGTGCAACCGCCCCCCTCCCCTCAGAAAAAATCGGGCTTTTTTCTGAGGGAAGAGGGCGGCTGTACACAGGCTACCATAAAGGGGATACGGCCATAGACACAATTGAGTCACCAATGTTTACGAATAATTGCATTTTGCCTTGATAACGTTAGTTAGTCGTTTTTCCATTTCCTTTAAATAAATTGCGTCTTCTGTTATTTTTCTACACGAAAACTACCAGAAATCGTTATTTTGGGGTTTTCAAAATGGTGTGACTCGGCACTCTTGAATCAAGTATTAGCAGACAAGGTTACACATGGACTCCCATCAAGAGCAACAGAAAACTAGTTTTTCTTTGTATATTTTATTATCATCGTTACCTGTACATATGTTGTACATTTCTTGCAATTGTTTCGCTTTGTTCCTTTGTAGAGAGTATGAGTGAAGTTTTATCCAAAACATAATTTCATTAGAAAAAAAAAGAAAAAATACCCAGAAATGAATGGAAAATAATCACTAGAAGTTGACGGTAGGTTATTAATTAATTCCTTATCAGTTTCAACTGATCATGACGCTCCCTCTCACCACTATTGTAATATAGAAATTCAGGGACTACAACCACCCACTGTTCACACAAAAAATCTATGTTAAAGTCACTGGTTTTCCACTACAATATGATCGCTTAATGGCATCAACAACATGCCATGATCGAAGCACGTCATCTTTGGAAACAAGCAAATTTTCTTTTTTTCTAACAACATTAATGAAATGGCCCATTTCCACCATATAGCTGTCAGCATATCTTTCTGCGAAGGAATACTTTAGAGAGGCTTGTGAGTTTCCGCTGGTCTTCAAAATTTTGGAGTTGAAAGCAGGGACATTGTCGCTAGTTACCATACCATCTGCCCCAAACACCTCAATGCGTTGATCGTAACCATAGACAGCATGGCGGGACAAATCTATCTGCCCCATAGCACCACTGGGGAATTTCATGACTACCACCACTGTATCCACATCGTTTATCTCGTCCACTTCCGAATGAAAGGCATGGGCAAGGCAGAACACTGTATGGGGCGACTCACCCAAGATCCAGCATATTGTGTCTACATCATGTACACAACAGTCATGAAAGATCCCCCCTGAAATCTTTAAATAACTTATGGAGGGCATGGGGAAGTCACGGCTTGTTGTCTTGATAATGTGGATTTTTCCAATGTCGCCACTTTTCACTCTGTCGGCCACATGTGATATTGTGGGATCAAATCGGCGATTGAAGCCACAAAATAACGGAATGTTATGTTTCATAGCATGGTTGTAACACCGCTCTGAAAATAAACAGATAAGCAAGTACCGTTTACTACTAAAACCTCCAAATAAGTATATATTTGTGGACAGAAAAACAGATGGTCTAAATCAGTAATACACAATGTTCATTAACTACGTGGAATGTTAAAAAACCCATGCATTCTTTGCCTAGGTCTCTACTTCATCGTGGTTAACACGCATGTTGGCAAATAGATGGTCATGCATGCATCACACGTTACGATGTTGTTATGATGTCATGACATTATGTCATGAAATTGTCTGCAATGTACTTTCGCTTAGAAAAATGTTTCAGATGCATTTCCAGTATACATGACTTTCATATATTCGGCTTTCATCATTTTCTTCAACTCTTGACTGGAAATGAAAGGCAGGGTTTGTGATGGATTTTGTCTATAAAATTCCAGGAGTATTCAAGGAGTTTTCAAGAACCAGAAATGGAGTTTTCAAGGAGTCTTTGGAAGATTTCTATGCCATACATTGATATTCCTTGCCACATCCTGCAAGTTTATAAGTGTACGCAAAAGCATTTTAATTTTTAGTTTTAATGTTTCCCCAATAGTCAATTTGAGGCTCAATTTTTGAAACGTCTCTTTAACTTAGCATGATGCACTCTCAACAATTTTCACCCACGCAAAAATTTAAGGAGTTTCAAGCAGTTTTCCACAAAATCTTTTTTTTTCAAAGGCTTTTCAAGTGCCCTCGAAGTCCAAAATTAGATTCCAGGGCTTTTCAAGGACTTCAAGGGGTAGCACAAACCCTGGAAAGGAACTCGCAATTGACCAGGGGCTGGTTCCTGACAGGTGTAATAACTCCATTGCAGGGATATATGTGCTGGAATAGGCACATTCATCCCTGGTTATTGCACCTTTCAGGAACCGGTCCCTGCTCCTAAATGGCTTGATAGGTCAGTAATGCCGCAGTGTGCAGCACAATCTCAGAGTAATGGGTTTGATTCCCATTCACTCCTTGATCTTTTTCAGACTTCTTTATAAACCCTTAAAGTTGTGTCATTAACTACAGTGATCTTTAACTTAAAAAACTGTTTCAGTGTATCCACAGTTCTTCTAATATATATACGAGTTTCATATATTTTCTCCCTCATATTATTTGTTCTATGTTCTGGTTCCTTACCACCAGCTGGTTTGCTCAGTTGGTTGAGAAATGGCAACCTCGTTCCCAGGGTCTCTCTTCTCTGCCCCCACCGTAAGAGAGACCCTGGGAACGAGGTAAGCCTGCAGAGCACGTGTTTTTTGGGAGGCAGATGCTTGTTCAAGGTCCACCTTTTGTAATGGGCAGCCATTTTGAAAGCACACAGTGGGTAGAGGATAGTGAATACCATTTCATACTGTCCTTCTCTCACTGAGTGCAATTTTCTGGACTCCCCTCAGGCCTCTGTTAGTGTCGCTATCCAAGATGTCAGCTGATAATTCTTACCAAAACAAAAATACACCGAGGGTGGAGACCAGCCCGGCCGGACCAGAACACACATGGGAACACTTGATCAATAATGTTGGAGGTAACCCTCAAAACCTACAATAGGTTGTGAAACTCAAAAAGAGTAACGTCAAAATCCTCTCCCAATTTGATTTCCACACTGTTCCTGAGTAGTATTGAGAAGGGTTAATTACTGTAGCAACTGATATGTTAAACCACACTTAACACCAGATTAGCTGTAATCAGACTTCAACAACTGGTCAATAATGTTCTTGTTTCCATAAATACTGGATGACACCAGCAAGGGTGTTGTAGGGCCATAGCCATACAAAGTATGTGTCTAAACGAAAACATTCATAAAAATAGCAATCCATGTGTAAAAAAATTAACCTTACCTTACTTCAGAAGGAAGTTTGGTAAGAAAAATCAGAAAAAAGGAGGGGTTTATTACTTACAAGAGATTGATACACCTCTAGGTCAGCTCTCTACAATGATTAATGCATTTTGCAAATTGGGCCAAATTCACATCAACTTTTCTAAAAGAATGACTTTTTAGATCAGGCCTAGAAGGTCAGTCCTACAGAAACTAGGTCCATGAAAGAACATGCTGCCATAGCCACAGCACAATGAATGCCACTTTATGTCCTAATGAATAATGTACTTCACAGTGGTGCCATGTTTGAAGCAAGCCACTCCAATAGTGCTAGAAATATTCTAGCATTTATTATGTCTTATTTTGGAACAATTGAATTAGATGATATTATTTTTACACGTAAAGAAGAAACATGAAACTTGAATCTCTCTGAAACTATTTAGAATATTTCAAAAAGAAGTGTATAAAGATATATTCTTCTTTACTTTGAAAGGCCTTTCGAATAGGAACCAGTTACTAACTTTTTACTTCAATTAAATTTACATGTAGGCACTTTGAATATCATTGCAGAAAATTGAAATACACCTGCGCCATTTTTTTTATATACATGCTGTTTAGGGCAGTTTGGACACAATTTAGCTGCAACCTTACAAAATTAATTATCTGAAAAAAACTTATAAAAAGGAAGATCAGTTTTCCCCTGGCTATTCAATCCATCAGTTTGTTGACTCAGAATATTTTGCATGTCAGTGTTTAGGTGAAGCCCTCACACAATATTTAATTTGAGCCAGAAACATTAAACAGTAGGTTTTTATTTTAGATGGAATGAGCAGTAGAATTTTAAAACTTACCAATGGCCTCTACAGTCTTTGCTATCGGTTTCTCACAAAACACTGCCTTTCCTGCCTTCAAACAGCGCAAGACAAGATCCTCATGAAAATCGGTTGGAGTACATATGACTGCTGCATCAACACTTGAGTCATCTATCACTGTCTCCAGCGCTGATGGCGGGACAACCTTAGAGTCAAGGAAATTCAATGCCACAAAAT
>OX421445.1:60970385-60972885 GCA_949126865.1 Montipora capitata
TTTTTAGCGTTTAATTAGATGTACATGTTATTCGATCAGCCTAAACATTGCAGAGAGACGCTGAGTGATAGATAACATCCCAGATTTTGCAACCGAAACGGAGCAGTGGTCACGGAGTGCACTACTCAAGGAAACCCTGCGTCGTACCAGATCCATCTAATGTTCAGCACACTAGTGGAAGAAATTTGAACTCTAAAACGCCGTGATTCAGAAATATTGGAAAATCAAGAGGCGTAAGGCTAACTGGGCGACCAACTGTCTGTTTGATAATATAGGACGAAAAAGGACAAGGTTAGGTGAATTAATGCAACTTTTAGTTAATTAAAATTATACGTACCACAGTTACTGGATGGTGTATCACTTTGGCTTTCCTCCAGTGCAGCCTTACGAGAGATCGGCGTAACAGGAGAAATTGTTCCAGACCCATCATCGGCGGGATCAGGCTGTCTTCTGCGCTCTGTCAAGTTACTGACAACTCCAACAATATCCTTTGGTGACCATATCTCGTCTAGTTTCACGGTTTGTGCTTGAAATTCACAGGGTTGGCCTCTAATAATCATCCGCAAATCTGCACTTGGGATACCAGTAGCAGAAGACATTGTTTTTTGCAAGTCCGCAAGGGTCATGTCACGATCAACAGTTAGTTCAAACTCGATGCTTCAGGAGTGCTCAGTGGAGCCGATATTCAAAAAAGCCGTTCCTCAGACATCGTGATGCTGGCTGGGAAGTATGGCATCTTAGATAAAAGATTGGCTGGGAATTAGCTAAGAATAATAGCTTGCTGGCGATTTTTTTCTACCCAAATTATTTTTGGCTGGGACTCGACACAGAACGCCCACTTCCTGGCTCACACACTCTTTTTTTATCGCTTTGCTGGCAAAAACTTCAAGCAGTTAACGCCCAGTACAACGCCGATCATATGACGTGCGGATGACATCTGAAACTGTTTAAATGAAAACTCTTCTACGCTCCTCTATTCAATATCTGACAACTGGCTGTCAATCAGTACAAAATCAACTGTTTCATTCACATTGCGCATAGACCGGTACGTCCAGAGAGAGAGCGGCGGAACTTTTGAGCTGGCTGTCCAACTGGAATGCTTTAAAGCTATTTCTTCCTCGTTCGGAATCGTGGTATAAATTTTCTCGGGATCACAGCCTAGTATTGTTTTGTAACGGTAAGTGCTTACTAATACTTGCTTACTAACTCACTTTTTGCTAATGACCGACAAAATAATGTGCATTAGCACAGTTGATAAGGTTTTCTTATTGAAATACTCTAGTGTTGCTGATACATCGTCTGCATCGTACACCGGTTTTGTATTTGTATGTGATGTGTGAGTGGTCTGAACAAATACTCGAATTAACCGGAGGGAACTACGCATCGGATAACGACGAGTTTTCCGCCCGGTAAATGTTAGAAAATGCGGGCAAATTATGCCTTCTTTGTTAATTCGCACTGAGCTCGCCACCATTCTTGCCGTGGTTTATAACCTTTATTGATAGCAATTTTTGAGTTTTTTAGTGAAATATTTATCAAGTTTAGTGTTTCTTATTCACTAAAATTACATGTATTCCCATTCAGCCCAGACCTAGCGGAACTTCAAATTAAATCATATAGTGGAAAATTGGTCCAGCAAAGGAGTTAAGGTAATGGCGTGCAGTTAATTTAAAAAATAGATTTTAGCTTTCTGTTCAGTTTCATAGTGAAAACTGGGCTGTACAATCGAACTGCGTCCTGCCAATCAGTCGAGCTAGAAAGGGAGACTTTTTCTTATCAGTAGTGACAGCTGGTACTGACAAGAAACGGATACCATATTTTTTGACCCGTCTATATTCTAGTGACCGCCATAGTGGTAACGTGTGCCAGGTCAATTGCATGATAGTATATGACTTTGTAGTTACTGGCTGTTACTAAATATTGACTGCTTTTCTTTTATATCGATCTAAATTTCGCCAAGTGATTTAGAGCTCATTAGGGGAGACAGGGACAAACGAAATAACGTTCTCGTCTCTCAGCTGCCAATATTTGAGTTACGAAGTCTCCCTGTGCAAAAACAAGGCTTTCCCTCCTAGTTGCTTGCATTTATACAGTGCGCATGCATTTTCATGACCTTTCATGTCAGCAACATTTTAAACTTTATCGTACTCGAAACTCGAGCAAAATTTCTCAGTGGTATTTTCGGTCGTTTACATCAAAGTGCTCCGCTAAAACCTTCAATGACGCAAGATTGTTTATATACTTCATGTTGATAACCTGGCCAGTGTTTTTCTCCGGTCGAATTGACAAGCGTGGGTTCTGATTTCCAGGTGTTTTCATCGAGTGACGGCCTCTGCAATTCGAACTTAAACTGGCTTCCAGCTTTCGACCGCCCTTAAAAAAACGCCTGTAGTGTAGAGAGTGATCATTGCGTTATATAAAAGGTTCGTGTTTCAATGCTGTAAATCTACATTTCAAAATCATGAATTTTCCCTTCTTTTTCTTTACTCTTTGTCTTCTT